>CM040394.1:98829332-98896832 GCA_022702515.1 Ilyophis sp. 1 JC-2022
CACTGCTGATGTCAGAAACAGGAAAACGAGCAGATTGCAGAGGGGCTTCTGCAAATGATGCAGTGTACAGATGATGTGTCTGTAGCGTGCCCTAAATAAAGGATGCAGGGTGCCGATGCTGATCTGCAACTGTCACGTCATTAGTCCTGAAATGCACACACACACACACACACACACACACACACACACACACACACACACACACACACACACACACACACACAGTGGAGGAGTGACTAAAGTAGTGTCTATGAACAGGACACCCCCCCCCGACAGAACACTGGTTCAGACTCACTTAGAAGCTCGACCAATCATGGGCCAGTCAGAAAAGCAACCAGACTGTACCCCTGCCAATAGGAAGGCTCTGCACTTAAAAAAGAAAAAAAGTAAGACACAACTTTTAAGGGCTTTTTGAGGCCAACCAAGAGGGGGGGGGGGGCAAGGATGTTAAGAATACTGCACATAACACAGACGACTTAACTGACTTTACAAAGCAGGGTGGTTCAAGTACAAATACTGGACCACGGCCCTTTGACTCACTCTTCATTTCTATTGATAATGCACTCTCACTGCTCCCGTTTTACGTGACACATAACACAAGTCAACATATGTTCACTCACCTGAGTTATATAAATACAGCGCCAGACCTGGCTAACAACATTCCCAAGCTAGCAGTTGCACATGAAATATATCACTAAAGAACTAATGCAAGTGAAATATGCTCATCAAGAACCAAAATTAGAATCCTGAATATATTGCGATTGCATCCATAACAAACCCTAGGACATAAAACCATAAATACACCACAGTAACCTGAATTAACACCAAAGACAGGAGGGCTTGAGGGTGTGGAGAGGTGGGGAGCCAACACGCGGGTCTGAAGAGGCGGGTCTTCTGTCTGCGCTGGAAGGCAGCCACCATAGAGACAGGGAAAGGAGTATACTGAGGTGCGCGAGGCCCCTAAGGGTTAGCGCTGTTAAAATATGATCAGCCAGTCTTTATTCGGTGAATAAGCTCCTCTCTCAGGGCAGCCCGCCGGGTCGCTTGTACTGTGTCACATGATCAGAATGTCTGAGGGCACTGGAAGGTTTCCTTTACCCGCCGCTCAGCCGCTCGTGTAACCAGGGCGACGGCTCGGCTGGGTCGAGGAGTTTCCCTTCATTTTTTTTTTTTTTTGAAGAGATAATTTTCAGGAGGGACTTCCAGAAGAATGAGGGGGTTTTGTTTGGGTTTTCATTCTTCTCAGAAGAACAGGCGCCCTCTTCTCCACATGAAAGACAGACGGCCGTGTCTGAGACGTGACTGTGCACTGCCCCGCTGGCCTGTGTGGCCCAAACACCAGAAAGGGTGTTCCCCAAACAAGGGGGAAGGGGGACTTATCCCAAAACCAGAAGAGACAGTAAGACCTTTCAGAGGAGCTGCACAGGGAAGCTGATCTTCAGCAATAATGGTGATGAAGGTGGGGACCTTCGGAAGATAAGGAAGAGTCACCACTGGCTCTTTTCTGCATTATGATGATGATGATGATGATGATGATGATAGTGATGAGGATGAAAAGGATGAAGATGAAGAGGATTCAGCTGCTGTTGGGAGCTCTGCTGTAATTAAAATCTTGCTCACTACAGTGTGTACAGTGCATGTGAGAATCTCCCCACTCAATAAGGCCACCGGAATGGAATGTGAGAAACATGAGCTCTCGTAGTGTGTGTTTCTACCTGTGTGTGAGTGTGTGTGCACATCACTGAGACTGCCTGCCTATTTGCACGTAAATGTGCAGTGTACATACATGAGAGATTGTAATATAGCCAATCAGAGCTGTAATGACAGCACACATACATGAGAGATTGTAATATAGCCAATCAGAGTTTTAATGACAGCACACATGGGCTATATGAGAAATTGTAATATAGCCAATCAGAGCTGTAATGACAGCACACATATATGAGAGATTGTAATATAGCCAATCAGAGATTTAATGACAGCACACATGTGCTATATGAGAGATTGTAATATAGCCAATCAGAGTTTTAATGACAGCACACATGTGCTATATGAGAAATTGTAATATAGCCAATCAGAGCTGTAATGACAGCACACATATATGAGAGATTGTAATATAGCCAATCAGAGCTGTAATGACAGCACACATATATGAGAGATTGTAATATAGCCAATCAGAGATTTAATGACAGCACACATGTGCTATATGAGAAATTGTAATATAGCCAATCAGAGCTGTAATGACAGCACACATATATGAGAGATTGTAATATAGCCAATCAGAGATTTAATGACAGCACACATATATGAGAGATTGTAATATAGCCAATCAGAGCTGTAATATAGCCAATCAGAGCTGTAATGACAGCACACATGGGCTATATGAGAGATTGTAATATAGCCAATCAGAGTTTTAATGACAGCACACATGGGCTATATGAGAGATTGTAATATAGCCAATCAGAGTTGTAATGACAGCACACCTGGGCTATATGAAAGATTGTTACATGGCCAATCAGAGCTGTAATGACAGCGCATCGTCCGCTAACACCCTGGAAACATGACGGCGGTTCCTGGGCACCTGAGAGGGGGAAGCACGTAAGCGCTGGGGGCGCAACCAGCTAATAACAACGTGAGCGCTCGGTACGCCCGTCACGCCAGCCTTTACTGGAAGGACACAGCCCAGCCAAACTCCAGCGATATGACCGGAGTACACAGCCCCAGTTTCCCAGAGAAACATCGCATGCACAAACAAGACCGCCAGATGGGATTCCACTGTCCTTATACGAGCGCCTTGTCACATGACCCACTTTAACATGACATTCCTCATCTGAACTAAATCTGCACTAGTCTCTGGGTTTTATGTGTCACAACCATGGAACAACCGACAGAGTACCTTAAGATTAAACCACTTAATTCCACTTAATCATTTCAAATTATTGTCATATGATTTGTTTTTAATTGAGTGCACTTGTGCTTAAATATGTTATTGTTATTGTCGTTGTTCTTTTTGTTTTTATCATTATGATTATTATTATTATTATTTATTCATTCGTTTTTAAAGATAGTTTTTGTCATTAATTGTTTTTAGATGTGTAAATGGTGCATCACGGTTTTACCGCCCTGTGTCTCCTGTGTATCCAGCGCACCATTGTAAAAGAGAGCTCTATTCTCAACTGGCCTTCCCCGATTAAATAAATGTGGTCAACATGCCGGCGAAGACCCTAAAAAATGTATTCTATGCCTTTCACACTGACCCTGGATCAGCCTCCAGCCTTTGCACGAGATGAGCTTGGGGATCCTGAGCTATTCAGCTGATCCTAAATCGGTCTCTTTGGGGTACGTGATAGCCAGTACGTTGTCTCTTTGGGGTACGTGATAGCCAGTACGTTGAACGCAGACGCGCGTTGCTCTCAGTGAATGTGAGGCGAGCGCTGAGGTGCAAAATGGCGGCCTTTTGGGCAGGTGCCACACTGCGCTTGTGGATCCCTCCCAACTGTAAGCTGCTTACATGACAGGTATTGCATTTATATAGCACAAGAGGTGCTATATAAATGCAATATATTATTATTATTATTATTATTATTAATATTTTATCCAGTTTATGAAATTAAGTGTTCCTGCAACTCTGCAGGAACACTTAATTTTAGCACGCACGCACAACCGAAAATTGATTTATAGCATTTTTTGCGAAATGGCAGTTCAGCTGTTGCTTCAGGCAGAGTGCTGGGGCTCTCTCAGGTCTGAGAAGGTTTGTGACAGCAGAATGTGCGAATCCAGTGTGCTATATTTTTATTTGTTGCCCCAGGGGCAGGTGTATTTATCCAGGATCAAACACTTGCTATGTGATGTTACTCAGCCCCACACATTTTTTTCACAAAATCTTGTACATTGTGTTTTTTGTACATTGTGTACACTGAGAAATGTAGGTTTTTTTGTACATTGTGTACACTGAGTTTTACATTTCTTGATATACTGTTTACTGTCCCTGGTGGGAGATTCACCATCGGCGATACTGAACCAATTCTGGCTATAATATCTTTCCTAAGCGTAGGCCAGCCTAAACTGGTCTCATCTGGGAATTGATATTCTGCTCTTGAGCCTGCCTCCTGGCCTGTGACACTGCATGTGGGAGTAACGTTGCCTTGTGGGGTTTTTTAGGGTCACTGTTAGCATGGGCCAGACCAGTGTGTTTGCGAGCAAAGATCCATGGAGCGGGAACAGATGGTAAAAGACGAGCCTGCTGCCTGTAACAATGAAAAGCAAATAAATCAGCAAACCGTAAAACCTCTGAAATGACAGAAATCCCACTGCGAGCGTGGATGCAACACAACATTCTTTACAGGCATGAGGCTGGCCATTTAAACTTTTTTTTTTTTTACATGTATGCTGTCTTATCATATAGGCTTTAAAATGGATCCTAATGCAAAAAATGATGAAAATAAATAAAACCTTACTTTATGTTTTTTTTTTTTTTTAAAGTATTTTTGCCATATTCTAAGATGTTTTAAGCCCAGTGTTTTTTTGCTATCCCTATATTTTAAATAATTATACAAATAAATAAATAAATACAACTTAATAACACAGTTACAACCAGGCATTTCACCATTCCATTGGCTATCAAACAGTATAAACAGGGAGTCACTTTTCAACCCAGAAAATGTTTTTAAAAAAACAAATTTTAAAAGAAGAAGAAGAAAAGTTAAATACTGTATAACATTTTTTTCTTTCCGCTTGCATGAAAAGCAAGAAAAAGCGATGAAAACTTCCGCTCTCTCTTACATTTCAACAGCATTTGTATGAGTAATATTGAGGTTGGTACCAGCATGCTGATTTCATGAGAAAGCATGGCACTGAGTGGGCAACTACTCATGGCACAACACGCATTTTATTAAGCAATGAGTGGCTTATTCAGGAAACGAAAAAAAATGCTCAGTGTTGTCCGATATTTCTATAGTTCAAGGGCTTCCTGGAATGTATACGGACTTTACTGGAACAATTGAATGACACTGATGATTTTGAGCTCTTGCTAAATACTGCTGCACTATGGTTAAAACTTACATGGTCTTGACAAACTCCCAAGACAAAACTGATGATAATGTTTGTACAAATGAACAACTGTTCATGTGTTTATGAGTAGGGCCATTTACTGTACACTGATGGAAATTGGGGAAGTGTGATAATTCTGGGAAATTAACATACATCGATGGCGATTGCACATGGAAATGCACAACAATAGGATTTTCGCACATGCCATTAAACAACTGCTAAACAATGCCAAATGGCTTCTCAACAAACACAGCATTTCTTTTTATTTCTTCCTCTTTTTTTATATCACTTTGACTAATTAAAAAAAAAAAAAAAAAATCAGCACTTAAAACACATTTAATCCTGGTACTTTAAGCACTGTGCTATTATCTTCCATTATGGCCCGTTTCAAATGTTCGAGCCGATCTGACAGGACACTTCATTAATTAACCATCTGACAACAATCAGCGTTCAGCGGTGCAAATGACGCGGCATTTAATTACGTTCAGTGCATACACAACTCGGAGGAATCAGCAGAAACATAAGCAACTGGAATAAGTTGCTGTTCATGTTTCATAGATGTGGTCATGGTCAAGGAGAAGGCTGCTGGACTATGCCAAATCTGACCGAACATTAACATTGTGGTCAGAGTGTTATTGGCCAACGTGCCACAGTAAGTGTGTCGGGACATTTCTACATGTACGTCGTAATATCATAAAAATGATTTATGGCTCAATTTTGACAGGGCCATACAATTCAGTAAAAAAAAGTTTTATTGCATGTAAATGCTGGAATTACATTGGACATTGTCTGGGGTTATGCATACTTGTAGAGAACCCTTATCCATACCAGCAAACCCTTTTGCGAAGTTCTGCCCCCTGTAGAGAACCCTTACCCATACCAGCAAACCCTTGTGCGAACACATTATTGTGCAGCCATAACGGGACAAGTCCCACAATGTCTTGCCCGTGATAATATAAAGCGTGATACCTGAGACTGATTTGGTTGCAGATGGAAAATAATAATAATAATAATAATAAACTAATATGCATATATGCTAACTCACTCGCAATATTTATATAACACGCACGTTATCATTTTGTTCATTGTAAATTCAATCACGTATTGATGATAAATTGAAAATTGTTTATATTGTGCTGCAATGAACGAGATTGATATTTCAAACAATTTTAGTTGAATTACAGGTACTGCAAGTCGCTCTGGATAAGAGCATCCGCCAAATGACAAAATCTATCACATTTGAGTGAAACATGATTTAACAGGCTTTCAGCGCAGAAATGAGCTGTTTGTATTATTGTGAAGTATTGTAGGCTACACATATGTACGGTTTTTTTAGTGCAATTGTAAAACATAAAAAGACACTGATGATTTGTGTAAGAGCGGCACCAAGTGGTCAAATATAGAAACTGCATTTCTACTGAACATGGGAAAGGTCGATGCTACTCTAAATCATTCAAACCAAATTGGTCGTTTTGGAAAGAGATTTTTTTTTTTTCTTTTTAAAAGGAATTCCGGCTACTATTTGATTAAACACATTTATTTATTTTTTGTATATGTATATTTTTGTGAGAATTCCATGTAAGATTTTTTTGTGATTTTCAAGAGATAGAATATAATCCATATTACCTGTACTGTGTAAGGTTATTGGTATATGTTCTTTATTCATAAATGTGTATTTATATTTAATGCAATGTAGAGTGAAAAAATGCAAAATTTTCCAAATCTTTTCAGCAGAGTTGTGAGGGAATAATGTCGTAAATTGTTTGTTATAATGTTTTAATTATTTTAAAGCATTGCATAATTATTCTTACAATACAACAAACACCCAAAGTTACAAAACAGGCTAATTAACTCAATTTACCAACTGACCGATGTTTTCTAAATTTTTCTAATTTGTAGTCGCTTTTTACTTGAACAAAATGATTCATTTTAATTGGAAATTTGGAAATGGGCCTGGGTAAAAGCCGGAATGGAACAACGGAAGGAAGTTCGAATAGTGCTCTGTTCCAAAAAGGACGTAGGTTCAAATGCCTGCAGCACTCGCTGTGGAATGCGCATCAATACCATTTTAACAGTTTCTGAATGGGCATCATATGTACTTTCATTTGAGCATAGAATGTTCATGAAATATAAATTTGAAATAATAAAAAATTGATCAAAACTAATAGCATTAGCAGACATGTTTCAGAGCCCCTCATCACCCTTCCGGAATAGGACATCAAGATAAAGATTTCACATTTTGAAAGTGCAGAGCATTTTGTTTAAGATGAGTATCTCCAGTCCTTGATGACTCAATGATAAGTTGATCAAAATCACGTTTCAATGACATCATTGAATATACTCATTTTTTTAAAAAGACTGCACTTTCAAAAGGTGAAAAGCCGCTGTTCCATTCCGGCTTTTACCCAGGCCCTTTGGAAATGCTCATCGATTGTGCATAGTCTATTTCACTTGCCTTGAGAACTTGAGTTGTAAAAACTGGAATCAATGATGGCCGAATACAATGATCCAAAGTTCAGCGAAATAATGTAATAATTACAAGAGTCTATTGTAGCTATACAATAGAACCACGACAAAGCTACACAATAAACATGACTGCGAAAACCCTTCGTATTTCAGCGCAGGGGCTACTGTACTTCGGAAATCGTAGTGCAAAACGAGTCGCCCATTATGGGCGTCCGGCACTGGAAAGAAGTCCTCCTGTCAGGTTCTACTATGAAAGTGGTAAATCTGCTCGGGACTGCTCGGTTTCGGCCCGGACGGTGGACCTGCGGAGCGACACCGTCACCAAGCCCGGACCAGCAATGCGCCAAGCCATGGCCATAGCTGAAGTTGGAGACGATGTTTTTGGAGAGGACCCGACTGTTAATGGTTAGAAAATCTCACACTTTTGGGTTTAATTTCAGATGGCTGGATAGACAAGCTTGCTAACCTGACTCGCTGACTTTATCTAGCTAATAATGCATTGGTAGCTAAACACGTAAAGCTGAATTTCTATCGTAAATGTGTGTATCGATGCATGGCCCGTAGCAAGCTAGCTATCGATTTAGGCCTGTAGGCCGAATTAAAACGCAGTTTTTCCTATCAAAAGTTTTGCACTTGTTTCACCTGTTTAGACAATCTAAATGGCCTATATGGAAATATGTTCATGGTAGGCTGAATTAGTGGCATTCTCGTATTGCAGATTGTCGAATGTTAAGCAGTCTAACTTTATATTGCTTTTCTCTAGCCCGCTAGAGTTCAGTAGGGGGCAGCTGTAGCTTGCTTGCTATGTACTGACAAATCTGTCAATTTAGAAAACAGATTTCAAGGCACCATTTATGGCAGGCGTCAGTTGTAGATCTCAGGAAAGCGACGTCATCACTCCACCGAACTAGAAAACAGTTCAGTGCATCACTCCCGTTTAGGCAGTCATGGAGTAAATAGGGAAACGGACATTAAACAACGGTTTCAGGAGGCTACAGTACAGTTTTATATTCGATTTTCGGACGTCAATAGCTCTTCAACAGAACAAGCGCCAATGTGTTGAAAATAACAGCTCTAAATCAGAGGAGCTCAGAGAACGCAGCACAACGCTTCCTTTGATCTTTCATCGTTAATATTATAGAAAATCTCGTCAATAACTTTTGAACTTTTCGAAATTACAAAGGTGACACAATCCAGAACAACTGTGTTATAATGTGGGGACTTTCAGCACCAGGGCACAAAATTAAATTTATCCATTGAGCTTAAGATTTATTTTTAAACGATATATAGCCTATATGTTCGCTCGTACTGCTCAAGCCAACACGTAGGGACCGTCTTAAAAGTGCGTAATTGGTTCTCAAATTAAAATGTCAATCGCTTTTTTTGTACGAACCATTTGTTTTAGGGTAAGAGAGATATTGAGTTACGGGCAGAAGATTTATTTTCGCGTTAATTTGTGTTCATTTCATTTTAGTTATTTTTGTTTTTGTGATATTACACCTGCAGAAAAAGGTCAGTAGCTCTTATATGACAGCACGAGCATGCTGCAAACCAATTGCATATTGATCAGGGAACTCTTTTTTTCAGATTTCCACAACAGGAATTTATTAGGAATTAACTGCTGTTACCATATCAATAGATACATATTTCTTAGGTTAGAATGTGTATACCAGTTAACTTTACCGCAGTCTATAATGTATGTATTGAGCACCAAAAAGCATGAGCAATGAATTCCATTGCAATCTTGTTCAATTTAAATTTATCTACATCTATTTATTCCTGTATGCTGAGAAAAATGGTGGAGTCGAAAAGGATTCGTGACGTCAACCCACGACCAATACATATTTTGATCTTTTTACATAACTCCTTATCTTAATCTTAATCTGTAGAAAATAGAAAATAATAGAAAAATAGGGGACATGGATAATAATTTTACTTCTAATCCCACATAGGGCACACCTCTTGTAATATTCACTATGTGCATATTTATTTGTTTATAAATATTAATGGAAATTATAATGGAAAAATTATAGATGTCTATTGTTTTAATAGAAAAATAATGGATTATTTTCAATAGCTTCCAAGTCGCATTATCAAATTACATAACAGTAATAATAATACGTCCCACATAGGGCACACCTCTTGTAATTTATTGTTTAATAAATATTTTAATGGAAAAATTATCTCTTTTTTTCCCCATTTTTTTTTCAATAGCTTCCAGGTCACATGACCTAGACCTACTGACTCAAATCCAATGCCACATAATTCTACTCGTAATCCCACATCGGGCACATCTCTTTATATTCTCAATATGTATTTATTTATTTTTGAATAAATATTTTAAGAGAAAAATAATAGATTTATGCTGTTTTAATAGGGAAATAATGAACTCTTCAATAGCTTTCAAGTCACATGACCCAATGATTTAAACCCAATACCAAATAATTATACTGCTCATCCAACATAGGGCACACCTCTTGGAATTTTTTATATGTGCAGATTTATTTTTAAATAAATATTTTAATGAAAAAATTATCATTTATTTTCAATAGCTTCCAGGTCAGAAGACCCAGTGGCTCAAATCCAATGGCATACAATTCTACTCTTAATCCCACATACGGCACATCTCTTGTAATTTTGACTATGTGTATATTTATTTTTTAATAAATATTTGAATGGAAAAATAATAGATTTCTGTTGTCTTAATAGGAAAATAATGGATTTTTTCCAATCGCTTCCAAGTCACATGATCCAGTGACATAACAGTAATAATAATAAATTATATTCTGAATCCCACATAGGGCACACTTCTTGTAATTTTCACTTTGTGCAATAAATATTGTAATGGAAAAGTAATACTTTCTTTTCAATAGATTCCAGGTCACATGACCCAGTGACTCAAATCCAATGCCACATAATTCTACTCTTCATCCCACATTGCACACCTCTTTATATTCTCAATATGTACTTCTATATTTTTAAATAAATATTTGAATAGAAAAATAATAGATTTCTGTTGTTTTAATAGGAAAATAATGGATTCTTTTCAATAGGTCCCAGGTCACATGACCAAGTCCAATGCCAAATAATTCTACTGCTCATCCCACATAGGGCACACCTCTTGTAATTTTCAATATGTGCATATTTATTTCTTTATAAATATTTGAATGGAAAAATAATAGATTTCTGTTGTTTTAATATGAAAATAATGGATTATTTAATATAACACGGACATAAGGAGAACATGCAAACTCCACACAGAAAGGCCCTCGGCCTGGATTTAAACTCAGTGCTGGGGCGACAGCGCTATCCACTGCACCACCGTGCCGCACGGGCACCTATTAAATCCTCTAATCAGGGAGCGCAGGCTTTGAAGAAAAATATAAACCTTAGTCTTATGGATATATACACAAATGTTACCCATAATTTTCTGTAAAACCTGTCTAATTTCTTCTTTTGAGTAGCTTTGCCATGTAGCAATAAAACTCCCATTACAATTTTTGAGTATTGTTCTGTTATTGCACATTGCATTTTCTCAATTGGGTTTTCCTGCCAGTCATCTTTTCTAAAAATGTTCAGAGTAAGTTGATTTTAACCAATAACTGGGTGAGTGTGTTGTTACACAGGAAAGGTCACATGAGTTTAATAAATAAAATGGAGTAAAATATCTCAAGGAAATAGATCATTATTGAGTCACTGGTAATCAAACCACCCACTTTAGTTTACGGTACTTGATTGTTTTGTGTTGTTTTAACTATTTCAAGGGTTTTGATTATAATTCACTCTTTTCTTTTGAATGTGCTATACTATTGGGGTTCACAGTGTATGTAGTCACTTTTTGTTTAGCAAGCCTCATTATATACTATAGCAAGCCAATTTTATACAGACCCCAGATTCTGTAAATAAACTTATGCCGGGCTGTAGTCCCGCTCGGTGATGCTGATAGGACCGGAAAGTCTCTTATAACACTAGCTGTAGGCCTACTGTTATGCGACTGCGCAAAGTGAATGTCATTATTGGATTGGTTCACGATGGGAATCGGCCTTTCTCTTTGATTGGTTCACGTCATGAGCCACTTTGTTTTGAAAGCAAGAATTCGGGCCGAATCCCTGATTTTACAACGCAGAATTAGAGGGAATATAAATAAATTAAATACAGCCCTAATGGCAGTAGATGCAGAAAAAGCCTTTGATCGGCTTGAATGGCCTTTTTTATTTCAATAATATATTTTATTAAAATAATATATAAACGTCCCCAGGCACAAATCTATACCAATAATATCTTGTCTGATACGATCTCGTTAAAGAGAAGTACCAGACAAGGCTGTGCTTTCTCTTCTTTACTTTTTGCTATGGCTATTGAGCCTCTAGCCCAGAAACTCTGACAAACCGAATAAATCAAAGGTGTAACAATAGGAAAAGAGACGTACAAATTGAATTTATATGCAGATGATCTTCTCCTTTATTTAAGTGACAGCTCCACATCATTACCCCCCTTATGGCAATAATTAATGAATATTCAAAGATTTTAGATTATAAAATGAATAAAGATAAAACGGAAATAATGCCAATAAATCAAGAATTGCATTATAATCTTGAGGAATTTTCAGAATTTAAATGGCAATCCAAAAATATCAAATATTTAGGCTGTTATATTGGTTCAAGTAAGAAGCAATTATTAAAAGATAATTTCTATACATTACTTAATAAACTGAAAGATAATATAAAAAATTGGATAGATTTGCTAATTAATCTTATTGGGGGAATACATTTAATAAGAATGATTTGGCTACCAAAAGTTTTGTATATTTTTTTAAACATCACTGTAACCCCTCCAAAATCATTCTTTAAAACTCAGTAACTCAGTAATTACATAATTTATATGGGCAAATAAAGGGGCAAGAATTAAAAGAGAGATACTCTACCTACCAAGAACAGAAGTTGGTTTAAATCTTCCCAACTTTGAGCTGTATCAACTCACCTCTCAATGCTTTTATCTGTATCATATAATACATAATTCTCCCGATGAAAAATTGATTCATATAGAACATTCTCAATTACAGACAAAAAAATTACTTTTACAACATTTTTCAAAGAATAAAAGTCAAAATGTAGATAACTTTATTATAAATAATACTATTCAAAACTTTAAGAAAATGAAAAAGCTTTTAAAATAATGAATAATAATTCCTGGAATAATTATTGGATACAAATTCAAAACAAACCACTTTGTTGGACTTCTTGGGAAGAAAATGGAATCTATTATCGAAAATATTTATTAAGTAATAATCAAGTGATATCCTTTGAGGAATTCAAAAAAGTGTATAATTTATCAGATAAAGAATCATTTTAATTTCTGCAAATAAAATTTTTTATGAAACACAATTTTTTTTTTCTTCAGATAATAAGAGTGAATTGGACAGCATTCTCTTTGATAAAGCGAATAGTCAATATTTAATAAGTAAAACATATAAAGTATTGTTGCAAGTGTATAATGCTACAGCTATATTAGATAATATAATAACTAAACGGAATAAAGATTTGGTTCGAGATGATATTAAAACAAATTGGAAAAAATATATACAACATACACAAGAAGCTATAATAGATGAAATCCTGAGGCTGATACTATTTAAACTTACAACAAGAATCTATTATACAAGAAACAAAATTCACAAATTTGATAAATGTTTGAAATCAAGAAACCAAGATCCGATGTTACATTCATTTTGGGAATGTGAAGGTATAAGAAAGTTGTGGAAAGAGATGGAAAAATTGAAATTACAAACTACAGATGAACCTCGATCCAACGGACACCGATGCAACGGATTCCGGATCCAACGGACACAATCCGCTAGAGTGAATATCTGGTCCGAACGTTTAAAACTCCCGGGTGAAGCGAACCGAGACCGCTACTTGAGTAAGCGTCCGCTTGGCGGCGCGCACGTGTTGTTTACAAGCGTACAAGCGTCGGTTTGCCTGGTTGTTGTGCGCTACATATCTCTTGTTATAGTGATATTTTGCAGTGTCGCATTATTCGCTGCAACGGACAAACGGCTTTAACGGACAACTGCTCCCCCCTATTAGTCCGTTGGATCGAGGTTCATCTGTATAAAGAAGGAAATAGACTTTACACCCTCATTATGTGTATTACATGAATTGAAAATGGATTCCGGGTTAAGAAAATCTCTATTAAAAGTTTTACTGGTCTCCTTCATAGTTTTGAAAAAAAGTTATACTGAAAAATTGGAAAGCAAGTGTGGTGCCGAAACTGGAAGAATTTGATGTCATATTATTTAAATACTGAGAAAGCTATAGCAAGAGAACGGAATATGGAAGACCAGTTTAATGAGGCATGGAATGAATACTAAGGGCAATAGATATTAGAACCTGAATTGATGACAGTGAAAAGACAGAGGGAAATAAATAAAGGGGCATGTATATAATATGTATAGATATGTATATGAGTAGGTGTGTACATGTATATGTAGATGCATGGGTATATGATGTATATGTCTATGTATGTATAGATGGGTGAATTGGTAATCTGACTTTCTGTTTGAACAGCCTTCCCCCCCTTCTCTGTTTAGGTTTTTCATTTCCGTATTATTATTTATATTTAACTTTATTTTATTTATTTTTTATTATTATTATTATAAAAAAATGTTTTGATTGTTATGGTATGTTTTGTATGTAATGTTATTATGCTATGTATTATGTTTTGTTTGATTAAATTAAAAAAAATTAAAAAAGAATTAGAGGGTATAAACAAAGAGAATGGTGCTGGGTTTCCCTCAACTAAGAATGACCATTTCCTATATCTGCCTACTCGAGCTTTAATGACGACAAAGTTTAAATGTGTACTATGAAAGAGTTTTAGTAAGTCAATAAAGTAAGTCTCCTCCTCCCTCTTAAACCCTGCCCACTCACCAGGGCTGAGAGCAAGTTAAGCTTTTTACAGTCTAAGCTATGCAAGATACACGCTTGAACACAGCAAGAAAAGCTTTTTACAATCTAAGCTATGCAAGATACACGCTTGAACACAGCAAGAAAAGCTTTTTACAGTCTAAGCTATGCAAGATACACGCTTGAACACAGCAAGAAAAGCTTTTTACAATCTAAGCTATGCAAGATACACGCTTGAACACAGCAAGAAAAGCTTTTTACAATCTAAGCTATGCAAGATACACGCTTGAACACAGCAAGAAAAGCTTTTTACAATCTAAGCTATGCAAGATACACGCTTGAACACAGCAAGAAAAGCTTTTTACAATCTAAGCTATGCAAGATACACGCATGGAACACAGCAAGAAAAGCTTTTTACAATCTAAGCTATGCAAGATACACGCTTGAACACAGCAAGAAAAGCTTTTTACAATCTAAGCTATGCAAGATACACGCTTGAACACAGCAAGAAAAGCTTTTTACAATCTAAGCTATGCAAGATACACGCTTGAACACAGCAAGAAAAGCTTTTTACAATCTAAGCTATGCAAGATACACGCTTGAACACAGCAAGAAAAGCTTTTTACAATCTAAGCTATGCAAGATACACGCATGGAACACAGCAAGAAAAGCTTTTTACAATCTAAGCTATGCAAGATACACGCTTGAACACAGCAAGAAAAGCTTTTTACAATCTAAGCTATGCAAGATACACGCTTGAACACAGCAAGAAAAGCTTTTTACAGTCTAAGCTATGCAAGATACACGCTTGAACACAGCAAGAAAAGCTTTTTACAGTCTAAGCTATGCAAGATACACGCTTGAACACAGCAAGAAAAGCTTTTTACAATCTAAGCTATGCAAGATACACGCTTGAACACAGCAAGAAAAGCTTTTTACAATCTAAGCTATGCAAGATACACGCTTGAACACAGCAAGAAAAGCTTTTTACAATCTAAGCTATGCAAGATACACGCATGGAACACAGCAAGAAAAGCTTTTTACAATCTAAGCTATGCAAGATACACGCTTGAACACAGCAAGAAAAGCTTTTTACAATCTAAGCTATGCAAGAAACACGCTTGAACACTGCAAAAAAAAATGTCAAGCGAAGTTAAAATGAAAATAACATTTTTTAGCAATGTGCATTTTTTTATATGCATTGTTCCTCGCTGGCAAACGCAGTTGTAATTGGGGATTCTGTCATTCGCAAACTAAATGCTGCCAGTGGTTTTAACCCCTTTGCGCAGATGCTTAGTGACCAGGACGCCAGCTGCGGTAAAGTTAACTGGTATAGACATTATAACCTAAGAAACATTTATCTCCAACCTAAAATCTATTGATATGAAAACACCATTTAATTCCTAATAAATTTCTGTTGTGGAAATCTGAGTTTCCTGAACAATGTTTGTGCTGTCATATAAGAGCGATTGACCTTTTTGTGTATGTAATATCACAAAAACAAAAAAAACTTTTTATAAAAATTAAATGAACCCAAATTGAAGCGAAAATAAAGCTTGTGCCCGTAACTCCATATCTCCCTTACCCTCAAACAAATGGTTCATACACTGAATGCTGTGATTAAAAAGCTATTGACATTTTAACTTGAGAACCAATTACGTACTTTTCAGACGGTCCCTACGTGTTGGCTTGAGCAGTCCGAGCCTCAAAATGAAGAATAATCGTTACGAATATATAAATATCGTTTAAAAATAAATCTTAGGCCTAATGGATAAATTAAATGTTGTGACCTGGTGCTGAAAGCCCCCACATTATAACACAGTTGTTCTGGATTGTGTCAACTTTGTAATTTCGAAGTTATTGACGAGATTTGCAGTAATATTAAAATAACGATGAAAGATCAAAGGAAGCCTTGTGCTGCGAGCTGTTATTTTCAGCACATTGGCTTGTTCTGTTGAAGAGCTATTGACGTCCGTATATCGAATATAAAACTAACTTTACCGCAGTCACAAAACCGATGCATGTTTATGACGTGTTATTTATCTTCTTCCACTATGTTTCTGTAGACCTTCAGCGACGGGCAGCGGATATATTTGGCATGGAAGCGGCCCTTTTTGTGCCTTCGGGAACCATGAGCAATCTCATTGCCGGTAAAGTGGAGAAAGGACTCTTGATTTGCCATATTGGGCACCGATGAAGAAGAGTTAATGTGTGTGTGTTTGGGTTTGTTTGTGATCTCCTCAGTGATGGTGCACTGCAGAGAGAGAGGAGACGAGATGATCGTAGGAGATTTTTCTCACCTTCATGTCTATGAGCAGGGAGGCAGCGCACAGGTATAGTCACAGCCTGTCTGTTGTATGATATTGTGTGGGGTCTACGGGGGATGTCAGGGCCATTTAAAACAGCTGTGGTTGCTCTGTGTGTGTTTGTGTGAAAGAGTTTTGGGAATTCAGTCTTGGTCATTCCCAGTTTTTTTGTTTCCTGATTTTTATGCCTCCTCGCCAGCGATAGCTGTGGCCGGAGGCATTGGGCACGCGTCCCAATGCTTTTCACTCCCCACCTCCTTTCCTCCACTCCCCCACTACCACTCCTCTCCTACCCGGAAGTTTGAAAAACTGCCTGAACGTTTTGAGTACAAGTATATGTAGGCTACAGTAGCAATGTACCTGACATTGCGGTTTGCATCAAGACATTAATTAATATGCAACCATTAATATGTAATTAAGATGTATTCGGCAACATTAGATTAAAACACAAAGATCCATTTCCGGGGCACGGACGGGAGGATGTGGTAGTGGAGGAGGAAAGGTTGCATTTTTGTATTATGACGCACCCATTATGTACGCACGTACATCCATCCCATTCTCATGAACGCGATATCTCAGGAACGCTTTGAGGGAATTTTTTCACATCTGGCCTAAACGTCCACTTGAACTCAAAGATTTTGGTGGTCAAAGGTCAAGGTCACTGTGACCCATTTTTTGGCCATAACTCAAGAATTCCAATGCTAATTATGACAACATTTCACACAAATGTCTAATAGGATAAAATGATGAAGCGATGGCATTTTATATCCAAAAGTTCAAAGGTCAACTTCACTGTGACATAATGTTTTTTAACATGTTCAGGTACATGACTGCACAATTTCCTAATTACATTTGCAAATTAAAATTATTTTATTTCTAGTTTTATTTTTTGTGACGGTGCCTCTGTAAAAATGTAATTGAATTACCCCACTCTTCAGCTGGCTGGCGTTCACTCCACCACGGTTTCCAACCTACCCGATGGGACCTTTGACCTCGGCCAGCTGGAATCCAAAATTCGCCATGAATACCCCGATGCCCACTACCCCCGCTCCCGCCTGGTCTGCGTGGAGAACACCCACAACATTCTGGGGGGCCGGGTGCTGCCCCTATCCTTCCTCCAGGAGGTGAGCCCCCCCACCCCCAGATGACTCTCAGAATGAGTAAACTGGTTGGACGTCCTGCAGAGTCAACCATGGAAAAACAAGAATATGTTCTTTGGGAAGCGAGTTGCATCGACATGAGAATTCCACCTTAAATAAGTACAGCTGCAGTGGCTTAATCATAAAAAGGGCAAATTATAATATTATACTGTGGTTTCTGACTTGCAGTGAGATTGTTTATTGACAATCTGACATGATGTAAGATTGTTTATTGATGACTTCTATAGGCTGTGACCCTGATGGCTCGGCCGCAGCTCTGCTGGTTGTCCAGACCTGTATTTATGTACTTATGTAAATCACTCTAGATTGGGAGCATCTGCTGAATTCCTAAATAACATCTTTTTTTTTTTTACTTTTTAGGACGAATGCATGTGTCAGTTTCTACCAATTTAGGGCTCGCATTTCCGTTGCTAAGGGAGAGATAAGAAGAAAAATGCGCGCACACACACGTGTGTTTCTCCGTGTCTCTCCCTTAACACACGTGTGTCTTTGTATCTCCCGTAGCTGCGGTGTGTAGCGGACCGCTACAGCCTGGCGGTACACATGGATGGGGCGAGAGTAATGAACGCCGTGGTGGCCCTGGGCGTCTCTCCGCCTGTCATTCTGCGGCACTGTCACACCGTCAGCGTCTGTCTGTCCAAGGTACAGACCCTCATTCACGCTCCCATGCCGACAGTGCGGGTACACTGCACGCTCATTACATCACAAACATTACATCACAGTCATGTCGTTGCCGTGATTGGCAGACGCTCTTATGCAGAGCAAAGTACGGCGTCTCATGCAGATCGCGGCGCGTCCCGGCCCCTGAAGTCAGTCGCGCTGCTGATTCTATAACGCACAGCAGATGGCGATCTCTCATTAGCAAGGAACCAAGTAAAAATTAAACCGTGGACTTTAAGTTATTAATTACTAAAATTAATTAATGATGAATTAATGCGAGTGATGGGAAAAGCAGGAAGTGGCAGGTGAATGTGAGTGATGTGTGGAGAGAGAGAAAGAGAAAGATAGAAAGAGAGATAGAAAGAGAGAGAGATAGAGAGTACCGGTTTTCAAAAGTGTACGATCACAAATATCACGTCAGGCTCCTGCTCTTGTGTTGATCTGCTGCATCTCTCACGTGTCTAAAATAGGGGCGTCAAACTCAAGTCCCGGGGAGCCGCTGTGTCTGTTTTTTTTTTTGGCGGTTTCCTTTCAACCAGCGGTCAGTTAAGGCCTCTAGAACAAGGTGTGCAGACTATTTAGCCAGTCAATTAATTGAATTGGCCGCTGGTGCTTAAATAGGCCGAAAATGAGCCATCCAGGCCATTCAGGGCTGGATGGTGAAATCAGTGGTCTTGGGAATAATGCAGTGCAATCAGTTTGCTTCGACTGAATGTCTACGCATTAGTATTCTCTGTAAAGTGGCCTGTTTAAGTGCTTTCAGTCCTCCTGCCCAGAACACCAGCACAAATGAGAGCTGCTTTTCACCTGACCTTCCTGATGGAGGCACTGGGAATGGTAACCTCACGCTGAACAATGAACCATAATAAATGAACATGTTTCACAGATGAGACGTATTTATTCATTTGTGTTCACAAACTTTAAAAAGTGCATTAACTAAAAGAATAGGAGCGCCTGATAGCTTTTGTTTATGCACTTTTAAAAATATTTTATCGTGTGAGGATTTGTCAATAAACGATCATGCAGTGCATCTTAAGTCTTCCAGCCGGCGGTAGAAGACATATCAGCTGTATCTATGGACTATCGTGTCTGTGTGTGTTTGTCTGTGCACATGTTTTTGTGTGTGTGTGTGTGTGTGTGTGTGTGTTTGTCTGCATGTGTTTCTGTGTGTGTGTATGTGTCTGTGTGTTTTTCTGTGCACATGTTCCTGTGTGTGTGTGTGTGTGTCTGTGTGTGTTTGTCTGCATGTGTTTGTGTGTGTGCGTGTGCATGTGTGTGTATGTGTCTGTGTGTTTTTCTGTGCACATGTTCCTGTGTGTGTGTGTGTGTGTGTGTGCGTGTGCGTACGTGTGTGTGTGTGTGTGGTTGGTTGGCAGGGGCTGGGGGCTCCAGTGGGCACTGTACTAGGTGGGCCGCAGGACTTCATCCAGAGGGCAGTGCGCGCCCGTAAAGCTCTGGGAGGTGGAATGCGACAGTCCGGTATCCTGGCAGCAGCTGGCAGAATAGCACTGACCGACATGGTGGACAGGCTAGAGGAGGACCACAGGCATGCCAAGATCTTCGCCCAAGGTAGCACCCAATGGGGTCTCTCCCCCCAAAACTGCCCCTTCATGGGGAAAAATCAATAGCAGTTTTCAAAGGCTTTTATCACTGTCAACTGACATAACATTGACATGACATTTTTTTTAAATGCCATAACTGTACTGTTCCAAAACAATTGTGTACTGTATGTTGTGTAATTGTATACAATTATAAGTGGGACATACACACCTCCAGACCTGTGGCAATAAGACTGAATAGCCCAGTTCTGTTTGATGTTGGACAGTGCAAACGCTGGTCATGGCTGACACGCGCTCTCTCTGCCCCCCCCCTTCCCCCGCCTCCCTGTAGCACTGCTAGAGTGTGACCCCCCCCTCTTCCAGGTGGATATTGGTGCCGTGGAGACCAACATTCTGCGCTTTCGCTTGTGCGACCCCCTGCTGACCCCCAGAGAGTTCTGTGAGCGCATGGCAGCTGTGGCGGAGGATGAGGCCCGGGCGTTAGGGCAGGGCGTGCGCGTCCTCATGTTCCCCCACGTCGGGGGCTCCGTCCGGGCCGTCTGGAATCTGGGGGTAACAGAGGAAGACACCCAGTCCGCTATCCTGAAGCTGCGCTATGTAACGCAGCAGTACGCGAAGGAGCGCCACAGGGCCTGCTGAAGCCTGGGACTCGCCGGGAAACTTTCCCCCATAAACGGAGCCTTGCTCTTGGGTTGTGGTCCATGAGAATGATGATGGGATGCGAATCCCAATTGACAATCCCACTTTCAGGAAATCTGCGCTAGGTAATCTCAAATCCTTGGTTAAACGGTTATGGAGCAGAACTGGCTACTTCCCGCGGAACGATTGTTAATGATTATAAAATCATGAAACTGAACGGATTTTTTAATTTAAATTTATGTTAAAAAATCTGACGTTGATTTGAATTCATAGTGTGGAGAAAAAATTGCAAAGTACACTGCAGTGCTATCCAGGTGTTTATTTAAGAATTAAAACATTGAATCTGAGATTTCAGATTTTTTAAATTCTTTAAATTTAAACTTTGCATTCTTTAAAACTTCAATTGTGTCTAACGACAGTATTGAATTAAATAATACATGTTCCCCTGGGTCATTTGGATTGCCCCAACTGTTCACAGCTTTAGCAAAAGATGGCAGCATCATTGCTATCAGCTCTTGTTTTGTAAAGCGTATGGGCTAAGCGCGTCATGACAAGAGACAATATCCTTTAAAACTTACCGTGTAGTAGATACAGACAGCATGGCAATGCTATTACAACATACAGTACTGTGAGCACCATAATTCATTGGACAGTGACACATTTCTTGTTATTTTGGTTCTGTACTCTACCACTTTGAGTTTGATACAATGACAATCAGGTTGAAGTGCAGACTTTCAGCTTTAATTTGAGGGTATTCCATATCGGATGAACCGTTTAGAAATTATAGAACCTTTTGTACATAGTCCCCCCCCCCCATTTTCGGGCATCAAAACATATTGGACAGTTTAATATAATGTAGAATAAAGTAATCATTTTAAATATTTGGTCGCATATCCTTTGCATGCTATGACGTCCTGATGTCTGTGACCCAACAACATCAAATGACTCTTGATATCTTATTTTTTGGTACTCTTACAAGCGATACTATAACGTCTTTGCATTTGAATGGATCTCTATGGGAATTGGGGGGTGGGACTAGAATTAGCTGTAAATTAAGCTGGTACAGTATGGAATACATAGTTGGCTAAATGGCTGTAATTCATCAAGGGTCTGATGTATCAAACAAGCCTCAAACCATCACTCTGCTGCCAGATATGCAGTAGATATGTGTGGACCACTTTAAGGGTTGTTTCTCCTGACAAATTGTTCGATTGAACTCTGGAAAAATAAGTCAGCAGAAGAAACCCTTCAAGAAAGTTCACTTTCTCATTGGACACACAAGGACCACTACTATCTTGAATTGCAATTCAAACTTACTCCCTTGTCAGGGTGTCAAGTTTCATAAGACGCATCCTTTTGGTTAGGCCAACAAAAAAAAAAAGGAAAATTGGCAATACAATTTCAAAATGACTACCAATTCAAGATGGTGGTGGTCCTTTGGGCGCACATACAGCATACGTGACACATGAGGATGTTGAACACTGCAGCAGGTTTGAATTCTCTAGAAAGGACCAGGTATGGTATCTCAATATGGGCATATGTGGTATATTTAAAGTTGATGGATTCCATCATAGATTGTGTGTTTGTATATTTTAGTATATCATTGATGTCCTGCTAGCTCAGAAATCTGCTCTGCAAAGGAAGGTTCCATTGCCCTCACTTATGTTTCTTCCTATAATAATCTTAATTTGAGTTTATGGGTCCGTTTTGTATTACAGCTGTTTCAAAGCAACTAAAACGTAATTAAAAGAAGCATAGAGTTCAAGGTATCTTTCAGGTAGGCAACATGGCTGAGACATGTATATGGGGTCATGTATATGTATTAGAGCCCAGCCTGCAACAAGAAAAAATGTGAGTATACTTGCGATGTTAGTTAGTCTGCCTCTCCATGGCTGTTTCACTGGCTAGCCCGCAACATGCTAGCAGGAGAGGGTTACGAGTTGGGGTCCAGATTCAATTCACTCCAAACCCCATAAATCAGCACTTAGTGCTTATCTTTACGTAGCCGTGCTTCTGGAAAATGTGGTCCAAGAGACGGCGGGGTACATTTCCTACTGGATCTCCACATGTGCCTTTCAAATGCTAGGTAATTTAACACAATTACTGTGCTGCTGGTCTGGTATGTTAGGAAGTGTCTAATTTCTCTGGTGTCACCTAACCACTTTTGCCCATCACACAGTCCTCCTTTCTTTCCTATCTTTTGCTTTATTCAGGTAGAAAGCAGAGAGGGTAACGGAGAAGGGATCGCTGGGGGGGGGGGCTCGAGCGTCGGTCACCTTGTGTACTACGCCTCACGTCTGGCCAGCATTCTTTTTTTTTTTTTTAGTCACTCAATAATAGTGTGTGATATTAAACTGCAGTGCTGAATTACAGTGTGAAAACGCAGGTGTGTAAATCAAGCGGATGCTGGCGCCATCGTTGCTGTGGTTAGACTCATGGAAGTCACTGCTGGTCAACGGTAGACCCCTCACAGAAAGGGGGAAAGCTATCAGGAGCCCTGTCACAGGATAGGGCCCAAGTCAGGATAGCAATATTGGCAAGGTTATGTGTGTGTGCTAACAACATTCCCAGACCAGAACTTGTATATGTAAAATCACTGAAGAACAAATGCAAAATATCTATGCTATCAGTAACTATCTTTAAGAAAGAAATACCATGACCTGAACTAGAATGGTATGAATGTTTGGGGGTGGAGAATCAAGGTGGGTCTGAGGAGCCAATCCTGGTGCAGCTCTTGAGTGTCTATTTAGTGACGGTGTATATTTAGCAGATACATTTTCTTGTGGTCATAACAGTGGAGGAGACTTTGCATGAATAGCTCAAATGGGTAGGAGAGGATGTTAAGTGTTAAAGCAACACCATTACCTCCCATTATAAGATCATGAATGTATTTCTGTATAACCTTTGAAAAGCTGCATTTATCTGAAATGAGCTCTGAAATGCACATATTTGACATTTTAAGGCAGTACTCACAGCAGCAGGCCTCTAGGGACCATCTTTAGTATTTCTGCACTTACCATTTAAAATGTATATTAAATGTAAACTTTTTTTAACCAGAATCAAAACAGAATCATCTCTAATGGGAATTAAATTCAGGTAAGTTTCGACTCGCTTGCTACTGTATGTCCTGACGTTTCGTTGGTTTTTATTTATCCGCACAGCTACCCAAGGTGCTTTTTAATTAGGAGACGGGAGGACGATTTATGGCCGTAATCAGAGCTGAAAGTGAAGCAGGCAGGAGCCGCGTACGGGGTGCAGGAATAATGCCTTATAAATCTGCGTAGCCGAATCAGAAGAAAAGTGAAGACTGTCTGGCAGCCGACCCCAATCTGACTGCAGAGAGGACATGTTGAGAAATTGGGCTTCATAAAAGTTTTAGTGTTCAGCAGCTGATCTATGGTGCTCCGAGGCATGAGGGCCTCTCTACCCTTATTGTTCATTTTCAGCACACCCCCTCCAGCCATCATGCAGTCTACTCGAAACGCAAAGCCCAACAGCGCTCGGAACAAAGTGAGAGCACGGTGAAAGTGGACACATACACTAGCTAATGGATCACCCACTAAAAAAACTCTTACACTTTAGCTTTATCTTTTTGTGTGAAAGCAAATGTAATAGCCCTCAAAATGCACACGTCACACAACGTCCTTTTAGTTTTAATAATGAAAGCACATACGAAGGTCACTGGGAGTCGCGCAATGTTCTTTAAGTTTGCATCCACCTTGTTGATTAAAATGGGTTCACACAATGTGCAGTGCACATACAGTGCCAGAGTCAGAGCTGTAAAATCCAGGTTCAGAAAGTAAAAGCCCTCCCCAGTATTGTGTTCCAATCACCTGGATTTGCTAATTAGCTAAATTCTTCAGCCAGGAGATTCATTAGTGAGATCAGCTGACTGAGTTCATGGGTGAAAGAAGCACACAGCAGGACCTTTACTTTCTGACCCACGTCTCAATATTCTTCACTCCCCACCCCCACTACCACTCCTCTCCTACACGGAAGTATGCAAAACTGTCTGAACGTTTCGAGTACAAGTATTTGCATGTACAGTATACAATGTACCTGACGTTGTGGTTTGCGTCGAGACATATATTAATACCTAACCACTAATACGTAATTAAGATGTAATCAGCGACATTAGATTAAAACACAAAAATCAATTTCCGGGGCACGAAGTAGAGGAGGTGGTAGTGGAGGACGGGAGGGTGCATTTCTTTAGTATTGAGACGCACCCCTGGTCCATGTCCAAATCAGCACTCTTTCACACTGTTGAGTAGATAGGGCGAGAAAGTATGCAAAAAAAATTAAAATTGCAGTATACTTCAAACACCCGGATGACACACTTTCGCTGAGTACATTCGGGAGCACACTTTTCAGGAAGTACACGAGCGTTTTGGTCACGAGCGTATTTTTCTTCAAATACAACAAAAACAACACAGTGGGGCGCAGGGTTGCCAGATCTTGTAAAACTTTCCAGCCAAATGGCGACTCAAAACTAGCCCAAATTATAGGATATTTTTAACCAAAACAAACGTATTTTAAATATAAATCGTCATGTAATTACTTTTTAAAATAAGTGCGTGCTTTGCGAGTTGTCATTTTTACCCGTGACTGCACTTTGAAAGTATCGAAATTTAGCTGTAAAACCGCGGACGTGGGACGTCTTCTGACCTGCTTACGACACTTCCACAGTGCGGTTGGAAAACGCGGACTGCTAAACAGTTTACATTAAACGGCTCACTTCTGCCAGTGCACTGTTCGCAGGAGACAGGGCGCAGTAGATAGGGCTCTGATTCGGACACAGTCCTGGACTTTACACCTCTGGGCAAAGTGGCCTTGTTTGTTTGTGCCCTTGTGTGAATTCAGGTTTACATCTATTCCATACTGATTGATCGTGTCAGCGGGATAGTGGACAGGTAAAGGTGATCATTCAAGTGATTCCCGCTGTAGAGTGCAAAGTAATGACAGTCAAATATTTGGCGCTATTTAGAGGGGATGGGTGGAAAAAATGAATGGTGAAAAAATGACCAAAGTGGATCAACTGAGAACAGGTGAGAATATTATGGAACACAGCCTGTATGGACACTGATGTGTTTTAATGTTAGTGTGTGTGTTTTAAGGGCCCTATGCTTTGTCCTATTAAAATGTGTCCAGAAATGAAATGTGTAATAACTTAGGGTATTTTGTGCAGTGGAAACTGGTGACCTAATGAGATTCGTTGTTGGCCTGGTTTTATTTGTAGATACAATGCAAATGCATTCATTTGGTCCCTAATATAAAAATCTGTGTTTTTGTTGATCAGAGTTCCCTTCAGCCTTACTGGAGTGCAGTAAGGACCATCCCTGATATCAACACCACCAGACAACTGAATCGTGTTTTGCCAATACCCATTTTTGTTTATTTTAAATTGTTGGAGTTATTTTTGCATGGAAAATCCCTTAGAAACTATTTATCAGAAAGAAATATGCCCACCTTGAAAAATATGGTTTATTAAAACTGGAAAAGCACTTCAATTCGCTCAGTGAAAATAAATCAGTTTCTAGCTGTAAACTGCCAGGTTTGTTAACCTCAATTTTGGTAAGTAAAAGTTTATGAAGTTTAAAACCTGTATGGGAAAATGGTACCAGAATTACCCACAAAAAAAGGTATATTTTCTTACATTGTATACAGCTACCCCACACATCCATTGTATACAGAGTTGGTACATGACTTTGAAAACATACATGTAGATTGGATTCTCAGTATTATTTTGTTTTCTTGCAACCTTATTAGAATCAAAAATTGTGGGATAGCTTAGAATGTATAAAGTTTAAAAAAGTTTAAATATGCTCTGCCTTAAATTGCCTTATAACACGGTTTAATATATTATCACCTAGGTGTGAGTAATTCATCTATGTTCTAATCTAAGTGAGGGTTTATTTAAGTCCTGTCTGCCATATCCAAATTCAAAGAATTCCTGGTTTTGCACTTTGCTTCAGCAGTACTCTAAAGAACGGTGAGGTGAGCAGCGTGCAGTTAAAATACACATCAGTGTGAACCCCCCCACCTCACCAATCAGAGGAGATGACATTCCATTTCCTGTTTCCTTCCATCACAGACAGAACCAGCATGTTTAAGCAAATTCTTTTTTAATGTGGTTCCTCAGGCAGACTCTGGCAGGCCAGCAGGGAATCATCTTCCTGGAAATGAGTCATTATCAAAGTTCAGATCTGTTCTTGACCTTTTCACTTCTTATTGAAAATATTCTGGAAGGTTTGCAGTTAATTGGTTTGGTTTCGGGGAAGTAGTAGTAGTTAATATTCGATTGTGGCAAGTTTGAGTGGAGCTGCCAGTTTGAGGGAATCTTAAAGTTTAGGCAAAGCAGGTGCTGTGAAGTGATAGAGACGCCTAAACGGAACAACAATGAATGGAACACACATTTCTGCTGGTCTGGCCATTGCGGGCATTGCAAGCTAATTCAATAGGGAAAGTGACATGTGATCAAGAGTGAATTTTGAACACTTACATGAACCTTTCGCATAAAAAATGCATCTGAATTTTTCACATTCAAATGTGAAAATGGATGATTTCTCATCAATCTGAATGGAAATAGCAAACATAGGATTTTTGCATTTAAAAATGTTTTTGATGTAAAACTACATTGTTGTTTTCCCGGTGAAACATCTGTTTCATAGTACATTTCTTCAAATACATTTAAACATACACCATGAAAGAAATGAGAAACGTGTTTGAAGAAATGTATTGTGAAAAGTTTATTTCAGGACTATGTATGAGTACAGAACCAAAATAACAAGAAATGTGTCACTGTCCAATCAATTATGGTGCTCACTGTATATAAATATTTCAGTGAAAAAAAACATGAAAATACGTAAAACTATAGTCTTATGTCCAAATAGTGACGGAATTCTAAAATCATTTTTTGATTCCGATGGAGAGGAAATTATACAAGGTGTTTTTAAAAAGCATATTTCAAAGTAACAAAAAGGTGCTCTTTCAAATACACGCTGTAAAACGTTCAGTGTTAAATCAACTCTTACAGAGTACTATGGTGTCTACTGGACTCATACAATGGGGGAAATAAGTATTGGACACGTCAACAATTTTATTATCAAACATATTTCCAATGTAGCTATTCACATGAGATTTTGACCAGACATTGGTATTAACTCAATAAAACTACACAGCTAAAAAAATTGTAACGTTCCAATTCTTTAAAAAAGTTATGTGCAATAAAGTGAAATGACACAGGAAAAAAGTATTGAACACGCTAAATTAAATGTAGAAAAGCCATATTTTTTATATTTTGTTGCATATCCTTTGCATGCCATGACTTTATGATGTCTGTGACCCAACAACATCAAAAGGCTCTTGATATCTTATTTGCTGGTACTCTTACAAGCGATACTATAACAGCTCTACATTTGAATGGATCTCTATGGGAATTGGGGGGTGGGACAAGATTTAGCTGTAAATTACACTGGAACAATATAGAACACAAGGTTGGCTAAGTGGCTCTAAGTCATCAAGGGTCTGATGTATTAAACAAGCCTTTAACCATCACTCTGCTGCCAGAAATACAGTAGATATGGAAGGATCACTTTAAGGGTTGTTTCTCCTGACAGATTTTCCTATTGAACTCTATGGAAAAATAAGTCAGGAGAAGAAACCCTTCAAGTTATAATTTACAGCTAAATCTTGTCTCACCCCCCAATTCCCATAGAGATCCATTCAAATGCAGAGCTGTTATGGTATCGCTTGTAAGAGTACCAGCAAATAAGATATCAAGAGCCTTTTGAGGTTGTTGGGTCACAGACATCATAAAGTCATGGCATGCAAAGGATATGCAACAAAATATAAAAAATATGGCTTTTCTACCAAATTTAATTTAGCGTGTTCAATACTTTTTTCCTGTGTCATTTCACTTTATTGCACATAACTTTTTTTAAGAATTGGAACGTTACAATTTCTTTAGCTGTGTAGTTTTATTGAGTTAATACCAATGTCTGGTCAAAATCTCATGTGAATAGCTACATTGGAAATATGTTTGATAATAAAAATTTTGACGTGTCCAATACTTATTTCCCCCATTGTATGTACTCTGATAGAGTTAAATTAACACTGGACATTTTACTGTGGAGGGAAAGTAATTGTGAATGAATATTGGCTATAGCATGCATGTTGAAGTGAAAAAGATAAAAGAACAAAAGTCATTCTCCAAACAATACCAAGGAAAAACTTTTTGAAGTGCATAAAAGTTAAAAAGCCTTTAGTTCCCTGGCTTAACGATGCATTTCAGCAGAATAGCTTCACCAGGGTACACTAGCGGATTGTGGCTGCTAGACTAAATGACAACTCACATACACACTCAGAACCACGTACACTGATAAGTGTTTGCACCAGCTACTGATTGAGTATATGTAAACAATGATTTATCACGTGTGATTATAACATGTTGAAAGTCTGCTTCATATTTTGTATATACGTATTTCATGTGATTAATGTTTTTACATGCTTACATGGTTTCACGTCTACGGTTCATGTCAAGGCATCATGCTGAAATACACCTAATTTCCTGTGAAATTCATATGATTTTTGACACACACACACACACACACACACACACACACACAGTAATAGTGTTCCTGCTCAATATGAAGGCCTGGACACAAGAGATTGATTGATACCCCAACGACTAACTTGTAACAAATGAAGAGATACATATTTCAAATGAGAAAAAATACACACAGGACCAATGTACACTTAGCAGCACCACCAGGCAGTGCCCAGAAGCCATTTTCCGTCAGCATTATTTAATGATGGAGCTTAGACCAGCAGCCAGAACACAAAGTAGCTCCCAGTATAGCACAGAAATTACAGAGTGACAGGTTTTAGACAGGCCCATCAGGATGTTCTAGAACAGCGGTCCCCAACCTTTTTTGGGCCACGGACCGGTTTCACGTAAGACAATATTTTCACGGACCGGCCTTCAAGGTGTGGGGGGATAAATATGACGAAATAAAATGATACGACTGGCATAAAAACAAATATAAAGTGCATAAAAAATACAACTCACCATCTCAAGAGACACAGACGCACAGATGGATGGTTCCGGTCATTTTTCAAAATAAAACATCTTTCAGATTCTGAATAAAAAAATATTCTATTGATTATCAGTCTGTGCGGCCCGTTACCAAATGACCCGTGGACCGGTGGTTGGGGACCGCTGTTTTAGAACACAGATCCAAAGAGAGTGCGTTTGGTTAGATGTACACAGGGTTTATAAATTGTGTATTTGCCTAGTAAGGAATGCTCAGTTAATCAAATTCAAATGGACCAATTGGACACAATGATTATGCCAATTATACCTGTAAATTAATTGAATAAGATGCCTTTGGGGTCCTTAACAATAATGAGCACTAACGTGATTACAAACTTCATTACCTTCATCAGTATTTACAAAACCAAAAAATAAAAAGCACAAACATAATTACCCTAATATGTTGCTACCATGCTACCTCAGCATGAAGGGTACAGACACAGCCACCTAGGAACACGAAGATGCATCCATAGGCTGTTCTGAACGACTTGTCATTGTTGAAAATCGCACTGACAACTCGTTTGCTATAACGCAACGGACATTTTAAGTTGTTTTGTATCATTGATACAGAACAATTGCCCTGTATTCATACTACCTTTGGTAGCCTATATATTGTAGCGCTGCAGCGCTCTCAGCATGCCTACTTCCAGCGTCTACGGGTGCATCCGTCTGCGAGGACAGTCCGTCGCTTTTCTCTCTGCTGCTGTTTGCAATGAGATCCGTGTGACTGCCCGCTTGGCTCTATCAGTTTCAGGCAAATACTCATCCCACAACATACTACTACTACTAGTAGGGGGCCAATAAACATAGGGCCAATCCGCACACGTCTGAAACCCCTGGGAATTGTAGCTTGTGCTTTCTAGTTCAGCACCACTATAGCAGACTGGGTTTCAAACTCCGAGAGGAAGTCAGAGAGTGAGGAGAGCTTGTGCCTCGTCTAGCTCAAAGACACAAAAGAACCTGTATAAATAATGGATAAATGAATGACAATAAAGTAATTTCCAGCTGGCAGACCAACCAGTGGCTTTTCCCCTTATAGCTTAATTTAGTTTCTTCAGCACCACTGCAGCCCCGGGTTCCCACACGGGTTCCGATGCAACGAGCTTATTCCCTTGCAAGGTACTATTCCCCCAGAATGGATGACCCATAAAAACTGCAGAGAGGGTGAGATTGCAAGCATTTGCAGATCATAAACTCGCCCATATAAGAGCAGAACAACATGTGGAGTCTCCGATCGCCAACATTTTTAGAGAAACTGGGTCTCGAAGGGTCGCGATGGATCGCACCATACACGTGAGGAAAAAGACTGTGTATATGCACACACAAATTACACATATATTAACATCAGTGAAATGAAACACTCAACTAGTTATATTCACTGCACTGGTCAACATGTACATAGTCATTTTTAAATGTGAAACAAAATAACACTATTTTACTGGTAAACATGTCATGTCAGGCTATATTTCAATCAGGGGTGAGTAACACAGAAATTTAATTTGCATTTGCTCATTCATTCTCATTTTTAAATTAATTTGAGAACTTTGAACTACTCTTCTTGACAGGTTTCATTACACAAAATATACATTATACTGGAACATATGTCATATAATGAACATCAGGCTGGTTCACAGTTGATTTCAGCACCAGTAATAGTGTGCAGTTGAAATAGTATCGCACCCACAGTACCAGCATTCACAGAGTGTATTTAATTGCCTCAAATCTACTCAAGTCAACAAAGCCCCGGACCAGATGGTATCCGAGGCAAAGACTGCTACAGCAACCATGGAGTTGTCACTTATATTAATAACTAAATCTCCAACAGATTAAATACATTTGGCGGCACTTGAACTCCTGATCTCAGATCTGCATTCACACACACATATGTGTACTCATTCACAGACGCAGAGACCTGCATGCACTCATTCACACGAGCAGAGATCTGCATTCACTCATTCACACGAGCAGAGATCTGCATTCACTCATTCACACGAGCAGAGATCTGCATTCACTAATTCACACGAGCAGAGATCTGCATTCACTAATACACACGAGCAGAGATCTGCATTCACTAATACACACGAGCAGAGATCTGCATTCACTAATACACACGAGCAGAGATCTGCATTCACTAATACACACGAGCAGAGATCTGCATTCACTAATACACACGAGCAGAGATCTGCATTCACTCATTCACACGAGCAGAGATCTGCATTCACTCATTCACACGAGCAGAGATCTGCATTCACTCATTCACACGAGCAGAGATCTGCATTCACTAATTCACATGAGCAGAGATCTGCATTCACTAATTCACACGAGCAGAGATCTGCATTCACTAATACACACGAGCAGAGATCTGCATTCACTAATACACACGAGCAGAGATCTGCATTCACTAATACACACGAGCAGAGATCTGCATTCACTAATACACACGAGCAGAGATCTGCATTCACTAATACACACGAGCAGAGATCTGCATTCACTCATTCACACGAGCAGAGATCTGCATTCACTCATTCACACGAGCAGAGATCTGCATTCACTCATTCACACGAGCAGAGATCTGCATTCACTAATTCACATGAGCAGAGATCTGCATTCACTAATTCACACGAGCAGAGATCTGCATTCACTAATACACACGAGCAGAGATCTGCATTCACTAATACACACGAGCAGAGATCTGCATTCACTAATACACACGAGCAGAGATCTGCATTCACTCATTCACATGAGCAGAGATCTGCATTCACTCATTCACACGAGCAGAGATCTGCATTCACTCATTCACACGAGCAGAGATCTGCATTCACTAATTCACATGAGCAGAGATCTGCATTCACTAATACACACGAGCAGAGATCTGCATTCACTCATTCACACGAGCAAAGATCTGCATTCACTCATTCACACGAGCAAAGATCTGCATTCACTCATTCACACGAGCAGAGATCTGCATTCACTAATTCACATGAGCAGAGATCTGCATTCACTCATTCACACGAGCAGAGATCTGCATTCACTCATTCACACGAGCAGAGATCTGCATTCACTCATTCACATGAGCAGAGATCTGCATTCACTAATTCACATGAGCAGATACCTGCATTCACTCTTTTACACACACACACCCACACACAGATCTGCATTCACTCATTCAAACATGCATTTGCCCACACTCTGGGCAGTAAATGAGTTAGGTCTCTGCGTGTGTGAATGCGTGAATAATGGAGATTATCTAACCTCACCCTCTCCTTCTGCGTCTCACGTTTACTTTTTCTGCCATGTTTTTTTTCCTTCTTCACCAACATGCCAAAAAAAGGAAATGAGAGAGAGTCAGAGAGAGAAAGAGAGAGTCCGAGAGAGAGAGTCAGAGAGAAAGAGAGAGACAGAGAGAGAGAGTCAGAGAGTCAGAGAGAGAGTCAGAGAGAGAGAGAGTCAGAGAGAGAGAGCGAGAGAGAGACAGAATTATTGAGGAAACCTTGTAGCCCACAGTAGTGCTGTAAACCTCCAGGAGGTAGAGTCAGCGGACTCTGCTCCTGGCTCTAGGACATGGCAATGGTGGTGGTGCAGTCACTGAGCTGCTGCAGGAGAGTTAACCGAGCCGCCAGCAACAGCAGGAGTCCGCTGGCCACCTCCAGCCCGTAGGAGAGCCAGGCGAGGCCCAGGGACCAGCCAAAGGACACCTGCACGTGGGCCAACAGCTCCGCCCCCAGCTGCCGCTCGATCAACTGCAAGGCCTGCTGGGAGTAGCTGATGTAGATGCTCACACCAGACAGGGTGAAGAGACCTGGGGAGACACAATGGGACAAACGCCCTCTGAGACTGGTTGTGTCACAGCACACTCAGGCATTTAACTGGAATTTACCGAAGCAGTTCAGGTTTAAGTATACTGAGAATCAAGCCGGGAATTTACTGAAGCAGTTCAGGTTTAAGTATACTGAGAATCAAGCCGGGAATTTACTGAAGCAGTTCAGGTTTAAGTATACTGAGAATCAAGCCAGGAATTTACTGAAGCAGTTCAGGTTTAAGTGTACTGAGAATCAAGCCGGGAATTTACTGAAGCAGTTCAGGTTTAAGTATACTGAGAATCAAGCCTACGACCTCTGAGTTACAAGACCAGTTCCCGAACCTTTACATTACTGCGTGTCCAACCGTTTTCCGTACAAAGGCATCCTGTTGCACTTTTTTTACACACTGGTGAGAATGGTCACTCATACACACACACACACACACACACAAGCATGCATGTGCGCATACACACACACACACACACACACACACAGAAGTACACTTGGCATTTGTGCATGCCTACACAGGAATGCAGACACACAAATATCAGTCAAGGCATGCAGCATACATTTTAAAACCTAGATGTAAAAACCAACTTCTTTCTGTTTTTCTTTTTAACACCCCCCAAAAAAAACACAAAAAAACACAAAATATCCAAACTCCCTGCGGAGTGCTTCAGTCTATCAAAGTGTGTGCAGCTGAAATTTAACAGCTGCTGAGGCTCCTGCATGTCACCCTGTTATTGGCTGAATTATGACCCCCTGTAAAGCCATCACTCTCCTTCAGTCAAAGACTCCACTTTCATTTTCTCTCTTCTTTTCCGCATCTTTGGCCGTGGCGGGCCATCCGTCTCCACCCCTAACTGCTGATCTGCGCACGGCTGATCAGCCGCAGATCAGCTCAGAGCAGCTTCTCTCCTCTGCTTCCACTGCTGATTCCCATTACCGTGCATTATGTGCTTCTATCAAAAGGCTATCTGCTAATAAAGAGCTGACACTTTGGACCTGTGTGTCAGCACTGCAATGTTGGCTCTTTACTAATGAACGACTCTTTGGACCTGTGTGTCAGCACTGCAATGTTGGCTCTTTACTAATGAACGACACTTTGAACCTGTGTGTCAGCACTGCAATGTTGGCTCTTTACTAATGAACGACACTTTGGACCTGTGTGTCAGCACTGCAATGTTGGCTCTTTACTAATGAACGACTCTTTGGACCTGTGTGTCAGCACTGCAATGTTGGCTCTTTACTAATGAACGACTCTTTGGACCTGTGTGTCAGCACTGCAATGTTGGCTCTTTACTAATGAACGACACTTTGGACCTGTGTGTCAGCACTGCAATGTTGGCTCTTTACTAATGAACGACTCTTTGGACCTGTGTGTCAGCACTGCAATGTTGGCTCTTTACTAATAAACGACACTTTGGACCTGTGTGTCAGCACTGCAGTGTTGGCTCTTTACTAATGAACGACACTTTGGACCTGTGTGTCAGCACTGCAATGTTGGCTCTTTACTAATGAACGACACTTTGGACCTGTGTGTCAGCACTGCAATGTTGGCTCTTTACTAATGAACGACTCTTTGGACCTGTGTGTCAGCACTGCAATGTTGGCTCTTTACTAATGAACGACTCTTTGGACCTGTGTGTCAGCACTGCAATGTTGGCTCTTTACTAATGAACGACACTTTGGACCTGTGTGTCAGCACTGCAATGTTGGCTCTTTACTAATGAACGACACTTTGGACCTGTGTGTCAGCACTGCAATGTTGGCTCTTTACTAATGAACGACTCTTTGGACCTGTGTGTCAGCACTGCAATGTTGGCTCTTTACTAATGAACGACTCTTTGGACCTGTGTGTCAGCACTGCAATGTTGGCTCTTTACTAATGAACGACACTTTGGACCTGTGTGTCAGCACTGCAATGTTGGCTCTTTACTAATGAACGACTCTTTGGACCTGTGTGTCAGCACTGCAATGTTGGCTCTTTACTAATGAACGACACTTTGGACCTGTGTGTCAGCACTGCAATGTTGGCTCTTTACTAATGAACGACTCTTTGGACCTGTGTGTCAGCACTGCAATGTTGGCTCTTTACTAATGAACGACACTTTGGACCTGTGTGTCAGCACTGCAATGTTGGCTCTTTACTAATGAACGACACTTTGGACCTGTGTGTCAGCACTGCAATGTTGGCTCTTTACTAATGAACGACTCTTTGGACCTGTGTGTCAGCACTGCAATGTTGGCTCTTTACTAATGAACGACACTTTGGACCTGTGTGTCAGCACTGCAATGTTGGCTCTTTACTAATGAACGACTCTTTGGACCTGTGTGTCAGCACTGCAATGTTGGCTCTTTACTAATGAACGACACTTTGGACCTGTGTGTCAGCACTGCAATGTTGGCTCTTTACTAATGAACGACACTTTGAAGTCGACAAAGAGAGTGCGACCTCAACTTAAAAAAATTTAATAAAAAATAAAAAAACCTCTTTCCTTTAATGGGCAGCCCCATGACACCTACTTGTTTATGTGTTAGAATCCCCATTAGCTGTGCCCTATAGCATAGCTAGTCTTCCTGACACCTACGGTGTACATTAATTCTCTTGCTGATATACACAATGGCTTATTTTTCCCTCACAAACATTAGTTCTTATTGTTTGGGCTCTCATTACTCTGTGTCCCAGGTTCTTTTCTGCTGTCAAAGATTCGGTCAAGTACCATTGCTGATGCCTTCAACTTATAAAAATAAATAGCAAATGTCATTGTGTTCAAGAAATAGGCTGTAACATTTCCCCTGCAAGAAATAATGCAATCTCACAAATAATTTCAAGCACTACTTATTGCAGTCATTTAAAGACTAACAGCTTTCTTAATGGTTTTACAGTACTGTGAAAAATAAAGTGTGAATTCCACATTTTGAATCAAAAGGATATATGATCATCGCACACGTGCTAGCATAGCTAAAAGGTGATGTGATACAGCAATAAAAACAAAAAGTTCCATATCTACTCAACAAAAAAAAAACACTTTTCCATTATCTACTCAACAAAACAATCATTGGACAGTCATATCCCTGCAGGAAAAAGCTTTATTCGAAATGAACATTGAGGGCCGGGGACACACACTTTTCACAGCACAGTATAAGGATGCCAGCTATATGAATATGATTTGTATTATGCTTCAAGGATAGCATAAATTAACTTACCTTTAATGGTTTATTGTTGTTGCACTTATGGGAATGTTGTTACTAAGAGCTGGCAGTGTTGCTCACAGAGCTCGTAACTCTGGTGAATGTTCTCTGGCAGTGCAAGCTGTTCTGGGTAAGAGAGTCCACTAAATGAACGTAATGTAATGTAAACAACGGCACATGGATTCCTCTCCTCTCACATACAGATGGTGTTTAATACTGGAGAAGCTCTGTGCTCAGTACTGAAGGCAGGTTTAGCAGAGGGGTGGTGAGAGTAGATATAAACGGCACTGGTAATAATAAAGAGGAATAGAGATAGTAAAACTCAGTGGGGACAGTCAAACATCCCAAACATGCAATAAAACAGTTTGGGGAAAAACAAGAACGAATTTTCTATTACTGAAATGGCATCTGGCCATTTCTTTCCCCCTGTGTCATTATGCGTCTACTATATCGAACCATAAATAAAATCCATAATGCAAATATACTCTATTGCTCTGTTTAATTGTTTACATTTTTCATGCTGTGTAAGGGAAAATTGGCTTTTACAGAACACAATTACAAAGCTACCATTTGACTATTAAACAAAATAAATTTCAAATTACAACCACAATCACACTGTTCATTGTAGTGATCGGGGACTCGAGCTAAAACTAGCCAGAAGGCAGCAGGCTGAGGTTCTGTAGTACTCTTAAGTTACAGTACAAATTTCTCCATGCACACTCAGCTAAATAAATTCTCTATATTATAAAAATGGAAGTCACCTTGGATTAGGGTATCAGAGATTTAAACAAATAGCACAGTTAAAATAAAATATAGCCTACTACTTAATCATAAATACTCACAAAAATATAAATACTGTTTTGTTATACAGAGGGGCTTGCAAAATTATTATGAACATTACCATTTTCACATATTCTTGCACCAGAACATGAAATCATGACAATATAAAAATAAATTATAAAAATGAAAAGGTTGACAGATTTAAGGTGCACTTTAATATTTTCCCATTTCAGGCGAACCCTTGCAGACTACAGTTAGTAGTCAGTTCCTGTAGCGTTTCATTGCTTTCTGTGACACACTTGCTGACCCGCTTGGCTTCATAAGGCAATGGAGTGTGACCTAAACCTTGGGGCAAAGCATCAAAGCGTTTCCATTCAGGCAGGACCAGAGAATACAATAACAACAAGATCCTTGTGCACTGCTTAATTCGCCGCTATGAAGAGCATTACAATGCTGTTGCTTGCAGGCTCACTGTGGCTAATAAAGATCTTATGGAGCCTTTTGCAAAGAGTCTTGTGCCCTTTTCCATTGAACCTGAAGGGTTGTTTATCACAAAGATGTTTTCCAGTTCCAATTATTTAAATAACAATTTGCATTAGCATTTCACTGGTGGACAGACTGAAGCATGAAATGTCGACAATGAATAGTGAACCATCATGGTCGTGCACAAAAAGACTTAAAAATGAAAGAGAAGCACTGTATCTGTGAAATTAGGGCCGGAAAGAAATATTGTCCATCAGTAATGATGAACCATCAGGTATCGGTAATCGAGATGCGAAGCTACTGAGAATGGCTGCAGACTGTATTACCATTCCTGTGCCGTGTCATTAATCTCTGCCTGCGGAATAGTGCACGGCCACAGGCCGGAAAATAAGTTAAAGTAATTTCACTGCCCAAAAATCTAAAATGGAGAAGCACCATTTACTGCTCTAATAGCCACCTAATTAGCTTACTGCTGCTTCTTTTTAAATTTTATTTAGAGAAAATGGTGCTCACCCAGATACAATGCCATTTTTCTTGGAACAAGCTAATTACAGACTCATAGCGGGCTTATAAGGAAGGGCACTCAACCAGTATGGAGCTGACTCAGATGGCTGATATTTGGCTTGAAGAGATGGATGACAATAGGCTTTTGGGAGCTGTGCCGTTACATTTCAGCACAGCCTTTGATGTCGGTGACTATGGCTCGTCATTGAAAACAACTCCCCTATTATGATTTTACATATTCTGCAAGCTAATGGTTGGAGAGCTATTTTTCAGTAGAAGCAAGAGTTTTCTTTAATGGAAGCTTCTCTAACATCAGGGCAGTTATTCTTCTCTACTTTTATGAATTATGTATCGCGAGCCTTGAAGAAACTCAATGTGTCTATGCTGAAGATTGCATCCACAGGAAGTGAGCTCATTGTAATTCTTGATACGGAATTACAGCCAATGTCAGAATGGGTGATGATAATAAACTGGGCCTGAATACTAAACCAAACTAAAACCTTAAGACCTATAAGCCTCAGTTGAATCTGTGTGGCTATTGAGTGACTAACTGAAACTGAACTGCTTGGGGTAACACTAGATAGTCAACTGTCAAGCAGTCAACTGTCATGCTCAAATCCTTTGGATAAAACCGTTGTGAAGATGGGTAAAAAGGTGTTCTTGCGTTTGCCTGTGTAGGTTAGTCAGGCTTTAGTCTTATCCTTGGACGCACAAATAGGGCCAATATCAGCAGAACGCATGCTACTCTTGACTATTTCTTGGTTGAAAGCTTAAGGCATAATAGTGTCTCTGTCCATGCCGTGGCAGAGTAAGGCGTGTAGATTTCTTCATTTCTGCTCTACACAGTTCCTAGGCCAAGCTCTGGTACTCTCATGCCTGGACTACTGCAATTCCCTTCTCGCCAGTCTTGTACCTCTAAACCCTTTTCAGCAAATACGGAACCAACCCGCACGACTTGTCTACAATCTTCCCAAACGTGCGTATGTCACACCCCTTCTCATCACAAGGTTTTTTGGGCGGAATGGCTTGGTACTTGCCGGAGTTGCATGACTACATTTACCAAAACAAGAGTCCCAGGACCCATTGACGCAAAACAACCCCATAACCATAATATTTACCACATTTCACTGTAGGTATGACAACCTATTCAACATGAGCGTCCTTCTTCTGTTGCCAAATCTACTGGTGTGACTGGCTAAAAAGTTCAATTTTAATCTCATCTGACCATAGCACCAGTTACAATCGATGTCCAGCGCTGTCGATAACTCTTCGACCAGCGGAACCCAAACTTTTGCATATGCTACATCTAAAACAGCTAATGGGGGAAAATAAAATAACAAAACAAAAAATCACAAGCAATTGGGTGCAAACAATGCTTTTTAAAAAGCTTTTTGCAAAAAAAATAAAAAACATTTTCCAAGAACATAACTCTTGAAGCAGCATTTTACACACATATCTCCCCGGACTTGTAGTTCCAGTGAGGCTCCCTTGTTGCAGCTCTACCCATCTCAGTCACTGCAGTAATAGCGTTTCAGCCACATCAGCTGCTTCCATTATCACTGTAGAAACGTCTTTCCTGCCAGTGAGCGATGGGTTTAGCAAAGGCATAAAGAGCCAAGGGTGTTAAATTGCTAGAACAAGGGTAGAGGGAGGGAGCACATTTTTCTGCAGGTATTTTAACACCAGTGGTTTTTCAGATTTCTTTCCCAGTGGTAGCTGCATCAGTTTATCCCAAAGAAATAACCACCTCTGCGTCATGAATAAGCCTATAATGAGGTAGGCTTCTCTTTGAGATATGGTCGTTTAGGAAGATTGTTTGACGTCATGAGGGAGACGAGATGAGGTCCCATACTTTTCGGTCCGCACAAATACACACATTACTGGTGAGAGGAGGAGGAAAAGGTAGCCACTTCTAAACCTCAAACTACCACACCTCACCCCACCCCATTCTCCAACACCTCACTGTACCCCACCCAAATCAACTCCATCTCACCAAACCACTTTCCACCCAGCCCTACCACAAGCTGTTATTTAATATCCTAAAGAGAGGCGCTTGTGAAAAACAGAGGCGGGTATGCCGCCTGCATCACAGCACAGATTGTCATTCCAGAAATATCACATCTATTACAGACCTTATTCAATGCAGTTCATGTGCTCTTAATTAAGCACCTCATAAAGCATCGTATCTGCCAGAAACACCAGTTTTATTGACATAATGTAATATTTGTAGACATTTGTAAATAATACCCATGTTTGTTAGGTATTGATCCTGCTGTGGACAGTAGTAGAGCCGTTTAGTTTTTTTTATGATTGCTTTGACTCATTGACTTCACATCGGTTTCAATCCTACAAACCTCTTGATACAAAATGCCGCACTGCTCATTTTGGGCTCAAAATCACATAGGCAAAATGAAATGGGCTGTGTCAAATGAGACAGATAAATCATGCAAAAGTGTACAACAGCACCAAAACATTAGATAATTTCAGCATTGTAATTTAATCATTGCTGATAGGTGATGTACATTGCATCTTAAAGTAAAACATTAATTACCAAGTAACGCTGTCACACACAAAGTTAGTCAAAACCAAATGAGTGTCATTTAATCATATTTAGACTATCCAAACTGCAATGAGTAAAAGGTTGCAACCTGAAATATAGTATTTGAAATTATGTAGAGTACATTTTTGTTGCATTGATTATAATATCCAGTTGGATGTTTGAATCAGTCTTTGATACTGCACAAGGCTAAATTAACTCTTTGGAGTCAATCATGATACAAGAAAGATGCAAAAGTACTGCAATGTGTCCAAAAGCAGAGATTGTGGTTGAAGTAAAATACTAGTTTTATGAAGAGATTACTGAGATTAGTGAAACGCATCTTAATTTTCATAGCAATGAGAAGCAGGTCGAGTCACACAAAGGCTACACATTGTGCTTCTCTAGTTTTTTTCTGCTACTTTCTGAAGGCAAGCAATGTCCGGTGGGTCATACTGTATGAACATGTACGTATTTAAATTGAGTTTGCTGTTGTTCTCTTCCTGGCTATGGAAATAAAAGATGGACAAAGGGAGAGGGAAATTTCTTACCTCAACAAATTGACTCCATGTTGAGGTCACCATGGAGACAGTCATTATTTCTGTTTTATTTGGCTTCCCTTCTTTCTCTCAGGTTTAAATATACGACCCAGACACCAGGAGCCATTATCCTGTGAATGACCTTCCAGACGCTACGACTATCTCTAACCGTCCCAAATTCACTCATGTCTCCAATCCCACTGGCTTCATATTATTCATATCCCAATAATTTCCCTCTTATCCGTCTTGATTCCAAGGTGTCTGCTCTGGTTCTCAATGTGCTTGACATCATCCTCCTGGACGCCAAATCCCACAACATAAAATGCTAAAATGTCCAACTCATTTTTATTTTTAAAAATATTTCTACTCTTTAGGTTTCTTCAGGTTGCCACTCTATCATTTCCCCTTTGCTAAAAGCAGACGTCTGCCCTCTTTTAGTGGAGTAATATCTACAATCTATACAAGCACCACTCCAACACTGGACTTCTGATCTACACTAGCACCACTCCAACACTAGACTTCTGATCTACACTAGCACCACTCCAACACTAGACTTCTGATCTACACTAGCACCACTCCAACACTAGACTTCTGATCTACACTAGCACCACTCCAACACTAGACTTCTGATCTACACTAGCACCACTCCAACACTAGACTTCTGATCTACACTAGCACCACTCCAACACTAGACTTCTGATCTACACTAGCACCACTCCAACACTAGACTTCTGATCTACACTAGCACCACTCCAACACTAGACTTCTGATCTACACTAGCACCACTCCAACACTGGACTTCTGATCTACACTAGCACCACTCCAACACTAGACTTCTGATCTACACTAGCACCACTCCAACACTAGACTTCTGATCTACACTAGCACCACTCCAACACTGGACTTCTGATCTACACTAGCACCACTCCAACACTAGACTTCTGATCTACACTAGCACCACTCCAACACTGGACTTCTGATCTACACTAGCACCACTCCAACACTAGACTTCTGATCTACACTAGCACCACTCCAACACTAGACTTCTGATCTACACTAGCACCACTCCAACACTGGACTTCTGATCTACACTAGCACCACTCCAACACTAGACTTCTGATCTACACTAGCACCACTCCAACACTAGACTTCTGATCTACACTAGCACCACTCCAACACTAGACTTCTGATCTACACTAGCACCACTCCAACACTAGACTTCTGATCTACACTAGCACCACTCCAACACTAGACTTCTGATCTACACTAGCACCACTCCAACACTGGACTTCTGATCTACACTAGCACCACTCCAACACTAGACTTCTGATCTACACTAGCACCACTCCAACACTAGACTTCTGATCTACACTAGCACCACTCCAACACTAGACTTCTGATCTACACTAGCACCACTCCAACACTAGACTTCTGATCTACACTAGCACCACTCCAACACTAGACTTCTGATCTACACTAGCACCACTCCAACACTAGACTTCTGATCTACACTAGCACCACTCCAACACTAGACTTCTGATCTACACTAGCACCACTCCAACACTAGACTTCTGATCTACACTAGCACCACTCCAACACTAGACTTCTGATCTACACTAGCACCACTCCAACACTAGACTTCTGATCTACACTAGCACCACTCCAACACTAGACTTCTGATCTACACTAGCACCACTCCAACACTAGACTTCTGATCTACACTAGCACCACTCCAACACTAGACTTCTGATCTACACTAGCACCACTCCAACACTAGACTTCTGATCTACACTAGCACCACTCCAACACTAGACTTCTGATCTACACTAGCACCACTCCAACACTAGACTTCTGATCTACACTAGCACCACTCCAACACTAGACTTCTGATCTACACTAGCACCACTCCAACACTAGACTTCTGATCTACACTAGCACCACTCCAACACTAGACTTCTGATCTACACTAGCACCACTCCAACACTAGACTTCTGATCTACACTAGCACTAGCTCAACAGACTTCTGATCCTCAGCAGGCATATTTTCATGGGCCTTGATTTGTTCCAATTTGTAAAATTAAATTGATTAATTGCAAAAAGGAATAAGAAAGCCCATTGAACAATATAGGCATTTAGAATTTCAGGTCAGTTCATTTCCAGAAGTTTCCGAGTTCAAATTGAATTGACTTCAACCCTGCTGTAGTTGCATGGTGACCAGCTAGGGGGGTGCCTCTGGTGTCATCCTACATGGAGATAGGAGGAACATTTCCTGAAAGATAAATAATCATTTGGTCAACCAAAACGCTTGGATATTTTCAGTCCGACATCCTGGCTTTAGCCCTGTGTGTCCAACCCTGCAACCTGACAGTGGGGGGGAAAAAAACAGTTTTGTGGCAATGTCGGATAATCGCAACCTTGATGTTTCCTCTTACCAGGGTAACAATGAGCTCCTGTTGCTGCTCTAGAGTACTGCGTTTTTATTTGGTGCTGAGAACACGAGCACAGGTGGGATGAAAAAGGCCGTTTCTACGCCAGCTGCTCTTTGACTTCAAGGCTTGCACAGAGAAACCCATTTATTTTCACGTCCACGCGACTGACGGACATTCATCCATGCACATATTAACCCATTCCTTGACCAGTTATATAGGTGTGTTTGATGTATATTTTATATTTAAAAAGTGACCTGAAAGTAAGAGCATGATGGCCATTCTCTCGATTTTTTAAATGACAGAGGCAGACATGTTGGCACCAGCTTACAAAAAATCACCTTCCACCTACACTTCAACAGGAGGTTCAAACTCCAATAAATCCACCGTTTCTCTGACTGGAAGAATGTCAGCTCAAAATGAATCATTAACATTATAACACATTAATCCCGTGCTGCAATAAATGGAAACGGTATTTAAGAAATTGAATGAAAATAGGAACCAAGGCACGGCGTTGAAGTTCGTGCCAAGCTCAGGCCCTTTGTGTACGACGGTGGCCTGGGCGACTTACTGCAGAAAAGGAAGTAGGAGGCGGAGACGATGAGCAGCTTGCGGCTGCGGGCCAGAGAGCTCACAAGGCCGCAGATTCCCCCGAACACCAGCAGGACCAGGCTGAGCGGCAGCAGGATGACGATCACCTTGTGCATGCCTGCAGGGGGCGCCAGAGAGCACCGTCACACCGCTATCGCGTGCAGAAACACACACCCGCGCAGTGTCCAAGCATACAAGCACGCGCACACAGTATTCAAACACACATGTACAAACATAAACACAAAGTACTCAAACACACAAATGCATTAGAAAATCTATTAAATAAAACAACGGTGTGAGGGTCTGTGCTTGTTTTTGGGTCATTTGGAATGTGTATATCTGCTGCTGTCTAAAACTGCATTTTGTTTTGCTGTCACAGTCTAAAATGTCTCCGGGGTGCAGTTCACTTCTTTTATTCGATTCACGTACGCTGTGTAGTTGAAGTTGGCATTTCATTTCACCCCCCCCGCCCCACCCTTACTTACTTCGTGCCTTCCCATACATTTGTGCATTCCCCATTCTTTGTGTTTGTTGTCTGGTACATTTGTTCAATGCCTCGTCCGTGATTACAGCCACTAATCCAATCACCGCAAGCGTAATTACCCTCCCCCCCAGCTGCCAAAGCCAGATATCACCAGGTTGCTTCCCTCGTGCAGGTTTGGGCCCCTCTCCATTTTGATTTGTGGAATGTGATTATTCCGAGCAGACACCGCTTGTAAGAAAGACTCTGGAGGGGTGGCTATTAAAGCAGGCAGGATAATGAGAGCACACAGTAGTTGTTAAATGCAGCAGAAGGTGGAGAGTCTGCCATTTTTTTTTGTGTGTGTACGTATTGTGACACGGCGCCGGGGGGTGGCCACTGTGTCGTGTGTTGAACGGACAAGGCAAACTCAGAAAAAATACTGGTTCACCACCTTTCTAGTCAGTCTTTTAGTTCAACTAAAGAAAAAACACCAAAGAACACCATAAAACAATAACCAAGACTTCACTCTCAATAGGAAGAGCAGTAACTAGTGGAGAAAGAAGTGAAGTGGAGAAATGAGTGAAGCCGAAAACACGAGCCCACTACAGCAAGCAAAAAACATTTTAGTGTTCGCTTCAGTGTGCCAATTGGTCTTGGGTTTCTCGACACCACATTAAGCAAACACTCTTATCCAGAGAGACTAACAGAGCTTGCATTACTCGTGAATTTATAAAGCTTGATATTTACCGAATAAATCCAGGTTAAGTGCCTCGCTCAAGAGTACAACAGCGCCTGCTTCATTTATGGAAATGTTATATACTGCAGTATATTTAAAATACATAGTCATGATAATTTTGATATTTTTTTTTCAATAAGGGGAGCCTGCCAGTGTTGAGAATAAAAGCAGCAACCTTGGAGTTACAAGCCCACTTCCCTAACCATTATGCTAGACTGCCACCTGTAGGCTCATGTCAGTGAGGGGTGGGCGTGCCATGTGGACATAGCTCTGGGCCAGGGGGTTCCTGTAGCAAGAGGCTCAATTCCCTATATTGCTCCAGTTGGGCTGGGTTATCACTGGTCCCAGTAGAAAACAGAGTGAAAGCTGGGTCCGTCAGTGTGGCAAGGTGAACACAAGAGCTTCCACGTTGTTGACCACCCTTCTTGCATTGCAGGGAATGCAGCAGTACCTGGAACAAGGTGTTGCATAGCAGCACAACATTCCCTTGGAGCGCAGTCGACCAGCTATTTTTATACCTTTTGGGATTTTGGTTATTTGGAAAGGGTTGTGTCCTGGAAATGGCGTGGCGGTTACCTGCCTGTATCCATCACTGACCAACTAGCGTGCGCACGCGGGCGCATCTCGCACAGGCTTAGGTAGGCTCAGCGGGGCCCACTTATTTTCCATATGGCGGAGCTGCTGTGCTTCGGTCAAACAGATTTTTCCGTCCATTTGTACGACAGGAGGAAAGAAACAAATGGTGGTTAGAAGAAGCAGGAGCACTCACCGAGGAGATGTCTTTCGGGTTCCGTGTACTTGGAGGTGTCCTCTGTGAAAGGGTGGATGAAATGGGAACTGGCGTTTTTACCTGCCGTCAAGATGGAGAAAAAACACGGAGACCGTACAGCATCCTCGTAAACGGCATCACACAGCGACAGAAAATCTCGGTAATCTGAGAGAGGCCGGGGCCTATCTGTCTAGATCAGAGAGGAACACCAGATTTCAGAATGCTGGCGGGATTGGGACCGGCACACGTTTAACGGGTTATGAAACCACCACCAGGGTGAGAGCCACGCACAAACTTAAACAGGGCTCTGATGATGTCATCCATTTCCTTCCCAAGAAACTAAATCACCGTCTTGGTGATAATGAAGCAATTGTCTATTAACAGCTAGTAAGGGCTTAAATGCCTAGAAACCGGCAGACGTTTATGCATGAGCACTCGCACACATGCACAAACAATAAAATAGAAATATCCCAGCTTTACTACTGATGAGAAGGAAAACAATTCTACAGTTCTACTCACAAGATTACCAGACTGGAGGATGGCATTATAATAATGGCTAAATAAACCACTTTTTTAATTTTATTTTATATTGTGATATTTATGTGAGAAAATAATGTAATATCTGCCAAAACAAAGGATTGCAAGTTCATGACTGGGCGAGGGTATTTATTTGGTATATCAGATACATCATTTAATGGTGTCTAAATACTGATGAAGCCCGTATAGACCAGTTTTTTCCCTGCCATTTTGATTATATGTTCATATTTACAGTTTATTTAATTGATTTAGTGCAGATATTAAACTGCAGTTTAATTCAATTCAGAGAAAGAACATTTCATGGTTACATTTACTTTATTACTCACACAAGCATTTTAAGCAGTTTGTCCCTGAAGAGCTTCTAAATATAGATGTAATGGTTTAAGTAACTTGGTGTAAACTAAGCTTACTACTTTATCTGCCTTAACATTTAATGTTACAAAACCTGAAAACGAATAGAAATCTGTTGTAAAATAACCAGGCATGAGAAAAAGTATGAAGGCGTTCATTAAAAACAAATAGATGTATATTGTTGAAAATAAGGTATAGGCTACAGCTGCTTATGCAATTCTAATAAACCCCAAAATACATATATACACAGTACAGTCACAGCAAAATATCCAGTGTTGATTCAACTCTACCAGTGTACATATGACCCTGCTCTGGACAGATTAGGCTCATATGTACACTGTTAGAGTTGAATTAACACTGGACATTTTTAAAAAAGGGTTCTGCGTCTTAAACGTCTTAGAGGTACCTTTTTTTTTTACTTTTTAATTAAATGGATAAAATAAATAGAAAATTGTACATAAAAGCACGTAGTCTGATACGTTTAAAGCAACCTGACAACAATATTAGGTTGTTTGCTGATGTGTTCTACTAGTTACAAAGAAAATAGGCTAGATTGCGCATCAGGCAAAAACAAAAAAACAGCACACACACGCATGTAATATCTCACCCTCTTCAAAGCCATGAAGCACCAGTAGTCATGTGTGCGTTCACAAGATAACAATTGCACATTTCATTCGGTGTAGAAAAGCAATTATCAGCAATGACATTTCAGAAGACGACGAACTGTGTGACCAGGGTATTACGCAGCAACTCTACTAACCTGTATGAAATGTCCCATGTTTTATGACACTTCAGGCACACTTTTACCGACTTGTAAGTGGACGCAATAAAAATGACAAGATCCAGTGCGCTCCGGATACTTGACGGTTCATGTTCTTACAAGAGCCAAACAACTTATTTCACAATAAAAGACTCGTTCTCTCAATCGCTCTCCCTCCGCGTAGGCCTATAGATAGTTCGCAGTTTAAGTCAAACAAAAATTAAATTGAATCGAATACTTTTCCTTTGGAAATATAGTAACATGCCGTTTAAGTACGGTATGACTGTAGGCTACGCGTTACTAGCATATAATGGAGTAAAATAATTTAAAGCTCCACTCATACCTTCATTTATTCTCCACAGACCAGAATGAGAATCCAGGTCCTCCGAGTTGGTGAGATTATGTTGGTTTACCTTTATTATGTACCAATAATCGCTGCCGATAGCTGCAGCCAGGAAACCGAAGCTGAATATCCCGGAGAAACCAGCAATGACAACCACTGTTCCGAAGTTCATTCTTAATTTCTTAAGTGTTCTTATCAGTCCATCTATAAACAAGAAATGCAGAACATTCAAATTGACCCGCTCTTTAAAAAGCTAAGTAACATTATCCGGGTGACGTGATTGGAGACGAAAAATGCTCTGTGCAGTTGCGTCCTCTGTCTTCAGTCCGTTGTGCACCCGCCTTCGCAAAATAGATTATGTCCTGAAAACGCTTCACTTGCATTGCGCTATTTTCACGAGTGTGAACGGATCTGGTAATCGTCGTTTCCTCCAGTAACCAATTGAGCAAACACAATGCAGTGCGCGGGGTCGGGTGTCTAAAGTGAAGTCGCAGAGCGCGCTCTCTTCGACTTCGGTATTACGCACAGGCGTAGACAATTTAAAAACACACTGTAGCCTAGAAAGTATATGGCCGTCTGCATATTGATTTAAACTGGACTCGTGTCAAATGCAAGCAATGCAAATACACAGGTTCCTCAAAGCACTTACACAAAATAGGCTAAGTTCCAAATTCATACGTGTAGGTTTGGGGGGGGGGTCACCCCCAATATTTCCATATTAATGAATGGCTAGACTACCAAGTATGCTTGTGATACTTCATGTTTGACTACGCGAGACTAGGCGGCCCAAGTTGGCTTTGTCATATTCTAAATATGGAAGAGGGTAATAGAAATAATAAAAAATTTTAAATAACTACTTAAATGACTAACTATGGTCTCTCGCAAAACGTATTTGCAACCTGTTGTCATTATCATATAATTTCAGGAATATGCTCGATATTAGTATAATTGTTTTGTGTTCCATAGCAACAGGTTCTAAGTATTATTAGCCTATGAAAGAGACAACCAGTTCAAAGCGTTAAGAATCTAAATCCGCTAAAATGGTAAACAAAATAAATCTCGCATGTGCGAATACCCCAATTGTCTTTAGCAACTACCAAAACTGAAACTCCAGATTCTGTAAAAATGCGTTTCATTATCTTACCAGCAGTGTGATGAATTGAACGAGGAACTGAAATCGTAATTACTGAAATTTGTAGTTTGGAATACTGTGTGGACTGCACCTAATGGATACTAAACCTAAACAAAACTAGAATCAACCTTATCCATCTCCGGATGCCTTGGGCAAGATGCGCATCATAAGCGTACCCCTCCACCCACCGCCTGGTAATGCTGTTCGTTCTGGAAGGGACCCCTGAGGTGACAGTGACCTCGGTAAAGAAAGGTAACGCTACGTTTGCAACCGATGTGGGCGATGACAGTACTAAAATATAATGACTGCATAGTGCCAATAACCCTTACGCTCGTGTATAACCCAGTTTATCGCAGCCTAGTACAGTTCGGCTTGAAACAGCGAAGGGGATAGAATCATCCGAAGGGAGAGCACACAATGTAACGGACGCGTCTGAAGGTGTAAGAACAAAAAAAACTTTAATCGCAGAATAAAATCCAAGCCGTTCATCCACCCATCCAACAAAAAAATATATAATTGTTCATCCTTCCATGGCCGTTTTGACTATATCTGCTCTTCTGGACTTGGCTGCTTCCTCAAATTTCTCAATGACTTGATTGCTGGTCTTTTTCTGCAAGACATAAAAAATGCGATTGTTTTTTTGTTGTTGCGTTTTGTTTTGTCTTTATCTGCAACATGCAGTCCCAAAGGCTATTGTACTTGTGAACAAATACGTTGTCCTATTGAAAGCTGAAGTATCGCACACTGATAAGCGGCATGGGAACTTAAAGGAAAAGCATGGGTCAGGAACATTATTTAACATCTTTGTCACTGCTTCGGGGCTTTCAACTATGTCACGTGAGAAGGGTGCCCCCTATTGGCCAATCGGCATCTTCACTCGCGCTCAACTACGAGACAGGAGAGGCCTGCAGAGAGCTGTGAATGACCGACCTTCCCGCCTGGCTTACTGCAAGGAAAATTGGGTTAAGGAGGGCTATTATTAACGTGTTCATTTCGCAATAGATATTAAAAAGTGAACTAAGGGACCACACAAAGTGTTTTCTCAGGCTGAGTTCGGTCAGGAGGAGTGAATGTGGAAGTGCCGACTGGTAGCGATAAACCTGGGTATTGTCAAATGCCTACTGATACAATGTATATGTTGATACACGTGGGGCTGTGAATTTTGAAAAAGGTTTTCACAACAAAATATGATTATGAAAAACATAATTGAGTACAACAGTTGCATAATGGGAACAGCAAAAGCAACTTAAAGAAGCCAAATACTGCCAGTCAAGAACAACACGAAATACACAAGCCTTTGAAGCTCAATGAGCATTATAAACAAAGAAAACTGTTATGAATGTTAGTTTTAGTTTTCACACCAACATTTTCACTTAAAACAGCATCGTTGGCAATACAAGTGTGCACGTTTCACAGAAAATTATTATCATATCCATATTGCACAATATGGTGATTCTGGGGCTAACGTTATCAAAAAGCAGTATTTGTTTTCAAAAGCAGTATTTGAGAGCTACCAAGTCTCCGTATAGGTCTGCTTGCAAGTTTGGTTGATAATAATGGTAAGTTAAAAATGAATAATAAATAGAGCTTCAGATTACTATGATTAGGCTCGTTTCTGAGTATGATATTTTCTTTTAAACTACAGAATCAGCGTAGTTTAAATGCATCATCTCTGCCACGTGCATCTTGGATCATCATATCGGCCGTAATCCTGGCATTGATTGGGCCGATAGCTTGATAGTATAGTTTATATAAAGTTTAAAATACAACCCCAATATTATCGTGCCTCCCTAATATTTGAGCGCAGTTCGAGTCGGGGGCCAGCATGACTTGACTGGTTAAGCACTGCTTTTCATCTTAATCTCAGTTTTCACAACTGCACCCCCAGATTCTAAATAATTTTCTCAGTGAGGTTCAGCTATTAGCTGAGTACAGCAATTACCAGGCAAAAAATAACTAGCTATTTTCTCGTACCTGAAGAAATGATGCCTATCATTTTCAAAAGATAAAAAGGAAAAAGTGGTGATCTTTTTTTGTCTCGTATATTCTGTACTCAAATGAAAGTGCCTTGCAAAAGTATTCAGACCCTTTGGACAATTTTCTCATTTTGCTGGATACATTCACATTTTTATTTTTATTCAAACCTCATATGCTGAAATAGAACATTTAGTTGGCTACACATAAATTATTTTTAAAGAAAAACTAAACTGAAACATGTTGCTTATTTGAGAATTCAGACATTTCAAATTATTATTCCACCTTTCACTGCAGCAACAGTTTTAAGACTTTTTAGGAGAAAAGAAAATCTATTAATTATGGCAAGCAACACAAGAGCCAAAATCCAGCAATGGATTAATGGATACCTAAAGAGAAGTATGAATCATAACTAAGAAAGCCTTCGATACAGATAGAAATATGCGGTGCTTTGTGTGTGAAAATTATGGATCAACTTTCAAAGCATAAAAATAAAATACCAGGGTTCCTGTGTGTCAAATTCAGAGCTGAGAATCACAAAATCCATAAAGCAACAGAAAATCAATAGTTTCAAACATTTGGTGCAAAATTAAATCAAGTTTTATAACACTAAATCTCCACATGCAAAATTGAGCACATTCAAGATTTACAAAGACCTGCAAGAACCTTGGACTATCATAGCACTTAATGCAGCTGTGATTTCTATGTCAGCACAACGCAAGGGCCACGCACTTCTGAACAGCGTCTGTTCTACAGCGTTCACTTACGATGAGACATTTCTGCCTTTCTTTCTGAAGCCTGAGAATCTCCTCCACGGTGAGCTCGTTCACGCTCTTCTTCAGCAAGATGAACGCGCACGAAGGGGAGTGCGATTCGTGCTCCTTCCTAACGAGAACATTAAGAGGTTCAGTTGACACACAAAAACCCAGCAAACTGTATCAAGCGCATCTTGGTCAGCTTACACATACAAAATGCTGCACAACCGTCAATATACCTAGCAAATACTATGCAGTTCAAAAGTATTTGGACAGTGACACATTTTTTTGTTTATTTGGCTCTGTACTCCAGCACAGTGGATTTTAAATGGAACAGTGACTGAGGCTTAATTTGATGGTGTTTACATCCATATCTGGTGAACCGTGTAGCAATTGTATCCCTTTTTATACAGACCACCCTCCCCCTGCTCCCTATTTTAGGGGACCAAAGGTAATTGGACAAAATAAAATAAACTTAGTCATCATATTTAATGACTATGACACATTCCTGATGACTATGACCCAACAACATCAAAACACTCTTGATATCTTATTTTCTGGTACTCTTACAAGGGATACTATAACCTCTATGCATTTGAATCTCTATGGGAATTGGGGGGGGCTAGATTGAATTGTGAATTGCGCTGCAACAGTATGGAACACATGGTTGGCTAAATGGCTGTAAGACATCAAGGGTCTGAGGTATCAAATGAGCCTCAAACCATCACTCTGCTGTCAGATATGCAGTAAATGTGGCTGGGTCACTTTAAGGGTTTCTTCTCCTGACTTATTTTTAAAACAATTAGTCAAGAGAAAGAATCCTTAAAGTGATCCATCCATATCTACTGCATATCTGGCAGCAGAGTCATGGCTTCAGGCTTGTTTAATGCCCCAGACCATCGATGACTCACAGCCATTTAGCCAACCATGTGTTCCATACTGTCCCAGCGTAAACAGACATAAGTCATGGCATGCAAAAGATATTCAACCCAATATTAAATATGATGACTCTGTTAATGTCCAATTACTTTTGGTCCCCTAAAATGGAGGGGGGAGGGGGTTATGTATAAATTATCTTATTCAAACCTCATATGCTCAAATTTAAATATATATATATTTCCGTATAGATAAGAATCAACTAGAAATAGCTTACTGTGGGTCATCCTCCGGTTCCCACCCCTCCAGTTCCTTGTAGCAATAAAAGCACATCGCAATGTCCGGGCTGTTTTCTGACGGTGTGTGTATGAATCCAGCTTTGGCCATCTAAGGTGAACGTTAAGAGAAGACAAAATCACGACACGAATATGTTATATAAGCCATCGGTCTCGCAAACAAACTAAAATAAAGAGAGAGGGAAAATGCTTCATTACAAAAATAACGTTAGCTAACGGGCTTAACGTATACTGTACGTGCACTCGCTAACGTTAACTAAATTAGCTGTAAATTTCAGACTTCAAGCCGTTTCAGGTCTGTCGCTTGTACAAATAATAGCGAACGTTAAGTCAACTAGTTAACGAAATCTTCGTATACAAGGCTGAAAATGACACTAAAGTTAAAACGTTAGCTAAAAACTGAGAAGTGCTAGCCAAAACATTAACGATACATTTTCAGGAGTGCAGGCGCAGCCCTCTTCAAACGGCCAGCTGGAAAATGTTTGTAGTCTGTTCTCAAAAAAAAACATCTTCATGTGTTCCGCATTGGCTGCTTCCATGTTTCACGTTGTTTTACAATAACTTGCTAAAGTCAGCTATTAGACAATGTACGGGATGGACCTTCTTCTGACATGCGCAATGTTTGAATTTCACATTTCAGCGCGCAAAAGCAAAACAACGCAACGCGTTGCATTATGGGAAATGCAAAACAACTCAATGCGTTGTGTTATGTTAGTCTGAGCCCTCAGTTGCGCAAACTTTCAGATATTTATTTATTTACTGAGGGAGAAACAATATATACACTCCTTCAAGCTGTTCTGATGAGTAAATCAGTAGATTTAACACCTGCCAAAGACAAGTAAGAGGCTGAATTTGGCTTAATAGCTGATTCAGCTACACTGGAAGTTACAGCACACTCAGGGGTGAGTGACTGTAATTTTACATATATTTCTGTAGGTACATATCCAAAAATGATTACCCTATGCTGAAAATGCCTGATGACAACATAGATCAATAAATAATAATAAACAATGTAATCATTTATTTTTTAATGACGGGGAAAAGTGGACTCACCCAGAAACGTGCTCTCTCTCACACCAGACCGAGTCTTCATGCCACCAGTAAGAGCCTGGTGAGAGTTGTTTTCCTCAGTTTAATAAATTGTTTGTGTTGTAAAGACAGCGAGAACACAAAACAAATACAAATGTAACCACTAAATCATACACTTCAAAAGGATTGGCTCCAAATCAAACAAACAACAAAAAAAACCAAGAGAGGAGTAAGTGGCCCATAACCCTTAGTAAAACCACAGTACAATATTTGTCATTATTGCTGCAGACCCAATTAAAAAATTTACTCTGAGAAAGCCCAATTGATTTATACTATGGCGCATGCATATCCAAACAGTTGAATTTGGTCTGAGGTGAAATGACACAATCCACCTCTGCTGTGCACTTGACAATACTATTCTCCAACAGAGGGCACTACGTTTACATTACCCAGAAAACTTTCCACTGAGGGTCTTTCTTGCGCGTATCTCTATGTCAAAAGGACACTGGCAGGCAACACGCCACAAAATAAGGGTGTGGGCAGAGTAAATGCTCTTCTCATCCTAGCATCCCAGCAGACGCTGGGTGGATTGCGCTAATCACGTCCTCTCCAGCTACAGTCTAGGCATTAGGAAACGTGCGAGCCAGAGGCCCTTGTTGAGGATGCACTAACCTGGATTAAAATGCTTTATCTGTCCTCTCCAAAGATCCATTCCATTTAATGGCTGCAAGGTTGTTGCAGTGTCAGGGTTCTATTCATATGGAGGGCAGTGCAGAGCCCTCTGGGTAATTTAGCTCCCTGCATGACACCTCTTATCTGTCTCAGTGTTATGGCCCTGTCACACTATTGCGTATGAGAGAAACGTATGAGTTGCGTATGTAAATTCATAAAATAATTTTCATACGCACAAAAAGCCCTTGAAAATAGCATATGGCCAGCGTATGCCTAGCGTATGCCTAGCGTATGCTTAGCGTATAAACCATACGTCCGAATACGCAGAAAATGTTTAAGCATGCTTAAAAAACTTTTTGTGCCTCGCCATATGCCAGCGTATGCCACCGTGCTTGAAACCTATGCCTAATGTACACCTAGCGTATGTCAGCGTATATCAGCGTATGAGTGATATTTTTCATATGCTGGCATACGCTAGTACGATACGCAATAGTGTGACAGGGCCATTACAAAGTAAGCCGGGGCAAGTCCATTTATTGGCTACAGCTCAAAAACTAGCAAGCAGAATGGCAAGGTTGGGTCCACTCGGGAACTGCCAAGCAGGGACATATGTTGCCATAGGTGTCCTTGGAATAGTGGATGTGGTTAAGCATTTTATCTGTGTTAGTTTGCTTATCTACTTCCTGTTTTCATTTATTTATTCATTTTGTTTTGCACAATATTTCTGTTTAAATATTTATCTGCTATCCACGTACCAAAAAAACAGCTGGAACAGCAGATCTCTTCGAAATTGCTCACCCAATTATAGTTAATTGGACTCTAAGGGTATGCAAAATGCTTGTCTGAAAAGGTTGGCCTATACTATTCAAAAATTATCATTCCTATAATTCTATTTAAGTATTGGAACTTGCAATCCAATTGAAGAAGGATCACATAAGAACTTGGACACTTAGCATTAATTAGCATTACATGAAATTAACTGTTTAGTTACTGAAAAAAGAAAAACATAACCTGCATACATGCAGAGTAATATGCTGCATCAGAGGTATTTGTAGTTTGTAGAATAGTCAAATTTAGCACTATATTTAGCAATATTTTTAATTGCACACAAAAATTGTCTGGGCCAATCAAGAACATATACTAAAACTAAAATAACATGTAAAAAAACAATGGATAAAAAAATTAACTATCCCTTTAAACTGTGCTGTCCACATTGCGTGTCCGTGCTTAGATAGAGTGTATGGTTAGAGCAAGCCATACTGCATGTTGCCAGCATGACCATTCAGCACGTTTTTTGCCTTTTTCATTTATTACCGATTGGATAAATTCCGAAGGTCAGCCCTTATCACACAGGGGCCACATGTATAAACAGTGCAGTATAGACCAGGGGCCACATGTATAAACAGTGCAGGGGCCACATGTATAAACAGTGCTGAGCAGAAAAATGCCCTCAGAAAGCTGCATAAGGGAGTTTCTACACAGAAATTTAGATGTGTAAAATAACACGTGCTGTGAAAATCTGCATACCTCTGCACACGCTGGAGACCGTACATACGCAATGTTTGGCGTCAGTGTGATACGGTGACATAGTGATCGAAAGGCAGAGGTAGACAAAGCAAAACTTTTTTTAAGCAGATTTACGACTTTCACCCTGAGCGTTTTTTAACGCATTCTTTTACTCAGCGTTTTACGCATGTGGCTCCAGCCCTGTACTACATCACCCACCTGTTGGATTACTGGAGGTGCGACATCAGGTGATAAGAAATGGCTGTGAGCACACATCTTCGCTCAGTGCTTCATTTTACATAGACGATGACCTTCTTCCAAGTTTAAAATTGGGCAGTGGAAAGAACTTTTTCACCCCTTTAAATAGGCAATCTAACAGTGGCTTAGAATATGTTTTTAAAGCTTACATGAATAACTGTAGAAAAAGGCTGCATACTATTTGAAACTTTGTAATTGTCCTAAATTGTTTCTCTATATTTGGATGTATATTTTATGCAAATACTTTTTTACTTAGGTCTTTGTCCAATTCATATCCATAAACAGCAACTTTTATGAAACATCTAGTTTTCACTGGCCTCATTTTCCTAATGCAAGGGTTCTACAGCGTAGAACATAGTGGCACTCCAGGACCAGGGCTGGGAATATCTGTTCTAATTCCATCCAATTTTCAACTGTTGAAGATATATTTATTTTTAATTAAACAATGTATGTAAGCAAAGTGCTGCCAGCGGCCACAGGTGAATGCAAGTACATAAAATGACGGCTAACCTAGGCACTTTTACGCTACTGTTTTCTTTTCGCTATGCAAGTGATATGTTACATTTTTCAAAGGGAAACTTTTAATTAGGCTGTTGTGTGCCAATTCTAAATTAAAAAGAAAACCTGGGATGGTGAATAAACGTGTTTACTTGTGTGATTAGGGGCCCTGTTTTGATAGGACAAAGAGCCCAGTACCGGCTCAAACGCAGCTGCTGCAAGCACAGATTGTTTTGTCTTTTTGAAGTAGTGAAAGCACAATAAATGAGGCTTGGGCAGAATAGGTCATTATTTTCAGCCCTGTTTTGCCAGCGCTTGTATTATCCGACTGCATTTGCTTCCTAAAAATAGGGTTCATGAGGACTGCAGTCGACTCAAAACACAAACAGCCTCTGGACATTTGTGCTTTCCCCAAACATTCTCTAAAATAGGGTTCATGAGGACTGCAGTCGACTCAAAACACAGTCTCTGGACATTTGTGCTTTCCCCAAACATTCTCTAAAATAGGGTTCATGAGGACTGCAGTCGACTCAAAACACAGTCTCTGGACATTTGTGCTTTCCCCAAACATTCTCTAAAATAGGGTTCATGAGGACTGCAGTCGACTCAAAACACATCCTCTGGACATTTGTGCTTTCCCCAAACATTCTCTAAAATAGGGTTCATGAGGACTGCAGTCGACTCAAAACACAGTCTCTGGACATTTGTGCTTTCCCCAAACATTCTCTAAAATAGGGTTCATGAGGACTGCAGCCGACTCAAAACACAAACAGCCTCTGTACATTTGTGCTTTCCCCAAACATTCTTTAAAATAGGGTTCATGAGGACTGCAGTCGACTCAAAACACAAACATCCTCTGTACATTTGTGCTTTCCCCAAACATTCTCTAAAATAGGGTTCATGAGGACTGCAGTCGACTCAAAACACATCCTCTGGACATTTGTGCTTTCCCCAAACATTCTCTAAAATAGGGTTCATGAGGACTGCAGCCGACTCAAAACACAGTCTCTGGACATTTGTGCTTTCCCCAAACATTCTCTAAAATAGGGTTCATGAGGACTGCAGCCGACTCAAAACACAGTCTCTGGACATTTGTGCTTTCCCCAAACATTCTCTAAAATAGGGTTCATGAGGACTGCAGCCGACTCAAAACACAAACAGCCTCTGTACATTTGTGCTTTCCCCAAACATTCTCTAAAATAGGGTTCATGAGGACTGCAGTCGACTCAAAACACAGTCTCTGGACATTTGTGCTTTCCCCAAACATTCTCTAAAATAGGGTTCATGAGGACTGCAGTCGACTCAAAACACAGTCTCTGGACATTTGTGCTTTCCCCAAACATTATATTTAGTTGAAGGTGCAGAACCTGTCAAAACAGGTACCTAAGCAAATAATATTTAGGATATTATTGTAGAATGTTTTTCTTATGATTGAGTAACAGACATTGAATGTAAAGATTAGTTTTACATAAAAAGAGCATGACATCATTTTGACATATGGGAAAGCTGATTACCAGTTGTGTGGCTATTATCTGAAGCAGCACAGGCAACAACAAAAAAGATGAGCATTTGGGTTTTTGGAGAAAGCTGATTATTTTATTCATCATCATCATCATCATCATCATCATCATCATTCGCTTGAAAATCAACAAAAGGAAAAAAAGAAAAACGCAAACACGTACCCTCCTGACTTACATTTCATGCCATTATGGACCATGTTAGAATAATGTTATACTGTACTAGTCTTTTTGACATGGACAATAGCGCCTCTCAATCTGACTGAGAATTGGCGAGAGGAGGGTTTCGCTTTAATGATAGCAACGTTTTAGGTCCAGATTTCAACATCCCATAAAGCAGGGATTCCCAAACTCTTTCATCCCAAGCCCCCAAAAATGGCCATCTGGTGGCTGAGGATGTCAGTCTCAATAAAATAGTTAATGTTTATCCAACATATACAACAAGCTGCAATGGAGTGACTGTTTCATGCACTCACACATGGAAGTCTAAATCACGATTGAAGTCTAAGTCATGATGTCCTACAAAACGTTTTTTTATTATTATTATTTTTCATTTTGCTGACTCTTTATCTGTCCCTGAAAGATTCGACCCATTTAATGGGGTCTATTCAGAAGCCATGGCAGGAGTGCAAAGCCCTCTGGGTAATTCTTTCACGTGGACCCCCAGTGTCCTCAGTTTGCGAGCCCCTGCCTTGCTACAGGACAACAATGTTAACTCATAACAAATCTATGATTGTGACACCCTCTGTTACTATAGACCATCATTTGTGTCATGTAGTTTCATGAGGATTGGCAACATGTTTACTGAAGAGGGTTGGGCAAAAGAAGAGCCAGGAAAGAGTGACTGATTGTAGGTCATCATGGGAGATTTTTTAAGGCCCCTTGGCAGGACACAGCAGTACTTATACCTCATACTTGAAACTATTGGGGAAATTTTACTTTTTTACTTTTGATATTTTACAACTGGTGGTGTCCAGTTTTACACAGAAGAAGCTGGTCATCACTGACGCGAACCTGACACAATTACAAAAGCAAAACACTCATTTTTGAAAACTTCTAGTGAAAACCTTCAGTTTTACAGTTAAATGCAAAAATATTGGGACAGTGACACAATTTATGTTGGTTAGGCTCTGTACCCCAGCACACTGGATGTGAAATAAAACAATGAATATGAGGATTATTTGAGGGTATTTAAATCCATATCAGGTGATCTGTGTAGAAATTACATCCCTTTTTATACATAGTCCCCCATTTTAGGGGAGGAAAGGTAATTGCACAAACTAACACAATCTGAAATAAAGTCATCATATTTAGAACTTGGTTGCAAATCCTTTGCATTCGATGACTGCCTGAAGTCTGCAACCCATAGACAACACCAGACACTGGGTATCTTCCATGGTGATGCTCTGCCAGGCCTGTAATGCAACTATCCTCAGTTCCTGTTTGTTTCTTGGGTGTTGTGCCTTCAGTCTTGTCTTCAGCAAGTGGAAAACATGCTCAAGTGAATTAAGGACAGGTGATTGACTTGGCCAGTCAAGAGCATCCCACTTTTTGGCCCTGAAAATGCCCTTGGTTTCTTTAGCAGTATGTTTGGAGTCATTGTCCTGCTGCAAGGTGAAGCGCTGTCCAATGAGCTTTGAGGCATTTGGTTGGATCTGAGCAGATAAGATGCTTCTGTACACTTCAGAATTCATCCCGCTGCTGCGAGCTCCAGTGGCAGCCATACATGTACAAGCCGTAATACTTCCTCCACCATGTTTCCCAGATGAGGGGTGGTGGTGGCGCTTTGGATTATGAACAGTTTTCTTTCTTTCTCCACACATTCCTTTTCTCCACACTTTGCTCCCGAACTCTAAGGTTTTTTTTTAAACTAGGGAGCTGTTCTTGATCGGTTCGACAGTTGAAGAGGTTTTTCTTCACAATTGAAAATGTTCTTCGGTCATCCATTACAGTGGTCTTCCATGGCCTGGTGCACCAGGTCGTTTGCTATTGCTGAGCTCACCAGTGCATTCTTGCTTCCTAACAATTTATCAAGCAGTCTGCACTTTAACCTCATGTTAATTTTTTAATTTCAAATTCTGTGTTGGACTACAGAGCCTAAACAAAAAAAAAATGGTCCCAATATCTTTGCAGTTAATTGCACTTTGCGGTAGCAATTTCCACTGCAAAAATCTTTGGCTTTTTGCTCTTCCCTACAAACAATGAACACGATTGTTTCATTTTCTCACCCAAATGGTTATATTTGATTTCAATCTACTCAGGTTTCATCTACACTTTATTCATTAAGCATGCAAGGTCTCTTTTAAAAGGCAGTTATTATACAGATATGTGCAGATAGTAAATATGTAATAAACAAATTCATAGCCTGCCATTTTGACATTTTTAAAATGTTGTTCTAAACTTATACCTGCCCTATGTTCCAATTTGTTATTTAAAAAGGATATCAGCTAGCGCTTGTATTATTTAATACATGAGAGGCAGCGTTTATTTACTGTATGTGCTTAAGTGCATAGACAGGTGTGTAAAACAAAAGTGTGACCAAAAACAATATTTGTCTGGTTGTCTGGAAGCGTCAATCCTCTACAGAAGAAGTTAATGGTTGTGCTAAAATGGTTGTCTGAGCTTCACTACACGTAGCTGTTCATTTGTAAAAGACTGGACTGTAAAGCCAAGTCCATCCCAAGCCCCCCTCCCGCCCAGGGAGGTCTAGTAAGAGGTCAGTATTCCCAGAGGGAGGCAGTGTCCGCCGTTTCACCGTCTCCCATCAGCGTTCCGCCCTTGCCCCTCAGGTACTTGCCATTCTTGCTCTTGATGCCCAAACGCCCGTGCTCCAGGAACTCCAGGAAGAAGTCCTCCGGCGTGTCCCCGTCCGAACAGACCAGCCCGCTGGTGGAGATGTACCAGAACTTCCCATTCGAGCCTGTGGAATAATAATAATAATAATAATAATAATAATACATGCTACTTAGCAGATGCTTTCATCCAAAGCAATATACAATATATTAATGCATATGTAGTCCCCTGGGATTAAACCCACAACCTTTGCATTGTTAGTGCAATGCTCAATCAACTGAGCCAAAGGACTACAGCCAGAGGTCGGGGGGGTCAGAGGTCAGGGTTCACACTGATCATGGGAGGGTTTCTCACTCATCATTACACTTGATATGTTGTCAGATGCACTGAATTAGATCAGAATAGTTGATTAGGCAAATGGTACCGTTTATGTGAGCACTCCTTGTTACATCCTGTGAAATTCTGTCTGCTGAGTTTCTCATTTAGGTAGAAATGTACTAAATCACACACAGGGCGAAGCAGAAAACTGCCACCGCTCTGTAAGTATAATGCAGAAGCCTAAAAAAGGTGCCGTCTCAGCCCTCACCTTTGATGTGGTAGGCACCATCATTGAAAAGCAGATTGAAAATATCGTAGACGGAGCGGTTAACATCCAACGTGTTGGAGTTCTTGTGGTGGCACACAAAGCCATTCTCCCCCCGCAGTATAAGAATGGGGCGGTTTATGAACTTCAGCACAAACTGCTCATCCTCACCTGAGAGAGAGGAAGAGAAACAGAGAGAGAAAGAGACAGATAACCATATGGAATACACCAGGCTGAATAAGCAGGCTGGTTTGTTTCCCCTGGAAAAGCAAGCTTTCCTGCTTAATCAGGCTACTTCCATATTTCATACATTTTTATATTTTAAAAACTTTGACTAACTATAACCCTTGCCTGGTTTCCCCATTACTGGCAATTGTGTGATCAAGTTAAATTATTAATTTTTCTATGAAATTATAATATTTTAGGGGGCAGTGAGATGAAAAATGTTTGGGGGGCTCGTTAATGCCCATGTTCTCACCCATGACGTCGCTGACGGCCGCCAGTTGCCCGTTCTTTTTGGTGCAGATGTACTTTCCGTTGTTCGCACGAAGAGCCACCCTATGACCCAGCCACTCGATGTCAAACATGGTGTTGGCGGCCCTGGGTGGGGGCGGCAGGCAGAGGCAAAGTGAGCGGGGTGTTACGCATTTACTCAAACACAAGCCGAGAATGAACGGTAATTGGACTTTAACAAGGGAGAAACACCTAATTTGCTCCGTTAGCCACAAGAGCTTGTTTGACGTTGTCTGGTGACAACCTTTGCCCATCTATATTTATTTTAAAAAATTTTACAAACAAAAGTGCTTAAAGGTAATACAGGGCTTCAGCTGTCGGTAGATATTTCATGTTTTAACGGAAACTGGATACAAATGGGAGTGGACCCACTGAACAGTGCTTATTACACTATGGGCCTGATTTACTAAGACCTTTAGCGGGTGCTAAAACCTTTAGCAAACGCAAACCTAACAACACAACCGGTGATTGGTGCAAAACAAAGACCATGATGAATCATTTGTCATGTTATTGGTATTGCACGTGCTAAGTTAGGGAACTTAGCACATGCAAGTTAGGGAACTAACATTTTTGCCTTCAGAAGGAGAACTTGTACCCAAATGTATGGTCGTATCCACTTGTATCCAGTGGAGAATGTATAAAAATGTAAATTCTATAAGTCTGATTAGATACTTACTAATGTAAAACAATGTAATGCATCCCACAAGGGCAGGAATGAGTCACCTGCCATAGTGACATCAGCCCGAAAGCCAATTAAAAGAGAGAAGGCGCGTGTGCCATCAGGCGGAGGGGCACTGTCAGTTAGCTGGCAAATCAAGCTGAAGCACTTCCAGTGCAAAGACATTCCCCGCACTCCGCAATGAAATCCTGACGGTGCCGAGGCTGAGCGTCCAGTAAGAAAGTTCATAATCGTGTGGCATTATTGCCCAGCAAGAGAAAGCTTCCCTTGGCAGGGCATACTTTGCCTCATCTCGCAGTACATTACATTACGAACATTTGACAAACGCTTGACTGACAGTAGCGGAGAACATCAGTGCTACTCTCAGGAATGCAAAAATGCGGTATCACCAAGAACACACAGAGGCCCATTCATAATCAATAAGAGTAACCTAACAAACCACAATTTGTATTGTGACAAGAAGGTACGGTTAGACAGATAACCTATCTTACACAGCTATACCTATAGCATTGTCCAAAAGGAAAATCAAGGGAAAAAAATAGAGAAAGGAAAAGATATCTAAAACCTCTGGTGGCTGGGCTGCTTTCTCTCTCCCTGGACCGGCTCTATACGATCCAAACACGCAGCAACCACACAGCTCGTTGGGTGCACCGTGGAATGAAACCGAACAGCTGCGTGTGTTTATAGGAGGAGTGAATGTGCAAACGTATGCCCTCGTGAACTGACGGAGGACATAACTGCAAGGGGACGTGCCTACGAAGTGATTTGGTATTCAAACGCAGCTGGAAAAAAAGGAAGCTAAGCTTAAAAAGATGGCAGAAATGATCGTGCGAGATGGGTGTTTGTGTGTAACACGGTTGCAAAGATTATGCTTCAATCCCAGATATAAATATATAAAAATAGTGCTTATATGTTATTAAAATCGGCTCTGTATGTAAGAATTGCCATTGCTGATTATCTATGATCTGTACAAGAACCAGGAGAGAAAATCTTGTGTCTACTGTAGCTACTAGGATCAGGAGATAAAATATTGTATCTACTGTACAAGGATTAGGAGATACAATATTTTGTCTACTGCACAATAATAAGGGGATATAATTTTATGTTCTCTGTACAAAACTCAGGAGATACAATCTTGGGTCTATTGTACGATGATCAGAAGATACAATTGTGTGTCTACTGTACAAGAATTAGGAGATACTATATTGTGTCTACTGTGCAAGCATTAGGAGATACGATATTGTGTCTCCTGTATGATAATCATGAGATAAAATTGTGTGTCTACTGTATAAAGATTAGCAGACCAAATATTGTGTCTCCTGTACAAGGATCAAGAGATTAAATCTTGTCTACTGTACTTTCGGGGATCAGGCGATAAAATATTGTGTCTACTGTGCAAGGATTAGGAGATACAATGTACAAGGATCAGGAGATAAAATCAAGTGTCTACTGTACAAGGATTAGGAGATAAAATATTGTGTCTACTGTACAAGGATCAAGAGATTAAACGTTGTCTACTGTACGAGGATCAGGAAATAAAATATTGTGTCTACTGTATTAGGGTCAGGAGATAAAATCTTGCATCTCTGCGAGCCCGACTTGCGAGCTGCGATGCGGTAAGAAGCGTGGCTAATGTCATGCGCTTATGAGGAAAGCACACGCGCCCTCCTGAATCAATAGTAGAGATTGCAGCAGTTTATGGATAATTCTTTCTCATGGGCCCCCAGGTTTGACTGGGTATACCAGATTTGGAGGGAAAAGGTGGGGGGGAGGGCATGGGGGTGTATTGGGGGCGTAGCGCTTTCTCACACGTCTGTGGCTGTAGACTCGATGCCCCCGTGGGGGACCAGTGTCCAGTACGTTCCCCCGTTGGTCCTCAGCATCCACTTCCGGGTCTCCTTGTCAATCTCCATTTGGAAGGTCTCCATGTCTGTCTCATCGTCCTGATTGGCGGAGAGACTCACCCCTGGACACACCCACACACACATTCATGCAAACACACACAGAAACATTTGTGCAAGGCATGTACACACAAAATAAGTGCGATATAGTGACACACACTTTCATTCCTTTCCTCAGCACAAAGCTTTACAGAGTCATCTCTCAACTGTCAATTATCCTGATTCCATTTACAAATACATTGTAATCGCTCTTTTATTAGTTCCTGTATTTACAGGCATATCGTCCATAGTTGTGTGTGCGTGAGTGAGTGTGAGTGTTTCTGTCTTTATGTGACTGTGTGAGTGTGTGTTTGTAGAAGGAAATTAGTGTATGCACGGGCAGTCCGAGCATGTCTGTGTGCAAGTGCACTTATGTTTGTGTAAGAGTGTTTGTGTACCAACATAATGAGAAAGATAATCTGCCAGTGTAAATGTATGCCTGGACGTCTCACTGCACCCTGTAGTTCCAGTGAACCACAGAACCTTACAAGTACACTGAAATACCTTCGCTGAGCCACAGGGACCTTGGAAACACGCTGAAGTACCTTCGAATGAAACACAGCTCTCATAAAAACCAGCTAAAGTATCTTCCAACCACAGGGACAATAGCAACATGCTAAAGTATCTTCCATTGAACTACAGGGTCTTTAGAATCATGTTACGTGATTTACCCCCAACTAGAAGCATTGACATCCTGAATACACAGTGGTGGACTATGCCCACGACAGCAGAGGATCTGATCTGGCTGACCTTAAATTGTTCTCATTCTGACAAAGATGGGAGATCAGTCTTACAACAAACACCAGCTGTCATTAAATTGATACCGACTTTATATTTGACGTGCACAAAAAAGATGTCACATGAAATACTATCAAGTAACATATTGAAATGTTCAAAATGACCTTAACCCTTGAGAAAAGAAACGGGTCCACGATAAGTATTAAAATAAAGTCCCCAGGCTACCTTGTTTCTGGCTCAGTTGCCACAGAAACACACCCAGTGAAAACCAGACCTTTCACTCAGAGCAAGTTTTAGAATTTTACATGGTGGCCAGAGATTTTAATTGAGGATCAAATGATGGCGTATTAAATAGGAAAGTGAAGCATAATGATGGCTCAGGATTAATGGCGGACGGTGGAGGTGACGGCTGTTTTAGTTCCTGCTCGGACTGCAATTACTCATTTAGAGGCAGTGGTAAGATGGTGGCCTAAATAACCCATGGCTCCAGAAATCCATTTACGTTCACAGCGGATGCTCTTATCCACAGCACACCTTTATCAGCAAACAACCATCAGCTTCTGTCTCAAAGAAGGGCCTTCTTATACCATACTGGTACCACTGATAAATATATTGCTACCTATCATGAACATTTAAAGAAAAAAGTTCAGGGAGCCCATACAGCGTGGTCTGTAGGGTGACCAAAGCTCAGCTCATATGCAAATCCCCCCGTGAGGTCATGGGTTCGATTCCCTTACACACTCTCAGAAAAAAAGGTACAAAAAGTATACTAGGCTACCTAAAAGGGTACAAACTGTTGTCATTGGGGTGGTACCCTATAGGCACATAAAATTGTACCCTGAGCCAGCAATATATAATTAATTTGTCCCTTTTTTGCTTGAAAAGGAACATATCAGTACGCAAATAGAACAGTATTGCACTTTCAGGGTAGACCTACAATTGGAAAATTGTACTTTTATTTCTGAGAGCACGTATTTGCTCTACTATGGTCACATCTCTATCTGCAACATGCTCTGCTTTTCACCTGTCTGAATAAAATACAAATAACAATTTTCTCACCTTAAAAGGTCCTTCTGAACAGATTAGGGAG
>CM040394.1:98899332-98911832 GCA_022702515.1 Ilyophis sp. 1 JC-2022
CTTTGCATAGACCCCTCCCCTTTCTCCAACATGTTTCCAGAAATCCCACAACCCTGCAAGGCCTAAAGGTGCCTCTACGAATCATTATCAATAAACATAAGTTCCCAAAACCCTGCAAAGCCTAAAAGTGCCTCTATTAGTCATTATCAATAAACAGAAGTTCCCAAGACTCTGCAAGAAGGTTTCCAGTCTGCCTGTGCCTCTATTTTAATACAGTGCATTTGTTGCTAAATTCAAATAGGAGTTCTGTGCATTAGGTGAGAAATGACACTGAATTACTGATCAGAAATTGCCAAGAAATTCTACATAATAGCACTGAACTGTGAGTGCATACACACACACACACACACACACACACACACACACACACACACACACACACACACACACACACACACACACACACACACACACACACACACACACACACACACACACACACACACACATATATACCAGGTACAAGGCTGTGCAGAGCAGAGGAATTCTACTTATTTAAGATATGTTATTGAGGACAACCACAATCAGCACATAGACCACAGCATACAGACCACATCACACAGACCACATCACACAAACGCCATCATACAGACCACATCACACAGACCACAGTACATAAAACACAGACTACATCACAAACCACTGCATATAGACTGCATCACACAAACCACAGACCACAGCACACAGACCACATCACACAGCCCACAGACCACAGCACACAGACCACAGCACAGAGACCACAGACCACAGCACACAGCAGAAGGATTGGGGCCAAAGAGAATATGTGCTTCATAGAAAAGACACTGTGAATACCGCATGTGAAAGACACGGGACAGAACCGAGATCTGCAGAGACCATGTAGAGAGGGGAGGGGCTACAACGACAGGTGTGTTGCTCAGAAAGCAACCGGACGAAGCATAACAAAAACCAGGCACCAAACTTGATTTGAAAAAAAATGTACACCGCCTATCCACCCCCTTTGGCACACACAAACCCACGATATTTCATTTGGCAATCGCAAACCAGTTGCATCACATGACTCCAGCTTCTCCAGCAGGAGAGGTCTTCTCTATACGGTCTATGGGTCTTCTCTATACAGTCTATGGGTCTTCTTTATACGGTCTATGTGTCTTCTCTATACGGTCTATGTGTCTTCCCTATACGGTCTATGGGTCTTCCCTATACGGTCTATGGGTCTTCTCTATACGGTCTATGGGTCCTCCCGATGCGGTCTATGGGTCTTCTCTATACGGTCTATGGGTATTCTCTATACAGTCTATGGGTCTTCTCGATACGGTCTATGTGTCTTCCCTATACGGTCTATGGGTCTTCTCTATACGGTCTATGGGTCCTCCCGATACGGTCTATGGGTCTTCCCGATACGGTCTATGCGTCTTCCCTATACGGTCTATGGGTCTTCCCGATACGGTCTATATGTCTTCCATAGCCTCTTAAACACAAAGCTCAGGGTCATTAAAAAAATTATGTAATTGGGAAGTCCTAAGTCCCCATCAGTTTAATTACGTGCTGTGTGTGACCGTAAGGGGATTTTCGTGTGTGTGAGTTTGCTCGTGTTTCATGTGTGTGAGCTTGCTCGTGTTTTGTGTGTGTGAGCTTGCTCGTGTTATGTGTGTGTGAGCTTGCTCGTGTTTTGTGTGTGTGAGCTTGCTCGTGTTTCGTGTGTGTGAGCTTGCTCGTGTTATGTGTGTGTGAGCTTGCTCGTGTTTTGTGTGTGTGAGCTTGCTCGTGTTTCGTGTGTGTGAGCTTGCTCGTGTTTCATGTGTGTGAGCTTGCTCGTGTTTTGTGTGTGTGAGCTTGCTCGTGTTATGTGTGTGTGAGCTTGCTCGTGTTTTGTGTGTGTGAGCTTGCTCATGGTTCGTGTGTGTGAGCTTGCTCGTGTTTCGTGTGTGTGAGCTTGCTCGTGTTTCATGTGTGTGAGCTTGCTCGTGGTTCGTGTGTGTGAGCTTGCTCGTGTTTCGTGTGTGTGAGCTTGCTCGTGTGCGCGCATGCCAGAAAACAGCATTCAGTCCATTACTGATGTTGTTTTCTTTCCTTTTCTTGTAACATGACCTCACTGATGAGCCTGACCTCACTGATGTACTCGTCTCGCTGCCCAACAGGTAAAAAGGATGGTTAGGAAAGCGATGACTAGCTACTTTGGAGGCAAATTTATAGGTGTGTGTGTTTTTCTTTGGGGGGGGGGGGTTAGGGTTGCATGCAGTGGAAAGGGCTGAGCATTGCGGTCGGCTGAGTCCATTACCTTGCCGGATGGAGACAAATCTGTTGTTTGCAGCCTGAAATACCACCTGTGGGTGGCTCTCCTCCAGGTCGAAGAGCTCGTCCTTGCCTGGCTTGGAGCAGCGACCGGACCGCAGCGACCCAGTGGGGCCGGTGGGCGACAGGTACTTCCCCTCGCAGTCCTTGAAGGCCAGCTTCCCGGACTTGAGCTCCAGGGTGTAGCCGGTGCCGGGGCCGTTTTCTTTCAGTAGGTTACCGTCGTGATTGAGGAAGCGGCTGTCACAGGTCTTCAGGCAGTACTTGCCGTCCAGGTAGACCAGGGTGAGCAGGGAGTCCACGCCCCAGGGGATGTTACTGTCAACGGAGATCTCGTCCTCCTGGGCGGAGAGGTGGGCGTAGCGCTTGCGGCTGACGCTCAGCAGGTTAGCCTGCGGGTGGAGCGCCAGGTGCATGGCCCACAGCTCCGTCTCCCCGATAGTCTGGGCGAAGCAGGACAGGTAGTCCAGCGAGCCGCCGAAGTACCTCAGGTAGGGCTCGGACTGGAGGGCCCAGCGCCCGTCTGACTGCGCCACGATCAGGAAGCGGCAGCCAGCGTCCGGCTCCTCCACCTCGCAGGTGACCTTGCCATCCTTGTCGGACGCCAGGTAGCGGCCCAGGTGGCTGCGCAGGTAAACCGCCTGGCCGTCCTGCTCGTCCTGCTCCAGAGTCCAGATCTGTTTCTTCTTCATGCTGGTCGCTGAGGCGTTGACCTTGAACCCGAACGCCTCCGCCGTCAGGTAGCGGTTCTCCTGGTTGATGAGCCCAAACTGGAGTTTCAGAGCTTTGCTAATCCCATTCGTGGGCATTCTGACTGACCTTCAGACAGCAACGTTTGGGGTGAGGGGTGTAGATGGCGAGCGGTGAGGGTTAGGATGAAAGAGTGAGCGGGAGAATTAGTCAAGTGAGGGAGAAAAACTGCAGCTAAACGCGACTTCCCTTCACCACTCATATAAGACGAAAAGAATCGTGTAATGTACTCACGTGTCGCGCGTCTTGATTTTCTTTGTTGGAGTTCTCTATTTTCCTTTTTTCTCAGTGTATTTTTGAGGTCTGATTGAGGTTGTTGATTTGCTGTGATTTAAAGAAAATAAATAAAAAAACAATTTCCTCCTCTCTCTTCTGCTTCTTCCTGTCAGAACTGTACGCCGGTCTCTCCCCGGAGAGCCTGAATACAAGCTCGCTTTTTCTTCTGTTTCCTAATCAGCACGGATTAAACTCAGCAGGACACCTCAATCCAAGCTGCTGACGTCACAATAGCACACAGCAAACCTCTCGCCCTCTCTCGCTCTCTGTTGTTTTAACTATGATAATAAACTGTTCCCTTAATCTACTCTGTCCTTCTTTCCATCTCTCGCTCTCTCTCTATGCAAAGCACAATGCAAAACTCCAGCCACCACGATACAAACTAAGTCTGTCTTTTGTTCTATTTAAGGTCATGTTTACTTGGCAATTAGGCGCAGGTTAATAAAGGCAGACATCGAGGAAGTATCTCTTTTCAAGACACACTAGACTTTTCAGTGCCACAGTAAGTAGAAAAGATTTTCTCCCTTCTTTATGCTTCTTATTGCAGACTTCTCCTCTTCTCCTATCGTTCCATCTGTTTTTCTGTTCGGAAAGGTCAGTTTCACTTCACGCTGGAGGTGTAATACGTTTGGCATGGCTTGGATACAGATTAGTCCCCCCCCCCCCCCCCACACACACACTTGCTTCTGTTCAGTAGCCCCCTTCATCTCTGTTTTCCACCATCATTCCTCTCATCTCAGACATTTCTTTCTCCATTGTGGGTTGGGCAGGGAGCCAGATTGCCGGAACCTTCTCACTCTGTGTCAACAGTAGTAATAGCTGCAGCTGGCTGGCTGCTTCCCTGGCACCACTCTTTATAATGTAATGCCAAAACTCTATGGGACACCCATATTGGTGTGTGCACAAAGAAACCATGCCAGCTGAGCCCACACACAAACACACACACAAGCACAAATGAGAAACCACTCAACACATAATTTGTATCCACACATACCCAAGTTCTCACATATCAAAAAAAAACAAGCACAGACTCACAAGTATGCAATACATGTGCACACACATACACAGAATTACATTGACATAGACACACATGCGGTCACACTTGCTATGCAGTGAACACCCACACACACACACACACACAAAACAATAGCGCTCTATTGCAAACACACTAATTGAGAAGAAAGCAATGCTCTTTCTTTTCCGCGAGTCCATAATTGTCCTCTCGGTTATCCCCCCTGCTTTATTAGTCAAATGTAATCCAGTCAGCCCCCCGCCGATCTCCATCTGTCAGTGGCCACTGCCCAGGGAGAACAAGGACTGCAGCCTTACCATAGCACCTCACTGGGGGAGAGGAGAGTGGGCAAAACCCAGGGTCATCTGATGATCAACACCTCACTGGACATTAGCAAGTGTCGCGTCTCCACGTCTATCTCTCCTAAAGCTGACTGTGGTCCGGCTTGGCCGAACCTTGACCGGGTGACCTTTGACACAGCGCCAGTTACCCTTTACCTGCTACTCTTGTTAAGGTCCTGTACGGTCAACCTATGACATCCGGAAAATGTTGATTATGGGACATATTGAATTTAGAGAGAAGAGATTTCATTTTTGCAGTAACTAGACTAAAACTTTCGGCGATAAACAAAAAAGGTTTTATTAGAAAACAAAATTATATTTATATTTATATAAATAATATATATAATGAATTAAATATACCGTACTGGTAAGACTTTCATGAGGTCCACAGTTACAATACATAATAAACATATTAATAATGAGTTATAATGCAATCATAATAGAGTAGAAGCACAGTTATAAACATACATAACGGCTCATTATGTAATTATGAAATATTATGTTACTAGACCTTATCTAATAACATAATATAAGGTATAGTAAAGTAATATCTCATAATTACTGGTTATTTACACACTTTGTGGTAAGGTTAAGTGTGAATTACACTTCCCATATGTATTATAACACCATATAATTCAATATGCAATTTTAATTTTTAAATTAGTTTTAGCCAGTCTTAGTCAGGCAGCACAATATAGTTCTTATAATGGTGAAAATGTTCAGAGTGAGCAAAATTGAACTCTGGAAATGATCTGCTTATATAAATCTAACTTTATTAGCCACAAGTTATTCTTATAAGACCAGTGTCCAAGTTCTGAAATCTATATTTCATGAGAAAGGCCACAGCCAGCAGATGGATTTGATCCAAATCCTGTTTTCACCTCTTCCATTAATTCCCACAGCAGTCCTTTACTTGAATATTTTGGCAGGATTCCAAAACAGGATTTATGATTCTGAAAACAAGATGGAATATGAAATTTATAAATGTAAACAAAAACACACTTTTGATATGCATTTCAATAATTAACAGATATTCCGTGTCTTGTTTGTTGATTTTTTTATTTATTATTGTTTTGAGAAGAAATTAAAATGAAAATGTTCTGTTTAATGTTTCATGGTTAATAAATAGGTATGTTCTCTTCTATTTTATACGGGAGCAATTTCAGTAATAATGTAAAATTGCATACAAGATTCAAGAATTTAATCATTCTTGTAAAACAAATAGGTACAGTGCATATTTTAAAGTAGAACAGTATATATTAGACTTGAACAGAAATCTTTGTTGTCCATTAAACATAAAATGAAAAATTTCCTTAAGCTTCAAGTGCATGTAGCCTGGGGCCACTTTCCAAAACAATGCTTAGTTACAGAGGAAGCTCTGCAGTGGGTTTCCAAACAGGCCTTCCTGCTTACACCAGTTCACATGCTCACATTTGACAACACAAAAGCAATACATTTCCTCTTTGGACTCATTTATTTATCATTTATAATTTAATAATTTAATTTATTTATAATTTTCTGTTCTCTGTATATGGACACATCGTTTTCATTTTTAATTGGGATATCATATACATTTGAATCAGGAGGGGTCTTTTCACCTTTGGAGTTTGTATACGGGACTCTCTTCAGAAATGAAGGTACTCGCCCTATTCTCAGTCGTGAAACACTGATACTAACCCTTCATGCAAAGTTACTCCTGGTGCCAGATCACAGCTGATTAAGTCTACCGTGACGTGACAGGCGACCGGGGCTTTGTCCCTGCAACACGGAAGTAATTCTAAATAAGGGGATTTACTTGTTGAGCGTGTGGCCGTGGTGACATCTCGGGGACAAATCTGCATAGAGCACCGCTGCCACCAGGGGGCTCTGTAGAGCAACTCCACTCTACGGACAAGCAAAATGCTCAGCTCCAGATCCCTGAGGATTTTTGATATTATTTAAAGTTATCGTGATTGGCCCACACAGTCTTTGTACACTATGAAAGATATTTTAGAATATTTAGACAAGCCTCCAAAATATGCCTGAACTTTAAATACTGTTAGAACTTTACATACTAAATAACCTTTGGTTAGCAAGTGTGCTTGTGTAGATTCTCCAAAACTTAAGAAAGAATGCTGCCGCAATTATAGGGGCATAGAAATATGACTTGGAATTTCAAATTAGTAGGGGGAAAAAAGGAGTAAGCAGACATCACCAAGTGGGACATATGCACAAGGAAACATAACCAAAATGAATTACTTCAAAAGCCTAAACCTAGCCCTAAGTGAATGTATAGAGACTATATGGGTTGGAGTAAGAGGCTAGTTTTGGATAGCCTATGGGGGTGGTGTGGGTGGGATTTTGTTTGTGGTGTTTTAGGGGTGGGCTGTGGGTGTTTAGAGGGTTGGGTGGTTGGGTTTAAAAAAAGTTTCTGTTGTCTGCAGCCACCAATTTACAGTTTCGCCAGTCTTGTCTTACTCCCTACAAATGCGACAAATAACCACCATTAAGCTCTCATGTACTGTAGTAACCTGGAATAAACCCACTCTATAAATCTCCACTTTGAGTGGGAAAAGCCAAACTTTTCAATGTGTTTTAGTAAATTATTTTTCTGCATAAAGGATGTAGACATCATTACCATATTGAGATTTTATTTTACCTTTTGTCCAATATTGCCTCCTTGTGGTGAAGTGTATACATGTAAAAAAGCAGAGCGAGAGAGAGAGAGAGAGAGAGAGAGAGAGAGAGAGAGAGAGAGAGAGAGAGAGAAAGAGAGAGAGCGTGAGAGAGAGAAAGAGAAAGAGGGTCAGTGACACACACTGAGAGACCAAAAGTACAACCCAACCTTTTTTTGAGGACATACAAATGGACAGTATTAATGGAGTATTAATGACTTATAATGCAGCAATATGAAATTCAATACTTTGTGTTTTATTTTTATGTTATTAGGTATTGTTTTTATTGTTATTATCTGAAATTTGAATTTACCTGTGGTTTGGCAATTCAAGATTTCTCTTTTCACACCAAATTTTAATTAGAATTTAAGAGAGAGAGAGAGAGCGAGAGAAGGAGGGAAAATGTGTGCATAGAAATAGTGTATTTGTGTCTGTATGTGAAATGGCTGATGCGTCTCCAAGATGTAAGCAGCATTCCTGCTGAGCACAAATGACCTGTGGAAAAACCTTCAGAGAGAGAACTGAACTCAGGCTGACAGCGAAAATGTGATTTATTCAAAATTACAACCAACTGCACAGAGCGATATTCACCAGTGTCACTTACTGACTGCGTGTCCCCTCTACTGTTGCCCCGGGAACATCTGAATATCTGAGAAATGTGCTCTTAACCTTTATCTGATGCACCTGCTCACAAAGCATCCTCCGCTACCTGTCACATTTCAACTCGCGCTGTCCCCGTGACACACACGACATTCGTCAGGAGACCCGGCCCTTTTAGCGCGGTGCTGGCTGAGGGTTACAATTAGAAACGCCTCCTTGGAATTCTGACCGATTCATAAGGCTGTCAAGCTTTTTAAAACCCTTCGAACATGGATAAGGAAAGTCACGCGTGAGTGCTGGACGGGTACTGTCTGCTGCCCTCGGGAGCTCCGTAGGTCACAGCATTTTTTTGGAAACAGGTCCAGCTGGAATCGGTTAATTTACACCCTTGAAAAGAACAAGAAGCGAACCTGTTTTTATTCCTTTAAACAGAGCTATTTATCTTAGTTACTCGAAGTAGTATCCCCCACTGCTCACTGTTCTTCAACGTTCCAATTGTCTTAAATTTGCATTGTCATTTCGTCTATTTTTTAACCCTCCCGTTGCCTTCGGGTCAAATCTGACACGATTATAACTCACAAAGCCGCTACCTCTGACCCATACATTAGGAATAAGAAAGAATATTTTTCACACATACACATAAAGCTGGTCACTCAGGTGGTCCTCATAAAGCTGGTCACTCATCTCAATGTCTCGTGGGAATGATTGCACATGTAGAGTCAGAACTGAGGGCAATAAAGGGACTAGGAAGGACACACAAGGGTTAAGGAGGCCAGAGAGTTTTTCATATCTCTGTTTGGTATGTTCAAATGCACACAGACATTGAATAATTGAGTATTGTCATGTGAAACAGAGAGTGAAACATATCACCTTGTATAGTGTTCTTGTACGTTTGCCAAGCTCTGCAGGTCCAATGTTTCCTCCCACAGTAATTACTGCACCGTAATCATTGCCCAGTAATTATTACTTCAAACAATCTATTAGTATAGAGAACATTCATTAGATGAAAATCAGCAGGGAATAACTTGATTAAATATTCATGTTTTTTTATTTACTATATGCATATCAATTGTCAGATACTCTGGCATTCCAGGAAGCAAGTCTAAAGGGCTTATCGTGTGTTTAATAGTCACATGCCCTATAGTTCACTCTCCTGATCCTCATAGGACTTAGGGTGTAAGATAGTCACTGGCTCGCAGGTGAGTGCATCAGATGAATACACACAACACAACTACAGTGATCTTGGTGTGTGTGTGTGTGTGTGTGTGTGTGTGTGTGTGTGGCTCAGCACTAAATGGAGAGGCACAATTTAGGCAAAAGCAAACTGAGGAGACAATTAAAATTGGGGGTATACATTCTGTAATGCGGCTTATGTGATTGGCTATTTAAGTTCCACACAAGGTTGTGTTACCCCTCTTCACCAAGTCAGCCACTTAGGACCTGTGCTAAAAACTACTGCAGGCAGCAGTGCTATGGGAAAGAGTCTGTACTCATAACCAGGAGGTTGCAGGTTTGACTCAAATAACGGGTACTAGAATTTATTTGTTGAAACCTTTTAAATGTCAGTCTTTTTGTCTTTATTTACTTGGTTGTTTGAAAGAAAACCTAGAGTGTAATGTATGAAAAGTTTTACGTGAATAAAGGCATTATTATTATTATTATTAGTAGTAGTAGTAGTAGTAGTAGTAGTAGCAGTAGCAGTGGTAGTAGCAGTAGCAGTAGCAGCAGCAGCAGCAGTAGTAGTAGTAGTAGTAGTTGTTGTAGCAGTAGCAGTAGCAGCAGTAGTAGTAGTAGTAGTAGTAGTAGTAGTAGTAGCAGTAGTAGTTGTTGTAGCAGTAGCAGCAGCAGCAGCAGCAGCAGCAGCAGCAGTAGTAGTAGTAGTAGTAGTAGTAGTATCTCAGGCAAAGAATTGAGAAGCAGGAACATTCTTATTCACTCACTCATTTGGACATGGACATAGTAAAACATTCACATTCTCGCCTCGCCCTCTCTCTCTCTTTCTGCTGATAATTTCCCCTCCAGAGCATCCATCCAGGGTAGTAGTCCACAAAACAGGATCATCAAGTTAACCCGAGAACGGCAAGGCTGTATCGCACATTAGTGAAATTTCAGTCAATGAAAATGCACGAGAATCTGGTTTAGGAGTGTGACTTAGTCACTGTAATGTAATTGTTGAATATGATTAATATGGCGCCCCCTGCTGTCCACCGCAAAAGCAAACCGTATATAAGCAAATGCTTCTAAATGGACTGTAAATTAAATGCTTCTAGGAAAAATGCTTCTAAACTGACTGCATTGAAACAAAATACTGCTAAACGGACTGTTTCACCACAGAACACATCTCACATCAGTTCCCCTTTTGCATTTTTTTTTTTTGGCATACACTTTCTTATCGGGGGGGGTTAGCCAGTGCTGTTGGAAATGCCCTCTTCTCTGACCCTGCCTAGATGCCCAAGTCTACTTTAGCTCCACCTCCATGCCTTAGCCAATGAGAATATATGACCCTGTCCCCTCTTCTCAGGTCAACAGCTTGCCCATTTGTTTGGGGTTTTTACATTTGTTCGCTCTGACAGTTTGGTGCATGGACTTACTGAACTGAGGTGAAGATAGAATGTATGTACACTTCCTGATTCTACTGGCTCCGGGGTTTTCAACAGGTGGTCCATGGACCCCTGCGGGTCCTTGAAGGTACTGCAGGGGGGTCCCTGGCCAGACTTGATTTGCAATGATTAAATGTAGATTTGGAAAAATATCTCAAAATTCCAAACTTTTTTAAAGATATAACCCATTTTAACATATGATGGGGGTCCCCAAGATGCCTTTGAGTCTGTGTGGGGGTCTCTGGATAAGAAAACGCTGAAAATTCCTGTACTACCTGAAAGGACACAAAGAGCAAAGTGACAGACCTCCTTCCCTCCTTTGGTGTGAGAATGTGGGAAACCTTTGTAACGTGTCAATGACAAAACAGTGTCCATTGCTTGAATTAAATATTGGATAAAAAATTTTTTTTCTGTGGCAATAGTATAATAATCCTTTATATATTATCATCATTGCCAAACCCCAGCTGGAATTCTGACCAATCAATGCACAGGAACGCGCCTCAATGGGTACCGTGTGAATTTGTTCATGACTGCTCTGCCCAATGCCAGCCACAAGGGTGCACTAAAGCTTATTTTATTGCACAGCAATTTCTACACCTTTTACATTATCGACCGAGTTTGATCTGCGAAATATATACAGCACTGTAGTTTCAGGCTTGCGAAGAAAGGAGTTCCTTTAATGAGGAAGGAGAGGAGGGATATAAACTTTATGGATGGTGGTTAAAGGTCACGGATAGTTCATTCATTGTGGGATAAAAAAATAACTCAAGTAGGCTACCGTAGAATGAGCCTGTGAACGGAGTACTTAAGTTAACTGCAATATCTGTCAATACCAGTAGAGGCCAGTGGGTCCTTACTTAGAGATGGACCAAGAGAATAAGCACCTCTGTTTTTGAAGGGTTTGGGGGAGGTAGGTATTCTCCAATGGCCTTGGAGTAACATTAGCCTACATTTTTTTCTTTTTTGAGTTTATAACCATTTCCCAAACCAAAACAGGAGCAGACCTGAATTCACTTACAACGTTAGCACTGCCAGTGTGCTATGCTGCCAAGGCAGTGGATTGTGCACTCAACTCCACACCAAGGAGCTGTGGGATTAAAACCGGCAAATCTGCTGCAACCTCGAACAAGGAATTGCGCTCGATAAATGGGTTAATGAACGCGAAAGAAATGCACATCAACCTCAATAACGGCATCAGAATAGAAAACAAATAAACCCAGGCAGGTTAAAAGCACCCATCCCCACACTTCCACATATTCTCTTGCCGCAACGACTATTGAACGTGCATGAAAGCCCGGCCGAGAAGCAGCACACTTTAGCACTTTAAAAAAAACATGTACTACGGCGTTCACCGTCATTTAACGTCCATTATCACATGTGCTGTGCTTCTTCTATTATTATTATCATTATCGTTATAGTTATTGTTTTACCTTGGCTCCGAGCGCGTCTCCAGCGGAGTGCCCGCTATGGCTGCTGCTTGATGGCTGTGTGGTGTTTCTGGCTCGAACCTGTCGCTTTTTTGCCGAACCTAATGGCTTTGGAGGGCGGATCTGCCAGGCACCCTGTGTCATGGGGTTTGCGGAGCCCATTACCGCGGTATCCCCGGCTCAGATGGCATTCAAATACCAAATATAATTCGGCCCCATGCAAGGGAGGGGAAGCAATTGTTGGAGGAAATTCAACACTCGTAAATTTGTACTAAATGAATATTTTCAGGGTTAACAGCCCCCAGCTGTTATGATTTTATACTTCTCTAGGGGATTAGCCCCCTCCCTCTCCCGCACTCACTCACTCACCAATTCATCCACACACACACACACACACACACACACACACACACACACACAGACACACACACACACACACACACACACACAGACACACACACACACAGACACACACACACACAGACACACACACACACACACACACACAGACACAGACACACACACACACACACAGACACACACACACACACACACACACACACACA
>CM040394.1:98914332-98991832 GCA_022702515.1 Ilyophis sp. 1 JC-2022
CGAGTTTAGTGACACTCACTGCTTGTGTCCTGCTCACCCCGACCGCCCCCTCTGTTCTGGACAGGGATGAATGCGCTCGGCACCATTAGCTCATTTGTAACGGCCCCCGGACCACTTCCAGACAGGACCATTTCTCAAGCCGCTCACCATTAACGCCTGCGCCGCTGCCAAGCCCAGGAAGAGCTCCCCATCACACAGGCAGTGGTGGGACGGCCCCTTTGTTTCGCCTTGTTTGGTCCCTTGGTTCTCCAAATTTGGGTCGGGTTCCAAAGTGGGTCACGAGCCCATTTGTGCCGGGGTGAAACGGAACCTTTCACTCGCTCGTTTACGTGCCGGGAATCGATAGCCGGCTCGCAATTATCAGACGGTTCAGATGCTAGGTTCCACGCAGATGAATAGGTTATTTCATACATAATGAATTAATCATTTTATAAGTTGTGCGTTGAAAAAGGAAGAACCCTCCCATGTCCGTCTCGCTACCCAGCGGTCCATTACTACAGCTATTTACAGGAGCCGTATAACCAGATCAAGGTCTGGCCCAGCCCTGTGTAAGGTAAAAGGCTCCCAGCGCACCCCTCCCCCATCACTACCATCGCTGACCGGACCAGGGCAGCTCTCTGAGAGGAACTCTGGGTAAGTGATGATGTCACAATGGCAGGGCCTAGGCACTGCGTCTCTGCGCTTGTGTTGCTGGCTTTACAGGCCAAGAGGACTGCTGTCTGTACCCTTTGTCACATCAACGTGTTGCCATGGCAGCCGCTTCTGACAGGCTGACCAATAACATTCTCAGTGTCCACAGGGTCTATCTTGTCACACCAATGGGGTGAGTCACGTCTGGCCTATAATAAATTGTAATAAATTAAAGGCATTATCATTATTAATATCATTATTATTAGTATTGTTCTCGTTATGAAATATCATATTTCCTGAATCTATATATAACATTGCATCTGTCTATGGCTATCATATGATTCTTTGGTATGTTAGAATGTCCACAGGAAATGTATGTTTAATAATATAATAATGTAAGATATGGTGAAAGATATCACCTTTTTGAAGGAGAGTGGGTCCTTGTGCATTTGCCTAGCTCTGCAGATCTGCACAGTGTTTCATTACACAGGATAATTACTACTTCAATCAATCTATTAGTCTAGAGAACATTCATTAGATAAAATCAACAGGGAATAATGTTATTAAATATATCAAATCAATACATCTGTCACCATGAATCCTAAATGAATATTCAATTTGCCTTTCCAGTTGCCAAAGCTAACATTGAATGGATGAATGGTGCCCGAATAAATGAATTCCAAATGAACATGCGTAAAATATCAACAGTCAAAAGTGCCATAATATCCCACAGCTGTGGTCGCATGCAAAATAGCACATGAAAGCAATTAGACTGAAATAAAATAAACTAAACAATGTTTATTGTCTCAAACCATTGTGCAAGATGGTGCCACGTGACACAAATTCACAATATAGAGGACGGTATCCCACAATGCAACATCGTGTGAAACCTGTTTGATATTATCGTTGTTTATTTGCTTTAAAGGGCCACTTATGCAAGGCAGTTTGCGCAGCTTTTATGAGCGTAGCTCCGCGCACACGTGAGCGATCCAGGTTAAATGCCTCAGTCAAACATACCAGCTCAGTGCCTCACAAAAGGATTTAAACCCACAATCATGGAAGAAAAAGCCCCGCGGCCTCATGGCTGTGTCAGACTGCCACATATGAAGAATCCGTGCAGGGCTCTCAGCTACAAACTAGCAAACAAAAAAAAACTACAAAACACGTTCTCCGATACACTGCTCACCGACAGTGAAGGCGACCTCCAGCCGATGATCGAAATCTACGCTTCTGGTTTTTTTAGGTGGCCAAAATAAGGCTGTGTGTGTGTTTGTGGGGTGTGTGTGTAGGGGGGGGTGTGGGGTGGGGTGTGTGTGTGTGTGTGTGTGCTGTGGAAATAAAGACAGCAGGTACAGAGAGACAGATGGAACAATGGGGAACAGTGAGCCACAGCAGGGTCAGGCTGGAAAGAGGCAGAATCCAACCAACACAGTGCTCCCTCGCCCCCCCCCCACACACACACACACACAGACACTCCCCCCCACACACCTCCCCACACACACACACACACTCCACCCCACACACACACACACACACACACACACAGACACTCCACCCCACACACCCCCCCACCCACACACACACACACACACAGACACTCCACCCCACACACACAGACACTCCACCCCACACACCTCCCCACACACACACACACTCGACCCCACACACACACACACACACACACAGACACACCACCCCACACACCCCACCACCCACACACACACACACAAACAGACACTCCACCCCACACACCCCCCCACACACACACACACACAGACACTCCACCCCACACACCCCCCCCACACACACACACACAGACACTCCACCCCACACCCCCCCACACACACACACACACACCCCACACCCCACGCACACACACAACCACCCCACCCACCCACACACACCCACCCCACATGCCCCACCCCCCACACACACACACCCCACCTCACACACTGCATTTTTCTATCTATTTACACCGTTAAGCCGTGTGTTCATTAATTGAAATATGAACCCCACTGCCACAGCATGCCATAAAACATTTACTACCCGCTGTAACGTTGCTCCTGGCAAACAGTGTCTAAATACTGTCCTGTAAATGTCACCTGCTTTAATGGCGGGCTGTGTTAATATTTTACCGCAAGTTCACTCGTTAAAACCTCCGTTTCTTTATATGTCTTTTGTAGCTGTTTTACTGTGAGAGAGGAGGAGAAATAGAGAGAAAGATAGAAAGGGGGACTGACATGGAGGTAGATAAAGAGAGAGCGAGAGAGAGATTGTTGAGTTGTAGGTTGTCTGTAGGCTTCTAATTTCATTTATTTTTTAATTTATTTTATTCCACTGTATTAATTATGTCTTATGTGTCATTGTTAATTGCTTTAGGAATATTGTTTACCTGCAATAAAGCATTATTGAACTGAGAAAGAGAGAGAGAGAGAGAGAGAGAGAGAGAGAGAGAGAAAGACTGTTGTAAAAGACTTAAAAAAAGAGAAAACTTAGCCAACGGCTCCAATAGCAGCAAAATATGTCTTTGCCTGTCATAACCTGAGGGACACTGGATGACCACCAAAAAAATTATTTATTATTATTATTATTATTATTATAACTATTATTAATAATAATCACTTATTCATTAATTTATTCTCATAAAAAAAATTCTGCACTACAATTATTATTACTATTATTATTATTATTGTTGTTGTTATTATTGTTATTAATAATTTAATAGTAATACCATTACTCTGATGTTGGTAACGGTTGTGATTTTGTTACCACAGTTAGATATAGAAATGATTCTATTTAATTTACATTCATGTTTTAGTGTCTTTCTATATTTCTGTATGTATGCTTTGGCAATATTTACGATGGTATTTCATGCCAATAAAGAATTTTGAATTTGAATTTGAATTTGAATTTGAGAGAGAGAGAGACAAGCAGGTCAGGCAGCAGGGGGTTTTGGTAAACGAGGGAAGGTTACTTAGAGATGGTGGCTGTAGTGATTTTGCATTCTGTCTGTGTTAATGCTCCGTTTCTGTAGTAACAGTGATGTAACAATAGTTTGTTGCAATATCTGTGGTGGTTGTATAACTGAAGGTTGTGCATAGAATGGACAATGCGGATGTGATCCAAAGTTCTGATTCAGTAGTTGGGAGAACATGGTTGTTGCAGTGATGTGGTACATGATTCAGATTTGGAAAGCAGGATTTACAATTGTTGTCATGGTAATGTGGTACAAAGCTCCGATTTATTAGTCGATGGACCCTGGTTGTGTGGTGATGTGGTGCAAAGTTGTGGGGTTGACACTAGTTGTCATGGCAATGTGGTACAAGGCCCTGATTTAGTAGCTGATTGAACACTGGTTGTCGTGGTGACGCGGTACAAGGTTCTGATTTAGTGGCTGATCAAACACTGGTTGTCATGGCGATGCGGTGAAAGGTTCCGCATGATTAGCTGGGTGGACACTGGTTGTCAAGGTGATGCTATACAAGGTTCTGATTTAGGAGCTGGGTGGACTCTGGCCAGTGGCCCAGCGTTGATGGCGGCACAATGCCCCAGCATGTTGCTCTGAGGCCGGAGTTGCCTTTAATAATGTACACGTTGTTATCCTGGTTCTCCTCTCTAGGGCTCTGACAGGACAGGAAATATATGGACAGAGAGACTCGTTTGCTAATGGAAGACTGGCCCTCTCTTTCTTTCTCGCCAAGAGGAAGAGTGGCCACATAAATTACTGGTTTCTGCGTGTGCCTGCGTGTGCGTGCGTGCGTGTGCGTGTGTGTGTGTGCGTGTGGGCACACAGGGCCGGACATACTAAGTCACATCTTTGCCTGCACTGTGAGTTTCACTCTTCACTGCCTTCATGAATGGAGTACAAACCAGTTGAAGCGCTGAAACGGTTTGAGGGAGGAGGAGGGGGGGGGGGGTCTCTCTTGTGCGCTTGCGCCGAGCTCCTGTTTCACTCCGACGGCCCGGCCTGGCACTTAACTCGCCCGTAATGGATGCTGTTTACCACGCTTCCCCCTTTCAGCAAGCCGAACGAGCGCTCAACAAGCGGGAGTGATTAACTCATCGCCTTTAAGTGGCGCGGTGAAACGCGGTTACGTACCCTACTGCTGTAATCCTTAAACCCAGCACCTGAGTGCAAGGCTACGATAAATCAGCTTAGATCACCACCGGGTGCAGGCAAGAAGGAGAGCCCAAGCATGTTCTGTGTCTCAATAAACTCATTTTATTGAGAAATATATCTTGGAGCTCGGGGAACATTGTTGGAGCTTTTTGGACGATCAGCTTCTGTGATGAATGCTTTTGAATTCAGTCCAATGGTTATGTTTGCAGCGAAGGGGCAGAAGTCCCCTGCTTCTAGAATACGGCTAAATAATTACCTGGCCACTCGAGCAGCTGTTTTATGCAAGCATGCATTTAAAACTTCCGAAAGAAGAACTAAAACTGTTCTTCCAAGAAGTTGCGAAAGAGAAGTCTCGCTTTCCAGCTGTGACAAGCCACTGTGATACTGTAGCATGCAGAAGGTCATCTTCTCCAAATCCCAAAAGAACAGCTTTCTGAATGTGTTCTCTCTCTTTCTTCCCCCCTCCCACACCTTTATCTCTTGCTCGTTCTCTGTTTCTCACTTTCCGTAAACTTCAAATTCACTTTCTTGGCATGAGAAAATATTATCTGAAACAACACTTAAATGAACCAAGGAAAAAATACCTAAATACACATTTACATTTATCTAGCAATAGAAGGTAGGTTCCATTTTACATCTTTTGCTCTCTCTCATCTTTTTTGTCTTTCTGCTTTGCTCTCTTCCTTTCTGTCTCTCTTTTTTCTTCTGCCATATGGTTTGTTGAAATGATCTCGGAAGTCGGAATATTTGCGACTTCCGAGAAGGGAAAAACTATTTGAACACCCGGTGACAAGCTGGTGACAAGCTGATGACAACGATCTCGGACATATCAACATTCAACTCGAGTACCTCCAGAGTTCCCAGAGATCACTGCGGTGTCGGAAAATGCATCAGAGGTCGAAGGTAAAGAGCTGAGCGTCTGTAAACATGGCGAGATCTGGATCTAGAGAGAGCCGTTGCGTGGCGTATGTAGTCCTTCACCTTCTGCGCTTGTTGACGTCCTCATTCGTTTTCGCGTACGCCATGTAAAACTTTCGGAACTGCAAATTCTGCTCAGAGGCCAGCCAAACAAGCATCGGCTTTCCGCGGGCGTCCATGTTTTTTTGCCGCCGAGCATTTGAACGCCATCAGACTTCCTTTATCGCAACGAACGGGAACCATCGTCACAGCAAATGTCACGCATGATCCTCTCGAGTTGGCCACACCAATAGAACAGAACAGGGGTGGGCAATAGATGCAGGGGCATGGTGCTGGTGGTGGTGATGTCATAGCTGTGATGTCACACCCACCTGTAGATCGTACCTTCCCTTCTGACACCCTCTCTGTCTCCTCTTTCTTTCATCGTTTGTCTTTCTTCCTCTCCTTCTTTATCACTCTCTTCATCACAGTCTCTGTCGACGTTCCGTACTAATGGTTTTGGCCAAATTCCTGCCACCAAAAAAATTGTAGCCAAAGTGGTGTAATATCTTCATTGCAACATTTTGTTTGCATTTGGGATCAATTTGTTTCTCAACACAACCCGTTTAACTGGTAATGCATGGTCTGGTATTGATTACACGGTGGCAAGGTCCCGGAACACAAAATTTCTCCCCTCAACAGCTGGGATGAGAGTATGGCTCTCCAAGGAACTAGTGCGCTTCCAAAGAACAGATCTGCTAAGGTTTTCAATAACTTTTTCTAATATGCACATGTCTGTTTGTGTATGTGTGTATTTGTGTGTGTGTGTGTGTGTGTGCGTACATGTGTGGATGTCTATTTGTGTGTGTGTGTGTGTGTGTGTGTTTGTGTGTGCGCTTGTGTGCATGTCTATTTGTGTGTGAGTGTGTGTATATGTGTGTGTGTGTATGTGTGTGCGTGTGTGCGCGTGTGTGCGTGTGTGTGCGTGTGTGTGCGTGTGTGTGTGTGTGTATGTGTGTGTGTGTGTGTATGTGTGTGTGTGTGTGTATGTGTGTGTGCGTGTGTATGTGTGCGTGTGTGTATGTGTGTGTGCGTGTGTGTGTGTGTATGTGTGTGTGTGTATATGTGTGTGTGTGTGTATATGTGTGTGTGTGTGTGTGTGTGTATATGTGTGTGTGTGTGTGTGTGTGTGTGTGTGTGTGTGTGTGTGAGGGAAGTACTACATGGTTTCAGAGGGGTGGTCATCAGCACTCAATTGCGTTACGTCTTCCTCTGAACTTCAGAGGGTTAAGAGCCAACCGGCAGTGCAGCCATTAAGTCCTCTTAAAACTGCCATAAATCACGGCAGCTCTTGCAATGCCTGCCCTAACCATGTACTTAAACTGCCATTATGGCCGCCCGTCTGTGTACCAATTCCAAGCCTCTTCTGTGATCTGAGGTTTGAGGCTACGACTCTGCTAGCAACACAAAGAAGGGTAGATAGCAGAACTGACTGCCGGGCAGCACTAATGCTCAAATATGAGTCGCTCTGTTCTAAAGGCTGACCTGAAGATTACTAGCCCTTATGGAAAAAGAATATACTGCAGTATATATTGTACATATATCAAAATTATCATCACAATATATTTAAAATATACTGCAGTATATTACATTTCTATATGGGAGGTGAGAAACATGGTTCAAATTGACGTCCAAGAAGCATGTTTAGACCTATCATGGACTGAAGCTTTGATGTAGCAGCCAACATCATAATCAAACGGATTAATTGAACTTAATTTAATTTAAAACCTGCTGGTGGTGCAGACAGAAACAGGTATGAAGGCCTTTCATAAGGGTGTGGGTGTGGGGTGTGGACTATAACCTCTGTAAGGTTTTAAAGCCTTTTCTAAAACCCTGATGATTCATACCACCCATTTTTACTTGTATTTTGTGGGGTGTTGTTCAGAATAAATTCAGTTTAATCATTTAAGCTTGAGAGGCCAAGCCACGCCTCTGCTCCACCCGGTTACCAGCCAATACAGTACAGCCTACAACAGAATCGTTAACCTCTCTTCCTTGTGTTGTGATTCCCAAATCCCTCCTCCTCCTCAGTCCCTCCGTTTCTTCATATGTACGTTCCACAGGTTATGAGTTTGCTATCTATCTACATGCAGCAGAGCATAAATCAAAGATTCCAGGCCGAATACACAATCTGCCATCTTGTCAACTCCGTCATTTTTGCCTCTTCTATATATATTACTTTGACTATTGACAGTAAAAAAAAAAACATCTTTGAGTATATAGCATATTCCCACTTGGTAACCCATACCTAAGCACAGCTTAAGATACATGTCTGATTCCAACGCTGAGGGCTTTAACTGCAGTCATAATAATAGTTATGCAAGTTATGTGCTCACTTACCCCCAGGTCTGTTTTGTAGCACGTTGTTCTACCACTTTGGCAAAGAGAAACATGCATGTCTGTGATGAGATGTTCCTCCCCCGGTCCAAACACACTCGTTCTCTCTTCTCATGTGAATCTGAAGGTAAACAAAAACCAGAAATAGTTTTTAACCTTAGTTGTTCCTCAATGATATTATCACATAAATCTGTTCCAACGGTACTAACCTTTATCCAATGGCTTAAATTCCTCTCAGCCAATATCTGAAGGGGACGAGTTAGCTGTGACAGGAATGCGCTAGCCCTACCCTACCCTCACGTCAGGCCTGGCAGAGTAACGTTCTGGAGCAGATGTTACCTGTCAGTCCGCGGCCTGCCAACGGTGGCCGCTGGACGGGCCCTCCCCACACACCTGTGTGAACGCAAAGGGCTGCCGCGGGAATGAAGCGAGGCGCTGGGCACGTTTGTAACACCCGGTCTTTCCGGCTCCTCTCGGCTGTCGTCGCCGCTCTCACCCAAATTCCTGCCGCGGGCCGAGATCGTGTTCTCTGCCCTACTCTCCCCTGGGGTTCTCCGTCTACCGTGTCTGACCTGTCAGCTTTCATCTGCCTCTCTTCTGCCACTCATCCCCCTGCCTCCCACACTCACACTCAGCCATTTTAAACACACTCTGAACAATGAAAACGTTGCGTATAAGAGAAGCCCTACATAAAAGGATGCATATAAAAGAAGACAAACCAAAAACGTCGCATATAAAAGAAGCCCTACAGAAAAGGTTGCTTATAAAAGAAGACAAACCAAAAACATTGCATATAAGAGAAGCCCAAGAGAAAAGGTTACTTATAAAAGAAGACAAACCAAAAACGTGACATACAGTCACATATGAGCACCATAATTAATTGGACAGTGACACTTTGGTTTTGTCCTCTAGCACTTTGAGTTTGAACGGGTACAATGACAATAAAATGTAGACTGTCAGCTTTAATTTGAGGGTATTTTCATCAATATCGGATGAACCGTTTAGAAATTATAGAACCTTTTGTACATAGTCCAACCTATTTTCGAGCATCAAAAATATTGGACAGTTTAACATAATGTAGAATAAAGTAATTTTTTAATATTTGGTCGCATATCCTTTGCATGCCATGACTTCCTGATGTCTGTGACCCAACAATATCAAAATACTTTTGATATCTTATTTTCTGGTACTCCTACAAGCGATACTAAAACCTAATTTGAATGGATCGCTATGGGAATTGGAGGTGGGACTAGATTTAGCTGTAAATTACACTGGAACAGTATGGAATACATGGTTTGCTAAATGGCTCTAAGTCATCAAGGGTCTGACGTATCAAAAAAGCCTAAAACCATCACTCTGCTGCCAGATATGCAGTAGATATGGATGGATAACTTGAACGGTTTCTTCTCCTGACTTATCTTTCCATAGAGTTCAATAGAACAATTTATCAGGAGAAACAACCCTTAAAGTGACAAACCAAACCAAAAAGGTTGCATATAAGAGAAGCTAAAAAAAACCCATTCGGTTTCATACAGTAGCATGAAAGCTAAACAGAAATTCTCAGCACATAATGTACGATGAAATGCAAAATGTTGCACGCAAGAGCAGCCGATCAGAAGAGGATGCATGCAGAAGAATGCTGCAGGTAGCTGAAGACGAGATGCTTCTTGGACCAGTTTAAAGGTCTGGCAGCGGGCAGGCGAGCGTCAGCAGCTGGTTGGAGCTCAGAGCTTTCTTTTACACTGGTCCTTGACTGACAGCCCAGATAATTATTGGCGCGCTCCTGGTCGCGGAACCCGAGAGCCAAACAGCTGGGCTTTTGGGCGTAAAGTCAATCCGGGGGGGTCAGGAACGGATCAGACGGGTCCACCGGGACGGCACAAGGCAAGGGATTCGCTGCAGGTTTGAGCTCGCTTCATTACCGCCACCCTTGTTTGTACGAGGTCTTTGTTCGACAGGAAATGTGTAAAGCTGGCCAGAGGCGTGCCAGGGCTTCCGGGTCTTTACGTTCAGGAGCTAAAAGGGCCCGGTTCACAGAGGGAAGCTCAACGGCGGGCAGAACCGCGAGCCTCGCCGTCAGTTCGAGAAGAGATGGGATCCCTGAAAACACAGCAAGCTAGCTAGTGAGAGAACGCGCATCACTTTTGTCTGACTGGACGACGAACCAGCACGTACAGGGTGCTTGAAAAGCTGAAAAGGTTAAACTTTCTGTGACAGGCGTAGAGGTGCTCTTCATCAGCGCTGCCGCCTGGTCCCGTTGAACATACCGGTGGCCATGAGAGCGAGCCATCTCACTCCCACCCGCTTTCTCTGAATGGCCCTTAACTGCAGCCAGCCTGTTCTGGAGCAGCAGGTGTGATCCCTCTGTCCTCAGAGGCTAAGAGCGGCACACCGATGTGTCCAGAGCTGCGCCACTCACCAAGGGCCTGCGCCGCTCACCAAGGGCCTGCGCCGCTCACCAAGGGCCTGCGCGGAAATGACTCAAAGCAGGATCAAAGCTTTCATTTTCCACAAGAAAAGCAGGAGTTAAGGATTACGGAGAAAGACACACACAGAGACGTACACTTGCTCTCTCTCACATACAAACACACACACGTACAGAACTATCTCTTTCTCTCTCTTACACATACACAAACACACACACACACACAAACACACACACAGATCCCCCCTTTTTCTCACACACACACAGATCCACCCCTCTTTTTCTCTCTCTCTCACACACACACAAACGCACACACACACACACAGCTCCCCCCCCCCCCCCCTCTCTCTCTCTCTCTCACACACACACACACACACACACACAGATTCCCCCCCCCCTCTCTCTCTCTCTCTCTCTCACACCCACACACACACACACGAGCGCACACACACACAGACCCCCCCCCCCCACACACACACACACACACACACCCCCCCCCCCCCTCTCTCTCTCTCTCTCACACACACACACTGAGCAGGGACCATTGTGCTGTGATGGATACCGTGTCTCTCTCAGGTTTGCACTGGGGACAGGGGGCGGTTCTCTCTCCTGACTCAGCAGCTGCAGCGGAACAGTGGAGGAAAGGTCATGAACTCCCCCCTCCTCCTCCTTCTCCCTCTCCGCCCTCCCCCTCTTTTCTCATGTTGTGTCAGTGCTGTCTGCCTGTGTCCACTCACTCCCCAGCCTTTTACTCTGAGCATTACCCATCATACCCCTGGGAGAGGTCCTTAAAGCTGAAATAATGAATGGAACGGAATGTCACATTAGCGCGATGGACAGGAGGCTCCTGGTAAACTCCATTCAGCAACTGAAAGGGGGGATAGTCTTAATAAGGAGTAAAGGCAAGGCCGGGTTTTTGCGCTGGGAATATACTTGTAGAGCCACGTCGAAGGCAAGTGCCGCGCCGCGAGCGTTAATGCGGGCGCGCACTGACGGGGTTTTATCGTTTCTTTGTGCCGTGACCGTCAGCCTTGGCGGTTTCAGGAGCGCCGCGCCGACCTGCAATGGGTGAGACCACTAACGGAGGTGATGACAGGTCCGACGGGCTCGGCCAACTCGTCTGCGGTTGAAAGACAAGCAGAGAGGGCCGAGGGCGGAAGGGGGGGGTAGGGGTTGTCACGGAGGCACCCGCGCATAGGCACGCAACACCGCGCCAAGCTGCGTCGACGCGTGCCAACAGTCGGAGGGGGTGCCAGGCGACCGCGCTGCACCCCGCTGTGATTTGCAAACATCGCTGCTGTTCGGTGAGACAGCTGTTTTTTTTTCTTTTTCCGGAGTACGGCGGAAAAAAGCGACAAACACAGAGCTGAACGCTCTGTAAACACCTGATACGTCACGGTGAGCGGCTCGCTCTGGATGCGCGATGAACAGAGGGGTGGGAAGAAAAGAGGGAAAGAAAAACCTCTTCAACAGACCAGAAATAACAAGGGGGATGACAGGCGGGCCTGTATTTGGACACGCCCGCACCTCCAGGGCACCGTTTGAGAACCCTGTTAGGGCCCGCTGGCGGTTCCACACCCACTCATCATTCATTATACATTACATTACAGGCCTTTAGCAGACGCTCCTATCCAGAGCCACTTACACAGCATTTGCATTTTTAAAAATGTTATATATACTGAAGCAATGCAGGTGAAGTACCTTTAGCTCAAGGGTACAACGGCAGTGGTCTACCTGGGAATCAAACCTGCAACTTTCCGGTTACAAGCCCAGCTCATTAACCATTATACTACACTGCCACCCACTTGGGGATTACTTAGAGGCGTGTGAGTCATAGGAAGGGCCCAACAATAGCCACAGGGCAGGGGTGTGTCTTGTTCCACTCATAAATTCCACACACATCTGTGTGTGAGCCTGAAGGAGACGAGCTCAAGACCATGATGAGGTTTAGTGAGTAAGAAGGTCAAAATGTTGCCTACGCCCAGGGCAGGCAACCCTGCTCCCGGGGTGGCTCGATTACGCAGTTTGACTGAGTCCGATTTCTACATATTCCAAAATGGCGGGAATGCCGAGGAAATCCAGCACAGGGTCACCTGCGCTTATTAGACCTCACGATGAATACAGTTTCATTGTTCAGGGATTTGGACGGAGCAAAAGATAGGTGCAACTCTCGAAAGAGAGCGCGCTACAAAGAACATCTTACAAACCTCTCAGTTCTTCCAACTTTCTGCTTCAGTTTCAATCTGTCGTCACGGAGAGGAGATAGAGCGGTTCCTCCCCGTCTGCGCCTCCTCTCCCCCTCCCCCCCTGTCCAACAGCACCTCCTCTATTCTGCCTCTGAGCAGGTGGATTCTGGGAAGGCAGGACCAGCAAAAATAAGAATAAAAAGCCATTTCTCAGAGGCTGACAAGCACACACAGACAAGTAACATGAGAGCACACATCACTCGGTATCATCGTTGGCGATATTATTCAGGGCCGTCGATATGCAGCATGCGCTCCCAGGAATGTCACGTAATCTGATATAATTCTCAGAAAATCTCTCTTCAGTACGATGCTGGCTTTTTATAAGTGGGAAATATAATAAACAGCACAAAGGTGGATTAGCAGTGATTGGATTTAGGACAGGGCAGTACACGCATGAGTGCTACTCTGTCAGGGCACAGGGTGCATGTATTTGTTTGGGGGAGAGGGAGAGAGAGAAAGAGAGATAGAGAGAGAAAAAGAGTGGGAGAGAGAGGGAGAGAAAAATAATGGGAGAGAGGGGACGTGAGAGAGAGAGAGAGATAGATAGAGAAAAAGAGTGGGAGAGAGGGAGAGAAAAATAATGGGAAAGAGAGAGGGGACGTGAGAGAGAGATAGAGAAAAAGAGTGGGCGAGAGAGAGAAAAATAATGGGAGAGAGGGGACGTGAGAGAGAGCGAGAGAGAGAGAGAGAGAGAGAGAGAGAGAGAGAGAGAGAGAGGGAGAGATTTGGATCCACACAGTGGGTGATTGAGATTTGGGGAGAGGCGGAGCGCCTCCTGCCCGTAGGGGAGCTTGGCACGGCTTTAAAAGCAGCATTGTTGAATTAATCCTCAAACAATCCTCTCTCCAGCCGCAGAGTTCCTGAGTGAGGTGAAAAGCCACACAAAGAGGAAACAGTCTAAGGTAGGATCACCCGCCCTCAGCTTGGTGTGCATATCTCACTTAATATGATTAGTATTTCTTTCTGAAGGGCCTCTCACCATATAGCAAAACGATTGTGAGTGTAGGAGAGGGCACGTGAGGGTATGAGAGGGTATGTAAGGGTATCGGAGGGTATGATAGGGGTTGTGAGAGTATGAGAGGGGTAAGAGAAGGTGTGTAATTGTATAGGAGGGTATAAGAGGGGTTGTGAGAGGATGAGAGAGGTAAGAGAAGGTGTGTAATTGTATAGGAGGGTATGAGAGGGTATAAGACGGGTTGTGAGAGGATGAGAGGGGTAAGAGAAGGTGTGTAATTGTATAGGAGGGTATGAGAGGGTATAAGATGGGTTGTGATAGTATGAGAGGGGTAGGAGAAGGTGTGTAATTGTATAGGAGGGTATCAGAGTGCATGAGAGGGTGCATGGGGGTATGAGAGGGGTATGTGAGTATATGAGAGGGGTATCATCTTGTATGAGAGGGTATCAGAGTGTATTCAGCTGAACTGAGACGGGGGCAAAGCCTTTTTTAAGGGTTGGATATTTACTGAATAAATTTTAAATATTATGCATGGTAAATACAATTATACCCTTCTCTTTGCTCAAACTAAAAAGCATTTATTGCTACATAGAATTAAATCAGCTCATTTCTAGGTAATGTCAAACCTTGATCTGTATCCAACAAAAAGCTCCATCGCTCCAAATTAATTAAAAGCAGTTGTAACAAATCAGCACACACCATAAGCCCTCTGGACCAAGGCTAGGAGACACTACTGTACGGTACCTGTACTCAGTAAGAGTCCTTCAATGATGACATCACAAGAGGATGTACACCCACACAGTTCCACTTAAGCTTGCAGACCTCTGGAGGAATAATTTTTTGAAATGCATTTTTTACTTAATAATTTTTTTTTTGATGAAATAAAAAGAAATGTATTTACTTAAAGTATGGAGCTGAATTCCGTATGCTTAGTATGTGCATTACCAATTATTAGGCTGGTCAAAAAGAATACAAGACAAACATGTGGCTTTAGAAAGTCAGGCTAGGCTCCAAAAAATCTGTTTGTGGATCTGAGTTTATTGTCTATTCTAAGTGCAGTCATATCCTTTCATCCTGTGCCATTGCATGCACACACACACCGTGCGCGCACACACACACACACACCGTGCGTACACGCACACACACCAAGTGGGGTTTACTCCGACCTCACAGCGATAGTGGGATTCCTAAATTGCATTCCTCTGGCCTGTTACCAGGCTCTAACCACTCCCCATCAGTGGAAACACAAAAAAATGTCACACAATAAACACTAGTATCAGAGAGATAATGTAATAATCAATAAATCCAGTGCTACCATTGACACCCAAGCTTGTGTCATTACCCTAAAATGATGCGACACAATGTTAAGTGCCCTGAATGACTTGTGGCATCCAGCGCAGTTGACGGTTGCCCCGGACACCCCTCTGAATAGAAATCCGTACCTCATCATTCTGGTCAGGCATTTTAGGAGACAGCTGCAGTATTCTTCAAGACAATGTTGCTCCCTGCACAGAGCTATAACTTCACAACTTCACCACATCCGAAGAGGAAAAAACACATATTTTATGGTTTTGGGAATGCTTTTGGTTCCTGCTTCAAACTCACCTTCGTAGTTTCTTTGGAAGAGGCCAAATACTAGCATTATTAAAACAGGGTTAAGCCATAGATTATATAGACCAACCAGATGGTCAGCGCTCCATATTCCTGCCATTGAAACATTCCAATTCGTTGCACCTAATGAATATTCACAAAGGGCTGTGGCCACGGACTGCACCATGGCATCTGTCTTTGGACACGGTTCTTCATGGATGTTCAGAAACTGTAACCAGAAGCTCCCATTACCAAATGGAACATCCTGTATCTGGGAAATCGAGAGGATAGAATCAAAACAGGAGTTGACCATCTGGTTAGTCTACTGAACCTGTGGTTTAGCCAGACAGTGATGTATCTATCCACTTGTGGACACCAATCCCAAGCACGCATAATGCCATGTAATTACATAACAGATAAATATGTTGTATTTACTGTTTAACTGATCTGAGTTTACACATTATTGCTTTTATGGTAGTTTCGCACCAATAAGTATATATATATATATATATTGCCACAGTGTGTTGTTTAAGAACAGACAACACAAAAACATACATCAAAGCACACTACTGAGGCCAAGTGAGAATTTTGAAGTGCTGAATGCGCTTTTATTTCAGTACATATCCTTCTCTTTTTTACTCCATCAATTAAGGACTCCATCAAACAACCTTTCTTTTTAGAGGCGGAACACAAAAAGTGACATCACATACACTGTAAGTATAACAGCAGTTTTTTTTCTCTCTTTAAAGCTATTGGTTTTGCAATGTACCAGCAACATTAAGCAATAAATAAGAGTTCATGGCAAAATGTTTAAAAAAAAATTTAAATAAAACATTAAGCAGACTTTGAAAACAGTCAGGATTGCATACTGAACAACAACAACAACGATAAGAAAGGCAAGAAAAATATGCATTTGGCAAGAGCAAAAAAAAAAAAGGAAAAAGAAAAAAAAAAAGGAAAAAGAAAAAAAGCAACAACCAACTTGTTTTGATTGACAGAGCGTATTGGGACTTTTAACCTGATTGTCCTTCACAGCTGGAGATACGCAAGGGCCCGTGTACGGTACCGTCAGACGCCCCTGCGTCGCGAAACCTATCGGCAAGAGACGTTCCCACAATGTTGCCACAACGTTGGGGAACCATTTGGGCGCGCGAGCCTGCGTTTGCCGAGCCGTATTCGTCTATCTGAAAGCCTGAAAGCTACATCGTCATGGTGACTGAAAGGCTTCCAAACCGGGTGCAGGGTTCCATAATAGTGAAAATATGCGAGCCAATCGGATTGCTGAGGCCCCTGGATCTCATTAGATCCCAGATTGTACTTCCAAGCAGATATTTATATCTGTAGTGACAAAACGTTACAGGTACTTTGGTTTTTTAAACCAGATCTTTTTTAACCCTGTGTTAATTCTCAATATTCTTTTCCAAATTATTGAGAAATAACAATTGAGAGTATGATTTGGATTAAGTAACAGCAAGGTAGGAAAGTCATACAAGTTTTAAGGAAGTAGGCGCTATTTTAGAATTGTTTTTGTGTGGCCACTCACTGCCCACCGAAACAGTGGGCGTAGTCTCAGTCTCGTCTACCTCTCAAACCCAAAGCGGACCAGTTCACAGCCCCCGCAATAGAACGCCAGGTCATTCCAGTCTTGGGAAAGGACACGGGCGCCTGGTGTCTCCCTGGTCACAACTTTCCTGGCTACAGTCATTACTCTCCTCAAAGCAGCACTGCCAAAGTAAAAAAAGCATAAATAAAAAATAAAAAGAAAGAAATACAAACACACATACACACACACACTCAGGCACGCACGCGCGTGCACGCACACCACACACACACACACACACACACGCACGCACGCACCACGAGGCGGTAACAGAAAGCCACTTGACAAATGACCTATGACCTATGACCTATGACCCATGACTTTTTTGTTTTTTTTGTTTTTTTGTTAACAGGAGCCCTCTCCTCTTTGCGGGCTGTTATTCTTTTCTGGATTTAAAGAAAAGCCCTGAGAACAGTCTTATTTCTCTACCTCTTCACTACAGCATCCTCTCCCCTCAGCAGGGGGGGTCCAGTGCAGGATTTCTCTTTCCAAAGAAAATCTGAATTAATATTCACCAATCATAAAAAAATAACACCATCAAAAAACATTGCGAGAGGAATTCAATTCTCTATGTACAGCATACATATATTCATATTTATACAATACCTTTTTATATACATATGGACACAGAGAACAGATAAATATCCTGTACAATATTCACCTGATTCATAAGACAGGCAAGAGGTACTGAAGTGTATGGCTTGATTGGAAAATCATTCTTAGTTTATATTAAACAAGAAATTATTTATATTTATATATATATATATGTATATTTATGTATATATTTACATAACTACGCATTAAAAACATCCCTGGAATTATGAGTGAGGTTTGGGGCACGCAAGGCCGCACATCTTCACTTGTCTGGTGAGGGTGAACTGTCCCAACGCCCCTGGTCACACCCGGATTCTTCTCCGAGCGTTCACACCCGGATTCTCACCCGTGCGTTCACACCCGGATTCTCACCCGTGCGATCACACCCAGATTCTTCTCTGAGCGGTCACACCCGGATTCTTCCCCGGGCGGTTTCACTTCCAGCAAGCGCAGCCCTTCCGGAGAAGCACGGTCGGGATCGGGCGGTCACATTCCACGCGCTTCATGGGGATCCTTCTGTTCTTCCCTCCCCTGGGGAATTCTGAGGATCACGGGGCCTGGGATGGTCTGCCGTTTTCGGGGATCGTCTCGTCCCGGTTCCAGAGAGGAAAAGGCGAAGTGGCGATGCCCACTCCCCTGGCTCTCTCGCGCGCTCGTGCACCGCGGTGCACACGGCTTTCGGGGGCAGGGCCCGGGATGCACACGACGGGCTCTGTGGGTGAGATGGAGCTATCTGATTGGGCGCTGCTGCCGCCAATCACGACCACTCCCACGTCCCTGTGGGCGGCCCCTTCGCCTCTCACCGTCGTAGCGCCTCCTGTCGATGAAAGCTGTGGATGCCCCGCCCCCTGCCAGGACCGAGCCAATGGGAGAGGCCTGTCAGTAGTACTGCCCAAGGGGTTGGCCGCTAGCACAGGATGGACACGCCGTCCGCGTTGACCAGCTGGCCGCTGGTGGGGTCGTAGGTGCCGGCCAGGTAGTAGAGGTCGTGGTTGGCACCGGCGCCGGAGTGCTTCCTGTCGCGGCTCAGACGCTCGTACTCCTCCCGGCTCACTACCTGGCACCGGTGAGAGATGGTCTGCACGTCGTTCTCATCCTCGTGACACGACTGGTATAAGGCATGCTGGGAAACGAGAGATGGTTTATTGTTCTGTGATTGAAAAGATAGTAAGAACACACACTCAAAAAAGGTGCCGATTACCGGTCCATTAAATCAGAAAGATGAGAATTACACACTTATCTCCATGCAATATAAAAAAATATATTTATTTTAAATGACCAACGTGTTTCGGCAGTATGCCTTCATCAGGGTGTAGTCTGTGACCATATTTAGATTTCACGCTCTAGCAGACCCTCTTATCCTACACAGCTTACACTCGTACATACAGCTGGATATTTTTTTACTGAAGTAATGCAGGTTAGGCACCCTGCTCATGGATACAACAGGCCCAGCTGAGAACCGAACCTGCAATTCTTGTGTCATAAACCTAACCACTGTACTACACTGTAGGGCGGCACAATTAATCACATTTTAATCGTCATTACAATTTTGGCTTTCCATGATTACTAAACGAGAATAATCGAGAATGACCATTTTGAAGGCAAAGTCTGTTGACAAATGAAAACTCTCACTTGGACATTCTCTGGTGTTCTATATCAAATCAAGCACTCCTATTTTACCTTGCTCACAGTAGAGGTTTAGAAAACGTGAAAATATATGCATTGTTCTGTTCATTCAAAATGTTAAAGCGCATTTTCCGAAAACCAATCGTGTTCTCAGTATTGACTAAAATAATCGTGATTATAATTTTTGCCATAATCGTGCAGCCCTACTGCACTGCACTACATACCCCACATCCCAGTTCCCTCCCTAACCCTACATGGACAGTTTTCTACGATTAACTGAGCATGCCCGAATATACATATTTATGGAGCATGTATACATAGTGACTATAAGGTATCCAAGTCAAACAAGCACGTTTCTCACAGCTAACGGACGTGCACCAGTGCACCAGCTTTCACTTTTTCATGCTTACAGATCCTAAAGACGGTCTCTAGAAACACTACATTACTCATAGTCATTAATCATAATCATACCACTATTATTGTGAGAAAGATTTTTACCAGCATCACAAGAAGCCACTCCCTTCAACAAGTCAGGCATGTCCCAACACTTACAGAGCTCAAGTGATTACCAAGGACATTTTTTTGATTCTTGGAAAACAAGGTTAATTTATCTAAAGGTCTAAATTATGTCACTTGCAATGTTAAGGAGGAATATATAGTATAACATAGAAACACAAAAGATAAACAAGATCTTCTCAAAGCTAGTATTCATCAGTTTTTCTGCTGACCCACTGGGACTACAGTCTGTGACGATAAGCGGCTCGTTTGCGGTGCCTACCTTGCCGTCCCGGTGTCTTTTGCCCATCTTGGTCTCCTCCGGATGATAAAACCACTTGACTTTGACCACCATGCTTGCCCAGGACTCCCAGAAGTTCTCGATGCGGCCGACGTAGGGTAGGTGGGGCCGGCCGGTGGAAAGGAAGACAGCGCAGTCGCCCACGCGCACCGTGTCCCGGCCGCGCACGATGGCCTTGTAGAACAGCTTACGCGCTTTTCCCTTCATCCCGCGTCTCTGCAAAGCGCCAGCCGCAGATAATCCATTAGGGGTCAGAGGTCATGCTGAGAGTGTACGTGTGTGTGTGTGTCTGTGGGTGTGTATATGCATGTGTGTGTGTGTGTGTGTGTGTGTGTGCAGAGCTAATGTCAGATCTGTCACGACTGAAGCAGCCAGAATCTTCCTAAGCCTACCAGTGTGTGTGAGCACTCAAAGCACATCATAAAATATGCCTGCATGTTTACTCCAGTGTGAGGTGCTGCAGTCATTACATTTATGATGTTAACGTGTTAGCGTCTACTTGTGCAGGTGACTCACCTGTGTGGCGTTCCCAGACCACCTCCAGAGCTGGTGGGGAGGAAGGAATGAAGAGATTTTGGGGACGGGATGTCCGACCGACGGCGGTAACCGATGCCTCTTAGGCAAGTCGACAGACTCTTCGGCTTCGCCCGCGTTCTTGGCGGGAGTCGCGGGGCATGGCTTCCTCTTAAGCGGCTTGCTGCCGATTCCGTGGCCCACGGCCCCGCCTCTGGTAACCGCCACGGCCTTGGCGACAAAGGCCCGCTGCGGCGGGGGAGGCTCGGGGGGCTGCAGCAGTGCATGATGGGAGGAGAGGCAGCCCTGCAAGAGCAGCGTGGAACCCTCCTCGTCCTCTGAGCTGTAGGAGGAGTCGTTCTCTGAGGAGCAGAGCGAGGAGCTGGAGAGGGAGCCGGAGGAAGACGTGCTGGAAGAGGCGGAGGAAGAGGAGGAGACCGAGAGACGGGAGAGGAAGCGGCCGGCCGTCCTCAAGCCCCCCGAGGCGGCTGCGGCGGCGGCCAGAGCCCTCCTCTCCTCTTCCTCCTCCTCGTCTTCCTCCTCATCCATGTCCGAGTAGGAGCTGTGGCAGTCGCTGTGGCAGCTGATGCCGAAGTCGGCATACTCGCCCAGTGAGAGGGCAGGCCCAGGGGCGGGGCCGGGGGCGGGCTTTCGCAGCGGGGACGACCCCTTCAGAAGGAGCTCCACGCGGGTGCCGTCGCCCGACTTGCTGTCCTTCACCAGCAGGACAGGGTGGGAGTAGCCCACCGGGCGGGACACGCCCCTGCCCCCGAAACCTTTCTCCACCCTGCCCCCTCCCTGACCCGTCGCCCCCAGCAACAGCAGGGCCTTGCTGTTTTTAGTCTTGGGGGCGGTCACCCCCTCGTGGTCCAGTTTGACCAGGAACTCGGCGCCCCCGGTTTTCCGGCACCGTGGGGCGTCACCCTCGCCGAGCCTCCTGCCCCGGCTGCAGGGGACGCTGTTGCTGGCGACTGGGGGAAGCGCGGCGGGTTGGCGGCCGAACGAGGAGTAGCCGTTGGCGATGCTGCTGAAAGAGTCCACCTCGAAGGAGCTGCTGAAGATGGCCTTAGCCGGGGCGGCGACGGGGGCGAGCAGAAGTGGGAAGGCCTCCAAATCTCGGCCCTTCAGGGGCCTCCTGGGGCCCCCGTTGAGCTGGAAGAGGTCGTGGGGTGTCCTCTTTCTCGGGGCGGCCACAGCGGGCCAGCTGAAGAGCGGGGCGCTGCACTTTTTCACAATGTCTGACGTGGGGTTCTTCTTTCCTGACCCTTTCGGTCGGCCTGTAAGTCAAACACATGCACGCACAAGCACACACACACACACACACACGCACACATACACACGCACACAGACACACACACACACAACCAAATGAATATATTCCCTTGATATGTATACAACGGGGGAAATAAGTATTGGACACGTCAACAATTTTATTATCAAACATATTTCCAATGTAGCTATTCACATGAGATTTTGACCAGACATTGGTATTAACTCAATAAAACTACACAGCTAAAGAAATTGTAACGTTCCAATTTTTTTTTAAAAAGTTATGTGCAATAAAGTGAAATGACACAGGAAAAAAGTATTGAACACGCTAAATTAAATGTGGTAGAAAAGCCATATTTTTTTATCTTTGGTTGCATATCCTTTGCATGCCATGACTTTATGATGTCTGTGACCCAACAACATCAAAAGACTCTTGATATCTTATTTGCTGGTAGTCTTACAAGCGATACTATAACAGCTCTGCATTTGAATGGATCTCTATGGGAATTGGGGGGTGAGACAAGATTTAGCTGTAAATTACACTGGAACAATATAGAACACATGGTTGGCTAAGTGGCTCTAAGTCATCAAGGGTCTGATGTATTAAACAAGCCTTTAACCATCACTCTGCTGCCAGAAATACAGTAGATATGGAAGGATCACTTTAAGGGTTGTTTCTCCTGACAGATTTTCCTATTGAACTCTATGGAAAAATAAGTCAGGAGAAGAAACCCTTCAAGTTATCCATCCATATCTACTGTATTTCTGGCAGCAGAGTGATGGTTAAAGCATTGTTTAATACATCAGACCCTTGATGACTTAGAGCCACTTAGCCAACCATGTGTTCTATATTGTTCCAGTGTAATTTACAGCTAAATCTTGTCTCACCCCCCAATTCCCATAGAGATCCATTCAAATGCAGAGCTGTTATAGTATCGCTTGTAAGAGTACCAGCAAATAAGATATCAAGAGCCTTTTGATGTTGTTGGGTCACAGACATCATAAAGTCATGGCATGCAAAGGATATGCAACCAAATATAAAAAATATGGCTTTTCTACCACATTTAATTTAGCGTGTTCAATACTTTTTTCCTGTGTCATTTCACTTTATTGCACATAACTTTTTTTTAAAAATTGGAACGTTACAATTTCTTTAGCTGTGTAGTTTTATTGAGTTAATACCAATGTCTGGTCAAAATCTCATGTGAATAGCTACATTGGAAATATGTTTGATAATAAAATTGTTGACGTGTACAATACTTATTTCCCCCATTGTATGTGTAATTGCTCTTTGATTTCTGAGACGATAACTGGGAGACATTCAAACACACAGATAAATTACACACACTCACACATGCATACACATACACATACACATTCACACACTTGCTGAGACACCCATATTCATCCACACTCCTTTATTCTCTAAATATCCTCCAGATTCTGCATTAACGTACTTCCTGTGAGACACAGAGTGGGGAGTAGCGTACCTCGTCTGGCCTTGTGAATGGCCGTCTTCTCCACAGGCTTAACCGCTTCCGTGTCCGGCTTCTCGGAAGACGCGTCGCCGGGTGTCGACTTCTCCTGGGTGGAGCATCTACGGCCGCGACGTCCGGAGACCAGGAGGGCAGGGGACGGCTCCGCACCTGTGCCAACGGGACGGGAACGTTGACCGGGGCCTTGTATTCTGTACCTCAGCTTATACCCCCCTCCTCCGAGAATATCATTCACACTCTGGAGTCCACTTAACACCCAGTTGGACAAACACTGAGTCCAGGCCTGTTTATCTTTGACCGGCGTCATCGTAAAAACAGGTTTCTGCACATGTCCTGTGTGTGATGTCACTGGGAGCTTATGAGTGAGTGAGTGACTGACTATGTTGAGTTTGTACACTGCCTGGCCAAAAAAAAGTAGCACACTCTAATATTTTGTTGGACCGCCTTTACCTTTAATTACGGCGCACATTAGTCGTAGCATTGTTTCGACAACCTCATGCAATGTCACAACATTTAGTTCCGTCCAGAGTTGCATTCATTTTAGGTTGAGATCTTGTATTGACGACGGGAGAGTCAAACCACTCCGTAAAGTCTTCTCCAGCACATCCCAAAGACTTTTAATGGGGTTAGACTTTCAAAGAACCACTCCCCGAACCACTCTTCCACAATTTGAGCCCGATGAATCTTTGCATTGTAGTCCTGGAATATGCCCATTGATGGGATAACCTGGTCATTCAGTACATTCAGGTACTCAGCTGACTTCATTTTATTGCTGCATAATGTTGCTGAGCCTGGACCTGACCAATTGAAGCAACCCCAGATCATAACACTGCCTCCAGAGGCTTGTACAGTGGGCACTATGCATGAAGGGTGCAACGGCGGCTTTTTTTTTGGCCAGGCAATGTATGTGAAAAAGAGAAAACATCTCCATCAGTAGCTGTGTTTATGAGTTGTGTGTGTGTGTGCGTGTGCGTGTGTGTTTGGGGGAGAGGACTCACAGTGAATCTGGTAGTCTGGCGGAAGGAGGCGGATGTTGGGCAGAGAGATCCGACCTCTGTCTCCATCATCAAACTCCACCATAACGCTTCCCTCCTTCCCCTCCTCACCGGCGCCCCCTACAGACAATGAAGAAAAGCAAGCTTCAGGAACACAACTTCACTTCACACTTCACCAGGACACAATGACCTCTCAAACATCCAGGATTCAAACTCAAACACTAAACCAAAAGAACATGAGAAGATTGCAATAATAATAATCAGAATTATTATTATTATTGCAATTATATATAGCAATGATAAGGGGCTGTTCCAACTCCCTGCACACAGTAATAGGGCCTGATTTACTAAGACCTTTAGTGTGTGACATTTTAGCACACGCAAAACCAATAACATGACAAATGATTGGTCATATGATTGTGTTATGAGTTTTGTGTGTGCTCAAAGTTTTTGCACCCGCTTAAGGTCTTAGTAAATTAGGCCCATAGAGCACTACTCGGCTGGATTAGATCCTCAGTCTGACCTCTGCGCACGTATCCAGGATACAGGCACCGCGACCGCTCGCTCCAGTACGCGCACACCCGCGTCCCCGCCGGCAACATCAGCTCCGTCTCAGGACGCGCGTCCAGAACCTGACAGACACAGACACAGGGGTTCCTGTCACTCTAAAGGGTTGCCGTGTAACTGCAGGAAATGACACGGGCAGCAGGCCTGCGGACTCAGTGGGTGAATCACAGCCCTTTCATCAGGAGCCCACATCTGCCCACATAAAGGGTTAGGGCTACATAAGAGATCTCTGTTTATTTAATGCACACTGCGAAACACACACACACACACACACACACACACAGAAACAATGAACACAAGCGCGCACACACACACACATCACGCATCTGTTCGCAGGAACACACAAAAATATTTACAGGCCTGGCATCACTCTCAGAGTTCCATTGGGGGAGTGATTTACAGTTGCCACGGAGAGGACCCTTTGACTGACAGGTCCGGGAGGTGGTGGGAGGGGTTAAGGGGAATGAATACCTGGCTGTGATCCTAAGGCAATGTCATCAGAGTTAAACAGCTGATGAGGGAGCTGACAGATGAGAAGCAGGCGGAGAGCGTAAATGAGGAACAGATGCTATCGGGCACAGCAGCGGAGAGAAACAACCGCCAACGAGGGAGGGAGACTTCAGAAAATGAAAAAAAAATGAAATGATTTGACAGCAGCGGTGAGATGTTTATGCTTCTTGAAGGAGGATTTTCTTTGGAAGTTGGACACTGAGTTTGTGCGCGGTTGAGAGAAAACATCTCCATCAGTAGCTCGGTTTATAAGCTCTGTGTGTGTGTGTGTGTGTGTGTATGTGTGTGTGTGTGTCAATACATGTGTATACCTTCTCCAGGTGACCGCTCTGTACACAGTAATGTTAGTGTGTGTGTGTGTGTGTGTGTGCGTGTGTGTGAGAGAGAAAGAGCCCTGTTCCGCAAACAAACCCAGGGAGCCTAGGTTATCTGACCTGGAATCAGCTTGTTGGCACTGCTAACACCGGTCAGCCAATCATCCAGCATGTCAGCCAATCAACCCTTCCGCAGTAATTAACTTGTTTTTCATTTTCAGTTGTTTACTCCCCCGCCCCCAAACCAACCTTAAAATCAGTGTTTTTACTGGGGGTTTTTAAAAAAAAAAAATAACTTATGGAATCTGTTTCCCAGACCCTCGTCGCCGTGGGTTACACAGTGGGTGTGGCTGTGTGAAGCAGGAGACTGATGTTTATGGCAAGTGGGAGGAGTCACCGAACGGTCGACCTTAAATACAGTCATCTTTCTATAACTAAAAAAAAAGGAGGCGACATGAACAGCTTGCGTCACTGACCATGTGTGTGTGTGTGTGTGTGTGCGTGTGTGTGTGTGTGTGGCTAAGAGAGTGTGAGATGTGGCTGGCGTAGTGTGTAATTAAACCCACACCCATGTTGACTTTGAAGAGAAGCGTTAGAATGACCTGGAGTTCAACAGAAAATGCATAAAAAGAAAATAAATTAAATTAAATGCAGCAGAAGAAGAAAGAACAGAGTTAAACCACACCAGAGCCGTCCTCACACCGACACCTGACCTGACCTGACCTGACCTGGAAGTGTTTCATAATTTAGATTTATCTACATTAAATCTGTCATTTATTTATACTGAACACACACACAGACACATTTAAAACAGATGTTCACCCAGTCCCTCTGCATGCTGGTGTTCCCTGCTGTGGGCCTTGGTTTGGGAGGGGGGGCGGGGGTGCTGAATATGCAATGAAAGAGCGGCGAAGAGGAGAGAAGAGGAGGAGGAAAGCAGGAGAGGAGAGGAGGGTTCATAGAGTGAGGAACTCACCGCCTCTTGCAGGAGTTGTTCCAGGGAGTAGATTCTTGGGCGGTTTCCTCTCTCCCCGTCGATAACAACACTGTAGCTGTGAGAGAGAAGCAGAGTGCTTTAAGCAGCGTGCGTGTGTGTGTGTGTGTGTGCGTGCGTGTGTCTGCGTGTGTGTGTGTGTGTCTGCGTGTGTGTCTGCGTGTGTGTGTGTGTGTGTCTGCGTGTGTGTGTGTGTGTCTGCGTGTGTGTGTGTGTGTGTGTGTGTGTCTGCATGTGTGTGTGTGTGTGTGCGTGTGTCTGCGTGTGTGTGTGTGTTCAGTGGGGAGGGGTTCATCCCTCTACTCTACAGTAAAACAGACACTGTCTCGCACTAATGGAGTGAGCAGGAACAGCTGCAGACGAACACAGCATAGAGCAGTGCACTTAAACCTCTCTCATTCTAAAGGTCCTTTACTCTCTTCTTTTTACATGTTTAGACTGGGGCAGCCAATCCCGGTGCCCAAACCTGCCCGGGATGTTTTCCTTCTGTCTCAAGCTCTTAACCAAACATTTTTTTTATTGTCTTCAGCTGAGTCGACTCCATGACGCACAATCATAACAACACTGAAATTAGCAGGAGATCCACACAGATCCAGTGATGCAGAACCTAGGGGGGCGGGGGGGGGGGGTAAGACACGGGTCTGAGTGTGTGTATGTGAGTGTTGTATTTCAGTGTGTGTATGCGAGTGTGTGTACATGTGTGTGTGTGTGTGTGTGTGTGTGTGTGTGTGTGTGTGTGCATGTAAGTTTGTGTATGTGAGTATTGTATCTCAGTGTGTGTATGCGAGTGTGTGTGTGTGTGCATGTAAGTTTGTGTATGTGAGTGTTGTATCTCTGTGTGTGTATGCGAGTGTGTGTGTGCTTGTGTCTGTGTATGTGTGTGTGTGTGTGTGTGTTTTACTCTTGTGCGTACATGTCAGGCAGCTCCAGGGTTCTGACGGTGGCAGCATACAGCAGCTCGTCCTCCTTGGAGATCAGCACCTTCAGTCCGTCCGCCAGCCGCTCTTTGGTCAGAACACAGTCGGGGGCAGCTGCGTACAGAGCACACACACACACTCATCATTACCCATAATGCCTCACAATGGGACTTCCATGTCTACTGTATCACACCTGTGTGCTTGCAGCTAGGGTCCACCTTGTTCAGTTCTCTTCAGTACATTCTGTGGTTAGGACATAAAGGTTCATTTTGATCTCAGCCACTAGCTTCGATACTCACCATCATGTGTGGGAGTTATACACCCAATCGAAACTGAATTTTAAAAATATATACAATACATATATTTTTTTAAATAATACTGTGGAAGGAGAATGAGCTGAAGAACAGAACAACGGACTGTTTACGGCCTTTCCTGTCCTGGTTAATATGCATACACTTGGCCCGATAAGCCAATCAAAGGCGTGATTTTAAGGGAGGGCTGTGCTACTGGGCGGGGGCTCACCTGGGAGGTTCCTGGGGGGATTGGAGGGACGTTTCGAGTGGCCGCTCTCCCCCTCTCCCTCGGAAAAGCTGCCGTCCTCGTCCATCTGGAAGCCCTCGTCCGCCGCAAAGCTCTCCAGCAGTCGACTCACTGCACGGCCCTTAGGCTGGGGAAACGGGAAGTGAGGTTCGTCATGTGACCCGAACATATGCTTTGAGTCAAAAAATACACATCTGACACATATTTACCTATTTTTCATATTCCTCTGTATGAATGCCTTCATCGATTTCTGTAAGAGTTGCCAATTTGTAGAAAGGTATTTCCTACCAATACTACAGCTACTTGAAGTTTAATTTAAGAGGGAGGGGGAGAAAGAGAGAGTATGTATAAAGAGAGAAGAAATATAGAGAACAGAAAACTTGAGAGAAAGAGATAACCAGGCTCTCCCACACAACAAACCAACTCTCTCAGAGGAACACGCTCATCTTTCTTTCCTCATGACTGCAGAGCGTGTCACTAACAGTAATCTTCCACTGAGTTTTCGAAGAGTGCTGAGCTCACTACCCTCAGGGGTGAAATATCACCCCGCTCACCGCAACAGCGAGCGGAATCCGGTTCCTCCACCCCAAATCCCACCCCCAAGACAGAGACAGCGAGGTGCCCCGTCTGTGGTCCCAAATACCTCCCCGGTGAGGCATCGGCTTTGATTGATGAGCTTGACGTTTGTTCGTTTGCTGTTCCATATTAACTCCTTATCTGTTCAGCACACGCCCATGTTGAGTGTCTGAGCGATTTAACAGCGCTCGTATTTCACAGTGCGTCACACGCTCATGTGTGTGGGGGCCCCTATTGTAGTCAAACAGGTGAGGTATTTTTTGTCGAAGAGGCCAACGGCTTCTTTAGGAGTGATGAGGTCAAACACGAGTGCAGCCAAAAGCCACCGTTACCACCAGGCACGCAAGCATGAAGTACGATTGATCACTCGCGAACCACTGCCTTTTGTTTGAGAGCTTTCTGTGGCCTCAACCACAGAGGTGTGCAATCAGTGTTTATTCAGTGTGTGTGTGTGTGTGTGTGTGTGTGTGTGCGTGTGAATGTATGCATTTTGTTCGTTTGTGTATGTGCATGTGCATGTGTGTGTGTGCGCATGTGCAAGTGTGTCTGTGTGTGTGTGTGCATGTGTGTGCGTGTGAATGTGCTTGTGACTGTGTGCGCGTGTGTATGTATGTATTTGTGCGTTTGTGTATGTGCATGTGTGTGTGTGTGTGTGCTCATGTGTGAGTGTGTGTGTGTGTGTGTGCGTGTGAATGTGCTTGTGAGTGTGTGTGCGTGTGTATGTATGTGCATGTGTGTGTGTGCGCATGTGCGAGTATGTGTGTGTGTGCGTGCGTGTGTGTGTGTTTGCGCGGCACGCATGGAGGTGAGTTGGATGTAGAGGTGGAGATTTTGGGGTGTGGGGGTTTTTTGGGGTATGGGGGACCCTCTCACCTGCTTGTTCCTGCTTCTCCTGCCCCTGTTGTTTTCCTCACTGGAGGGAGACTGTGCCCCGCCTATCCAACAGCTTCTCCTCTGTGACATCACAAAAGGGAGGAGCTTAAACAGAGCCCATCCTCAGCATGAATCAGACAAAGGGCAAATTAATTTGTTTTCCTTGGGTTCTTTATTTATTATTTTATAACTAAAAAAAATGGGGCTCATTTTGAACACCTATCAGTGGCGTTGGAAGCCGAGTTGGTTGTGGCTGAGGGGAGTTTCCCCCTCACCACTGTAAAGTTTGTTGAGTGTTTATTATTATAAGACATTATTGAATAAATCAGGGGATATCGTTTCTCTGTGACGATGGACCTTATTCATCGAATGCTCATAGATGTACTCTTAAATTTGTACGTCAGAAATGTCTGGACACTTAAAAAACACAGAATGTAGACCTGACCTACCTAGTCAACCTATCCATGAGTAACCTCATTGACTAGTGGTGAACTAGGGGGGGGGCAAGGTTTTGTCAATGTGCTTCCCAGAGAGGGAGAATTTCATGGTACAACTCAAATTTCAGACTTGGTTTAAACCTCATATTATGTTCAGGGTCAATTTGACTTAAAAAGCCATTTTCATCTTGACACCATATGAGTTTTCCTAATTTGTTGGGATTAAATAGTAAACACGCAATAAACGTAATGTGTTTTCAAAAGTCCTGTACCAACTCTGTATGCAAAGGTGTTGTGTGGGGTCATTCATGGGGTAGCTTTATAAAATCCAAAAAAAAAAAATGTTCTAAAATATTTTCTTTTTACCTATGATTCTTCGTGGGTGATTGTAGTGGCACATTCCCATACAGGTTTTAAACTTCGCAAACGTTCACTTGCCTCAGGCTCTAAAATGGGACGTTTCATCGCAGATTTTTAATATTTATGGATAAAAGGCGAGTCAACTGGGAGACACAGAAAGTGTCAAAATATTTCTATTACAATAGTTTTGTGTCAGTTGAAACTTTTTGGGGTCAATTTGACCCCAAACATAAAAGCCGTCATAAAATGTCAACGTAATATGAGGGTTAAGTAAACTGCTTCTTCCTCAGAATGCAACAGCCTGTTTCACATTGTGAGATATTTACTTAATGCATGTGTTTAGGCACACTTGACAGTATTATAAATGGTTTGGTTATTTAAAAGCTATCCGGGGCACTCTCAATCAACAATATAGTCATTATATCACCTATGATGATAAGTTAAACATGTTTAATATTTACAAGTTCTTCATATTTTCTAAGCAGAATGATCATTAAAAAAGACTTTAATTGGCCCGGCCAGACTGTCAGAATGCACCAATAGGAAACGAGCAATGGTCAGGTCAGAAGCAGCCGTAAATAGTTTATTCCAGGTACATTAACCTTCAATAAATCTGACGCACTACGAGAAAATGTGCACATGTAGACTTTGTGACCAAATATGAGCGCACGATATTTTAGTAAATAAGAGCTGATGTTTCAGGCCCACACACTCAGGATCACTGACCTACACTGCAACAACCAAAAAGTAATAATAATCAGTATTTTAGTCTTTAGATTTAGACATAAAATTTCATTTCTATGTATTTTTTTGCTAAATAAGACAAACAAATTTGCCAATGGGGCAAGATAATTTCACTTGTCAAGCAAAAAGTTACGTTAAAAAAAAAGTCTCATTACAAGACTAAAACACTTGTTAAGACAGATATATTTTGCAGTGTAGCAGAGGTTTAAATTTCAAAAGGTTTAGAAAAGGGTTCCCTTTCTGCTTCGCACCCAGCTTTAAGCGATGGATTTTGGGTAAGGGTCCCGCGACAGACTGGTGTCCAGTCCGGGGAACGTGATCACATCAAATCTCACAATCGATGACCCTGTGAACCACTTCCCCTGCATATGCCCCATCCATATTTATTACATCCGTATTTTTCACAACTGACAGTCAACGCATTTATGGAAAGACATTATGTACAGTAAACATCACTCATGTCTTACTATCTGTATATGCATACACGTGTGTGTGTGTGTGTGTGTGTGTGAGTGTGTGCGAGTGTGTGTGTGTGTGTGTGTGTGTGTGTGTGTGTGTGTGTGTGTGTGAGTGTGTGTGTGTGTCTGTGTGAGTGTGTGTGTGTGTGAGTGTCTGTGTGAGTATGCATTCTTGAGGCATGTACCTTGATTGCGGCACTAGATTGCAACTTTGCCTACTTCTAGCTCTAGTAGCGTTTGCTCACTGTGTTAAGTGTAATGTAGGTTGCTTTGGCTAAAAGAGACATGACTAAATTATGTGTATATATATTATATGTATATAGTGAGCTCTCTGGGCCTCCGCTCTGCTCACCGTGCCCGGCAACCCCCGCAGTGCCGTGCTCTTGCGCGTGGCCCTCTTCAGCCTCTCGCTAGCCGTGGGCAGGCTGCTGAGCGCCGCGCTGCGCCGGTAGGGGCCACCCCCTGGTCCCGGCCTCCCCCATAGCTGCTGCAGCGGTTTGGGCTTGGGCCCACGCTTCCTCCTCACCCCCTGCGGCTCTCTCCGGGCCGCGGCGAGAGGGGGCGGCCTGCAGAGGGCGCTCTTCTTCATCTTCATCTTCACCTTCACCTCGCCTTCCACACCGGCCAGGCCGCGGGACCCTGCAGGGGAGCGTCCGGGACATGGGAGATTTCGATTAGCCTCGTGCTAACCGCCTTAGCGACCACGGTAAGGGGAACAGAGTACACTTATCCACGCCCGAAACACCATTTCATGAGTCCCGCTGTGCCCAGCAATCACACCCATCAGGCAAAGTGATGTCACTAGGAAGACCATTTCTCAATAAGGCATTCTGTCTCATCAGGGGACCAGGCCCTTTGGCAATGACTTAATGCCATGGCATTACTGAGCAGGTGACTGCGCTTCCACACTGCTTCCACACTGCATACCCGTCAAACGCCAGCCCCGCTCAATCGTGCTCTTGCCAGCCTCGACAAAACCTGACGGCTTGTTGAGTTAGGTAAGCCCTGCATCTCACCTGACAAATTATTTAACGAGCGCGCCTTTTCCCACGCTCAATCACCCGGGGGCGATTTCGATGCAACTATGTCTGTAAGACGAGATTCTGAGGTGCTCCGATATAATGGCTTCAAAAGAGAGTACCAATAATCCGGAGAACTGCAATCGTGTGAAAGATGTACCATTATGTGCGAATGAGATAAAAGTAAACACAAAGAACTGTTGTCACAGGGTACTTTTAAATATATGTAAATGCAAAGTACTTTCACTGGCATTAATTACATTTATCCCACTTGTGTGTGTGTGTGTGTATGCCTGCATGTGTTAAAAGTGTTAAATAATAAATTCTCAACATTTGGCAATGATGTGATCCAGATTAAGGGAAAATAGATTTCTCTAGGGGAAAAAAGATTTATTAAGAAATATACTGTTTATTAGTTTCCTGGCAACATGAGTTTAATTCTGTGATGGGCAAAGCCTTACCATGAAGTCCCTGTCTCTCTTTCTTGTTTCTGGCTTTCTGATTGGCTTCCAGTTTCACAATGGAGGAAGGGGAGGGGCCAGTCATGGCCAAACTTGAGGAAGTGTCCTTTGAAGGCAACGCTTTGATGTCACCCTGCCCTTCCTCACTGTCATAGCTGCAGTCATCATCATCTTCCTCTGTGGGTGGGATGAAGACACAAATCAGTACCATTCCAGACCACAAACGAGTTTCAGTTTCATGCATAATGCTAAAATGTATACACAGTGCATAATATAGTGTCATATACAGCATGTCCAATATTATTTCAAATGAAACTTCATTGAGCTAACTCTGAATTAAGTCTCCCAAAGCAAATAACAAGGAAGGTGACAAGGACTTCTCTAATATTATGTATAAATATATAAACACTCCCGATAATATAAATTATATTGATTGCCCTGGGTTTGATTTTATTCTGGAATGAACACTAGCTCGCTTCCCTTCTATGAGAATACAAGATGCCAAGTCATTAAGTCTGGAGCAATGTGTAGCACATTATCATATACTGAGGGTCCACACTGTTACACAAAGCTGCGTCTCTGTCTGACGACAGTGGCCAGAACGAGCGCCCATCTACCGACGCAGCCAATCACAGTGCAGCTCCAGCATTCCGCCAATAGGCGGAGCATTTCACCGGTCGCCGTCGGAAAGCTACGGCCGCTAGTCTCGCATCGCAGCGATGGCACGGCAGGGGTGTCGGGTGTCCAGACGCTGCTGACACACGTGTCATTTACAAGCTCCCGTGTCAACACTCTTCCCCCATGCCTCCGCTCAGAGGCAGGGCTGTGTTTCAGGGCAATTAACTAATTCTCCAGCGGGACCCGGGGATGGCCGCGCGTCGCCCTGCATATTTACCCTGTCGGCCTCCCCAGAGCGGCGCTTACGCCGCCAGACCAAGGGGACCGCTATGCCCTGCTAAGCTGCACTTGAGTGGCGTAATGCCTTGAATGAAGTGCTACTGCCTCACCTTAACCCCGCGCCTCCCAATTTCAGCACCTTTCACCATCCCAGGGGGGCCGCTCAGTAACGAGGGGGAAGCTCACCTCAACCGCCGCCGTGTGGTACACTGGCAGCCAGGGCACTTCTGCGTGTGAGTGTGTATGTGTGCATGTGAGTGCGTGTGTGAGTGGGTGTACGCAAGAGAGAGTAAGAGAGACAAAGAGTGAGAGAATGAGGGAGAGAGACAGAGAAAGAGAGGGAGAGGGAAAGAGAGAGAATGTATGTGTGTGTGTGTGTGTGTGTGTGTGTGTGCGTGTTGTAGTATTGTGCATCCGAGGTTCTCTTACCTGTGTCACTTTGGCCCCCAGACTCAAACCTGAGTCTCTGCTCTGCCTTGGAGCCCCTCTGGCACAGTCGAGCGGGGACCACACTGGATCCAGGGTTGCCCCGTCGCCGGAACGCCGGCCCCACCGCTGTTTTGGGCCTCTGTTTGAACTGGGCCAGCTTGGACCCGAGCACGCCCTGGCGCCCATTCTGCTTACAACATCGTCCCTTCATCTGGGAAAAATCAAGGCAGAGAGATGCGGAGTTAATCTCAGAAAGAGGCGGGGTTCGTGCGGGGTTCGTTTATCTGGTTGAATTGTGAATGTGATTTACATAGGTTACAACAGGTCCGACAACTATAATACCATTTAACACCTTTTAATACATTGTGTCAATAAAAGGAATTCATATTACTAACAAGCGCTGTTCTTGTCCAGTTTTTAAAACAGGCTTTGTATTGGTATTATTGCAGCAAAAAGAATAAAACATTTTAAACATGCTGGAAATGTTCCATCAGCTGCAACTTCACAAGCAGTGACTAGAGAGGACGCGGTGCCACAGACCTGCGCTGTGCTGAGCTGGTCAAAGCTCCCGTTGGACAGCCTCCTCTTCTTCCTCTGGGTCTCTCCGCCCCCTCTCAGGTCGTCAGGCAACAGGCCGAGCCCCTCCAGAGACCTGCCAATCACAGAGGAAGCGGGTATTCTTATAAAAGAATGGAGGAGGTATCAAAAGAGAGAAAGAAGCCCAGGAGAGGGAAATCGGAGCTCAGCCACGCTCTCCCTGGGCTGCGAGAAACTGCCTTTTCTTCCCGCGACGAAGGAAACGGACAGAGAAACGCTTGAGAAAGCGGGATCTAACATCGCGGCTCGGGCGCGTTCGCTCCGTCGCAGCTCTCGTTGCGCATTAACGATTTTTTCCCCCCCTGAATCGAGATCGACGGCGAGCAGACGAAGCAGCAGATATTAGCGCTCAGCGGTGCAGTCCCCACTCAAATGTCAAAGCTTTCTGGTCGCATTTCCATAACAATGCGACTTCCCCCCTCGCTGCAAAATAACAGCGTTACAACCCGCCAGGAATGCCCTTGAAATGCGCTGAAACACCAGGGACCACACGCGCGCGCAAAGCAAAGCTGTACCCAAACAAAAGAGCCGGCCCCCCTACATCCCCACAGACAAAATATGACTTCAATCACACTTACAGTAAAAGACATAAAGCAATCTGCACTGTGCATTTCTTTGATGCCTGGAGAAGCTCTGAACTGAAGCCCCATTCACGCTAACCGTGATGCCGCTTTGTCTCCACCGCTTCCTGTTCTGGGATCGCGGCGGGTTGGGAAGTGCAGGGCAGAGCGTGACGGGGGGGGAGGGGGGGTTTCTGATGCGACTGCCAGGTGAGAGACCTTTGGGCCAGCAGGCTCGCACGGTGACGAACGTCGTGTGATGTCAGCAGCTCCTTCTCGTGCTGAAACGTGTTCAGGTGCTGGCTGGGTGGCTGGCTGGCTGGCTGGCTGGCTGGGTGGGGGTGGGGGAAGGGGGCAGCAGTGTCACAGTGACTAATTAAACAGGACACTGATTAGCAGCGTTTCCTTTGTGTCCTCTGCTGTCTCCGCACCCTTCGCGCTCTCCAGACAGCTGCACTCTTGTTACCGTCAAGACCTTAGGCCCGCCCTTGTCTAAGACGGGGACGGGAGACTGGGGGTGGCGTCAGTGGCGGAGGCTGAATAGGGAGTAAGTTGTTTGTTCATTAACTTCGCTGACCCACTGTGTTCCTTCAACAACAGTCTAAACACCCCCCCACCACCACCACCACCACCCGGGCTTACCCAGGCTTCTTTGCTGCACAGCGAGGCACATCGCCGGCGCTGCTGTCTAGAGCAGGCGCCCTCCTCTCCGGAAACCGGAGGGCAACGGCGTTTGCTGACTTTTCTCACCTTAAAAATCATCAACTAAATACAGCCCGAGAAACCGTGCGAGTTAACCGTGTAACCAACTGCGATGTAAACCAGCAGAGCCCATAGCTGGACAGGACCAGGGCTGGAGACCAGGGCCTTTGGGTACGGAATCTGTCCTTCCGTGTGATGCTGGAAGCTACAAACGACTGCTGAGCTACAATCAGAGCAGGTAATGGCTCTTACTCTACCCAATAACAATTCAGAGGCTGTATCTTGATTGTGTTACAGGGCAATTTAAATGAGGATAATCCCACAAGCAGCCAATCCCTTCCTCATTTGAGTGAGCTCTGAATCTGTGCGCCTCAAGTTAAATCATTTTTACTTCACAAAAGAGAAAGCACAATTGCCCGGCTACACAGTTAAAACTGATCTCTCTGTTATAATTATAATAATGTACGTGAAGTGCACAGAGATACGGGCTCCATATTTAACACAATTAAAGTAAAATATGAAATCTGTTGCCGGCAGGAGAGTGCATTAAGTTGAATTCATAAAAAATTCAATAACATTAGTCTCTGATTCCTCAATTTTTCATTCACTGTTCATTACCTTCACCCCTGCTAGCACCGGCCCAACAGCCTCAGAACTACCCCATTAGCCGTTACTACAGAACTTCCTCGGTACCTTCTCTGCTGCGGGGCCCCATCTGTCTGGCCCCGACTTTGGGTCCCCTGAGCGTGAGGCGTTGCGCTGCGCTTTCAGCTCGGCTGTGGGGCCCTGTCCTCTGACCGCTGCAGCGTGGTCTGTCCTATAGAACAAGGCGCTTTCCCGCCGTTGGTTCACAGCGCCCCGGCGCGAGCAGGCCTCCACCGCTCTCGCCCCCATCCCCCCAGCACCCCCCTCGCCCGTCTGTCTCCGCTGCCGCTGACCTTCCACCCCCACTGACCTGCGGTGACCCATCACCCCCCTGTCACATTCCTGGGCTTGTGACTGACTGGAGGAAGGGGGGGCTCCACAGCAGTATTCTCTCAGCTTAGACTGCCTCTGCCTCCAGTGTCTCCTACACTGCACACAAACACCAATCCGGTCTAACACTGAAACGGCGTAACAGCGCAGTGCACACATCACCGTGCTGAATACCTCCACCTCCCTCCCAGTCGCCCTTGACATCACCCATCCCGTTTCACACTCAAAGTTTTGGGCGTAGCATGAGCACGTGGGGGGGGACGGGGGGGACGGAGCTGCACCCTCCCTGCAGCTGCACCTCAGTGGTGCTTTCTGACCCCTTTCTTAACATTTATTTAACAGACCCCCCCCCCCCCCCCACGTCATCCCCCAGGCAAAGCCCGTCGCGGTGGTGATTGAAACCCAGACACAGAGCGGCCCCGCGCAAGGTCGTTCTTGTTACCGCATTCATTACCGCCATCATCACCGTAGCGAAAAGCCCTCCGCTCCCGTCAGGTGAACACGGACGCCATAAATTTGTCGCCCGCTGATTTTTTCCCCTTCTTTTCTCCGCGGCACCCAGTTATCTTTCTTTGAGCGAATAAAGGCGTTGAATGAAATGATGTAGTGGTCTCCGGAACCAGTTGCTCCGCTGTCCTCGAAGCATTTAACTGTGAAAAATTACCTCAGCGAGAGCCGAACATGAGAGCCGCCGCTGCAAACAGTCGTTGCAAGAAGGGCTTATTTTATTGGCCGTTGGGGTTTATTAACCACAGAAATAAGTGTGGGATCGGTAATCTCGGTTGTAATTACGCTCACACCTGAGTTACGTTTACTGGAGAATAATTTATCTCTGGGCGCCATGGCTCAGCTGATCAAGCGGTTGCGGTCTGACTTAACTGCGCACTCGAAGCCAAGGGTTCTGTTGTAAACAAAGGTGTGTCCTTTTGGACTCGAGACATTCATCACAATGATAGCCCGGCACAATGACTTTGTACAGACATTTCAGAGCCCCGTTTTATCATAATATCTCAAAGCATCTTACGTCCGAAAGAGTTACAACAGTTTCCACATAATCAATGGAACTTATACGTGATTAATAGCTCCAGGGCTGCTCTGATTAAGCCTTTAATTTAAACTGATACAGCGTTTCCTGCCGGGTTTACACAAAGTCAATGAGTGTCAGCGACATACACTTCCTCCTGTTTAAACTACTCGCCAGGCAGCTGAAAGTTAGTGAAATACATACATATACAAATACATAAATACATACACACCCGTACACCGATACATACATACACACCCACACACGGATACATGCTGTACATACACACCCACACACTGATACATACAGACACTAAACCCACTTGCACTCATGTGACATTGCATATAGAAACGGGTCAGGCTCGGGCAGCATAATGAGGTTGTATTCAGGCAGAAATTAAGAACTGTGGTTTTATTTTTCATACTGTGCCATTGTATCGCCATAGCGACGCCTGGTGAACCTCATTCCCATTGTGACCAATCTGACCTCTGACCTCTCCTGTGGATTTCATGCTAATGAGGAGTGGTGTTTGGTTTAGGGGAGGGGACAGGGCGAGGATCACCAGTCACGCACTTGACTCTCCTCGGGGAATCGGCAGGGGCCACGGCGCCTGGAATAGGCCCCGGGGTGGATTTCCGCTTTCGGGGCCGGCCCGGTCCTCGCCGAGCAGGACTGCGCGGGGTCTCCTCTTTCCTGTGGAGGTACAGGAGAAGAGTTCTTAGTGATGGAGGTACAGGAGAAGAGTTTTTAGTGGTGGAGGTACAGGAGAAGAGTTCTTAGTGGTGGAGGTACATGAGAAGAGTTCTTAGTGGTGGAGGTACATGAGAAGAGTTCTTAGTGATGGAGGTACATGAGAAGAGTTCTTAGTGATGGAGGTACAGGAGAAGAGTTCTTAGTGGTGGAGGTACAGGAGAAGAGTTCTTAGTGGTGGAGGTACAGGAGAAGAGTTCTTAGTGATGGAGGTACAGGAGAAGAGTTCTTAGTGGTGGAGGTATAGGAGAAGAGTTCTTAGTGGTGGAGGTACAGGAGAAGAGTTCTTAGTGATGGAGGTACAGGAGAAGAGTTATTAGTGATGGAGGTACAGGAGAAGCGTTCTTAGTGATGGAGGTACAGGGAGACGAGTTATTAGTGATGGAGGTACAGGGAGAAGAGTTCTTAGTGATGGAGGTACAGGAGAAGAGTTCTTAGTGATGGAGGTACAGGAGAAGAGTTCTTAGTGATGTTGCTGATGGACTGCAATACTGCTCAAGAGAATCTGTAGAATAAGAGAGGGGTCTGTAGAATGGTGCTGTAGGGGTCTGTGAAATCGGAGGGCCATCTGTGTAACAGTGATGGAGGGGGTCTGTGTAATGGTGATGGAGGGGGTCTGTGTAAAGATGTTAGAGGGGGTCTGTGCAATTGTGTTAGAGGGGGTCTGTCTCATGGTGTTACAGGTGGTCTGTGTAATGATGTTAGAGGGGGTCTGTGTAATGGTGTTGGAGGGGCTCTGTGTAAATACGTTGGAGGGGGTCTGTGTAATGGTGTTAGAGGGATTCTATGTCATTGGCTCAGGCTCACTGGTGCTCATGCTTCCTCTGCAGCTTGGCCAGCTCCCTCTGCTTCTCCTTATAGCGCCTCTGCAACTCCGCCAGACGCACCCGCATGGCCAACTCCGGCCCGTCCATAGTTTCCATGGCACCCTTCACCGGAAAGACCTGGAGAAACCAAACCACAATGTGCTAGGTTGAATATGGGGTATTACGGTGTGTGTTTTAGACTGTGTATGGGATATTACTGTGTTAATCTATGTATGTGGGTATTACTGCTTGTATGAGTATTACTGTGTGTATTTTTAGACTGTGTATGGGGTAGTACAATGGAACGTGTCCCTTTCTGGTGTGATGCCATGAATTCTAGGGTGTATACAGGTAATTAGGGAGTGCTAGGGTGTATACAGGTAATTAGGGAGTGCTAGGGTGTATACAGGTAATTAGGGAGTGCTAGGGTGTATACAGTCATGCCGGAAAGTCTGAACACCCCTTTCACCTTCTCCACATTTTATTACATTACAGACATATTCTACAATAGATTGAGTTAATTTTTTGTCTCAAGATTCTACACAAAATAGCCCATAATGACAAAGTGAAAAAAAGAGAAATCTTTGCAAATGTATTAAAAATCAAAAAACTGAAATCTTTCATTTACATAAGTATTCATACCCTTTGCTTTAACATATTTTTAAAGTATCATATTTAATATTTGGTCGCATATGGTTTGCATGCTGTTACTTCCTGAAGTCTGTGACCAATCAACATCAAAAGACTCTCGATATCTTATTTCCAGGTACTGTTACAAGCGATATTATAAGCTCTCTGCATTTGAATGGATCTCTATGGGAATTAGGGGGTGAGACTAGATTCAGCTGTAAATTACACTGGTACAGTATGGAACACATGGCTGGCTAAATGGGTTATTTCTCCTGACTCATTTTCCTATAGAACTCTATGGGGGAAAAAGTCAGGAGAAACAACCCTTAAAGGGATCCATCCACATCTACTCCATATCTGGCCGCAGAGTGATGGTTTGGGGCTTGTTTGATACCTTAGACCCTTGATGAAGTACAGTCATTTCGCCAGTCATGTGTTCCATACTGTACCAGCGTAATTTACAGCTGAATCTAGTCTCACCCGCCAATTCTCATAGAGATCAGTTCAAATGCAGAGAGGTTATAGTATCGCTTGTAACAGTACCTGAAAATAAGATATCGAGAGTCTTTTGATGTTGATTGGTCACAGACTTCAGGAAGTAACAGCATGCAAAGGATATGCGACCAAATATTAAATATGATACTTTAAAAATATTTTAAAGCAAAGGGTATGAATACTTATGTAAATGAGAGATTTCAGTTTTCGATTTTTAATACATTTGCTAAAATTTCTAAAAACATGTTTTCACTTTGTCATTTTGTGTAGAATTTTGAGACAAAAAATGAACTCAATCTATTGTAGAATATGTCTGTAATGTAATAAAACGTGGAGAAGGTGAAAGGGGTGGGCAGACTTTCCGGCTTGACTGTATATAGGCAATTAGGGAGTGTTAGGGTATATAAATGTAATATAGGTGTATTAGGGTGTAGATAAGTAATTTGGGTGTGTTAGGGTATATAAACGTAATTAGAGTGTATTAGTTGCAGATACGTAATTAGGGTACATGTGGGTAACTAGGGTTTATTGGGGTACAGATGAGCAACAAGGGGGTACAGCTCTCTCACCGGTTCATGACGAGGCGTCCAGGTGCATTTCCTGCGCAGGTTAAGGGTCCTGCGGACAGGGCAATGTCGCCCCGTGCCCTCTGCCACGCCCTCCAGGGGCTCCATCTCCAGCGCCCGGGCGGCTGCCAGGGTTGCCAGGCTCTGGAGGTCAAAGGTCAATAACTCCTCTCCTGCATGGATGACAGCGGCAGAAAAATGGAAGCGATAAGGTTGCATTCATTCCGAAAGACTCAATGCTGTGATGAATATGACTGGATGGCTTAGCAGCTCGTGGGTTTAATACATCGCCTGCTTTGCACCCTGTCACTCTAATAAAGAATCATCTGATTCCCAATCACAATATTCATTGGGGAGATATTTTCTTGTTTCTGCGAAGCTGCAAGGGGAGAGAGGGGGAAGATGTACAGACAGAAACAGAGAGGGGGGGGGGGGGAGAGAGAGAGAGACCCTGGGGCAACTAGGGGCAGGAGGCTGTCCTGTTTAGATTAAGCGAGGGGCAGACACAGCTGTGTTCTACTGGGATACCCTCCCCCCCCGCACGTAACCTAGACAACACTGCCTGCGCAATGCCCAGATGATGTCATCTCTGTGTGAGAAAAAGAGGCCAGTGCTGGAGTGTGCTTCTTGCAGGAACATCTTCTGGGATTACTTAAATGCTTAAGGATGTTCAGTTAGTGTAAATAAAAACATTGCCTTTTGTAAGAAGAAGGAAAAAAAACAGAAACAAAAGGAAACAGAAAAGGAAGCCTTTAAAAAGGCATGTAAAAACAACAGGGTGTAATTAGCCAGGCAAAGCTCCTGGGTCCAGGAGATAGCTCCAACCGCTTTCAACATTACGCCAACTTTTCACTTACATTACGTCTGAGATGGCCAATAAATCACACTGTTGTTGTTGTTGTTGCTGCTGCTGTTGTTGTTTATATCTAAATGGATCAAGCACTGCACCCTAAAAAACACAAGTTAAAAAGTCCCCTTGGGTTCTGTGGAGACAAGGACATTAGCCAGCAGATGAACCCCCCAGGGGCTGCTAATTTTGAGGGAGGGGGGGGGGGGGTCTTTTTAGGATGTTTTGTGTTCCCAGCGGCAGCTTGATTGTAAAGCTATAAAGATTCTTGAGGGTGAGGTAGGGCCCAGAGGATGTGATCTTCTCTGAGCCAATAGAATGAAGCGGTGCTGAGTGCTAAGCCAATAGGATAAAGAGATGCTGAGTGAGTCCGTCAGTGGTGATTGTGGGAACGAAGTACACTTTTGAGTGCGCTTCTGAGATTGCTGAATGTCTTCTTGGACAGTTATTTTAGCGGTCTTAACAGGTAAATGGTCTTAGTTTTCACTGTATAACTATGTACAAAGCACTCTGACATTGTTCATGAAAACGATGAATGCAAAATATTTTATTTTTTACAATTAATGTATCCATTTGTGTATTAAAGTGTAAAGTGTATTTGTGATAAAGGGCCTTTACAGATGGGAAGTGAATAGCAGAAAAGCCGGATCAGTTTATCCTACAGCACCTTTAAACTGATCGTTGCTCTCAGTTTTTCATTTGTTTTGCTTGATTAACAAGTGTCTCAATTAGCATAAAAATCTGTAGTCAGTGGCAGGTGACCCCATTTCTCTTAATTACATCTCTCGTGGCCATTATTTCTCCACAAATCACATTAAGAGAATTAAAAAAAAATTCAATTTATTAAAACCAACTTAATCATTGAAAAGACAACACTTTTAACCTCGGAGAGGCAAATTACCCTGTAATCACATATTGTAGCAGCCCGCATGATTTAAGCTCGACAAAGGCTAACAAGCAAACTCGTCTTTTCATTAGAATTTACACTGCGGCCTGCGCAGATTAAGTGAATTTGCCATCATCGGGGTGACCCTGTAATGGTCAGATAACACAAGGAGCACTTGACCATCCATATGGTCAGCTGGTCACCGATATACTGCGGAGACGTGACATGTGAAGAAAGGGCCAAGATGCAATAAAGACAGATGCGTTTAACTTTGGCCCGGTCCGTATTACAAGCCACATAATGGCTGCAATGTTAGTCAAGCAAGACGAATGGAATTAGGGCTGAGAAAGGCACCAAAAAAAGAACCGCGATGCTCACCCTGGCTGGCGCCGTCGCGGTGCTTCGGCCTCTCCAGCTCAGCCAGCTCGCTCAGGAGCTCTATGCCGCGGTGGCTGGGCCAGAAGGGGGCGCCGCAGGGCAGTGTCGGGGCCGCGGGGGCGGGAGGGGGTGTGTCTCTATCCGCACAGAGAGTGGCAGCAATCAGTAGTTCCAGGCTCCAGCAACTGAAGGGCGGGGGGAGGGCGGGGCAAGTGGAAGAAGTGGGCAGGGTTTGACCGTCGCCGGGGACGCCCCTCCCATGTTCCTCGTCCATGGCTGCTTCAGGTGAGTGGGCATCGTCCACAGGGTTGTCTGACTCTAGGACCACTCCATCCACTGGTTTCTTCAAGGCGGCCTCCACCTTCTGCACCGCCTCTTCCTCCACCTCACTCCCGCAGGTCACAGATGGGTCATCTGCCTGGGTTACCACCACAGCTGGAGCCGTGGGACAGGGCATGTCTTGCAGAACCCCACCCTCTGTGACAGGGCAGGCAAAGACCCCCTCCTGCTCTTGCTCCAGCTCCGATTGGACGCAACAGCTGGTAAGACCTCCCACTTCCACAGACCCGCCCCCAACCGACTCCACCCCCCTGGCTTCCTCTTCCTCTTCTTCCACCTGCTGCTCTGGAAGTGCCCTCAGCCCTGTCTCCTGCTCACAGTCCCCTGTAAGGTCAGGGATTGGCTGAGGGGCTGGCTCCACCTGCACTGCCTCAAGATCCGCAGGCTCTGCCAATCGGACGTCCTGGGGGGAAGGGCCACTTCTGTAACCCATGGCGATGGCAGGATAGGTGTAGCCAGGTGGTAAATCTAAGGAGATGAGGAGGGAATTAGGGACTTTAGCAGATTCCAAAGACAGTCAGGCACATTATGAATTGTAAACAGGAAAAAGCGTTAATGTTTTGTCGAAGAATATTCTGCTAGTAACCATCACACTGAAGCAGTTCAAGGGAAGATCTACTTCCTGTTTAACATTGTGTACTCCAGAGCAGCTAGTGCCAGACAGGGCAGGCAGAGGACTGTTTTCAGACCCTGATTCACGTGATTTTCCAGCTTCAGTAGGCATCGCTCACCGGTTTTCCATGCCTTGAATATGGCAGCGTAACATTTCTGCACTTTGTGTTAAAATCAAATATGTTTCCCATTACAGCTAAATTTATTAATGTGTCAGTTGCACAGTTTTACTGGCATTCTTGTTAATCCAGTAGAGCAGTGAAAAACAGGTTGAGGATGACCATAAATAAAGGTAAGTTTCCTGTCTGCTCGGTGTATAGCTGAGAGGCAGTTAGTGCTCCAGGGATGCCCGTGTAATATTGAGAGTCAACACACTGAGTACAGTTTCTGTGTACATATGTGCATGCATGTGGTTTGTGTGTGTATGTTTGTGTGGATGTGCATGCATGTGGTTCCTGTGTGTATGTTTGTGTGGATGTGCATGCATGTGGTTTGTATGTGTATGTTTGTGTGGATGTGCATGCTTGTGGTTTCTCTCTCTGTGAGGGAGATAGAGAGGGATACAGAGAGAGTGAGAGAGAGAGAATGTGTGTGTGAAGGCCTGTGGTCTATGTGTGTGCTGTGTATTGATGACCCTGGTGTCTGGGTGTGATTGCAGAGCCAGCCCTGTCACCCCCTGCTCTGTGTTATTGATGGTATCCATCCGCCCTCCTGACAACGCCGCCAGATAAATGTGTGTCCTTCCGCAACCGGCCGTTCAAGGACCCCTGAAGGATAAGAAGCCTCTGTCTGCAATCTCTCTGACTGACCTCCCTGCCTTAATCCTCATTTTCCTGTCTCTTTCTCTTTTCTCTCAGTCCTCTTCTTCCCCTGCAAGTCTTCCTCTCTTGTTATCAATTCGGAAATCTGACGAGGAACCATTCTCTGCCCCCTTCTGTCACTCTCTTTCTGTTTCTCTCTCAATCTCCCTTTCCGTGTGAGTTGTTCTGTCGTTTTTTCTCAATTAGCGGTTCTGGCTGGCAAGTTTGCCTCCCACGTTTCTTCAGCCTCCCCCCCAAACCACCACGCCCTTTCTCACTTTCTCGCTCGCTCTCTGTCTCCCATATCACAGCGCTGTTGGGTTTCTCAAATATAGACAGCACGGTCTAGGTGGAGTGGATTCTATGAGTAAACAGTTACATTACTCTCTGTAGACCCCTACCCCTACAGTAGTCAACTGGGTACAACCAGTACCGGTAGCATTTTGTCATTTCTGCATAAGTTACTTACGTTATTTTTATGTTCTTTGGGTTTGCTACCAGGGCCCAGGTCTGACAGTACACCTCTAACAGTGTTCTTTCTTACTCTTAGCTCTACTGCAAACCTATCTTTTTATTTGTCTCTATCTGGTGAGAAGAAAGAGGCAGACACCTGCTGATAGAACATTCCTGCAGTGAGGTGCACTGCATAGCTCAGGCTAACAGAAAGAAGATCACAGTCTATGAGAGAGAAGGGCACTAGGTCCTGTGAGTTTAATGTAAAACAGTGGTCCCCAACCATAGATATAGAACCATAGATGTGACATATGTAAGTGCACAATTTTTGAGACTATACCCAGGTAAGATGGTGGCCAGTAACCATGGTTTATGACATCACAGTAGGTTAAAAAGTACATGACACTTTTACTATAGGTTCCTATTATAGCTGTACCCAGGTAAGATGGCTTCCAAATTGTTCCATTTCAGAGTTCCAAATTACTATTACATTACATGATATGTCACATGTCTGGTTCTATATCTATGTCCCCAACACTGTTCCTGGAGTTCTACCGACCTGTAGATTTTCAATCCAACCTTAACAACCCAAAGCACACCATATTCAACAGCAAGATATCTCGTTCAGCAGCTAATGAGTAGAATCAGGTGTGCCGAATTAGGGCTGAAATGAAAAAAACCTACAGGAGGGTAGATCTCCAGGAACAGGGTTGGGGACCACTGATATAAAACAACACTACCCATGCTCCCCTGAGACCACACAGCTCATCAGCTGATTGGGCGGTGTCAGTAGTTAGCAATGAGAGGTGTGAGAATGTGACAGTGAGACTAAATCAGGCGCTTTGTCTGTGAAAAAGGGGTGACAGTTTCACTGAGTTTGTGAGCGTCTCACGGCAGCTCAGAATGTGTTTAGCACTTTGACAAAAAACTTTCTTTTCATTAGTGATGTGTTGAGCCCACCCTAAAAATATATATATATATATCCTGAATATCATCTTCTGCTCACAACAGAATAATCCTGAGATCATAAAATTCAGAACACAATTAAAACCTAAAATAACTTATGGAAACTTGCGTTATGCATCCCACAAACCACATACCTGAGATAACAAATCACCGGATATTAAAATTGGGACACCTCAACTAGCCTGTCTGTAAACTACATGTATGTATGGACCAATTCATTTTCAGTGATAGACAGTGATAGTTCTTACCAGGCTCCAGGGATTGTGGGTAATCCTGTGGAGGCAGCCCTTCCGCTCTTTTGTCTTGTGACTCTGCCCCTTTTGAGGCGTGTGGGGGGGCGGGGCTGAGGGCGGGAGAGTGTGGGGCAGCGGCGGCCGGGCTGGGGGCGGGGCATGGCGTGCAGGGCGTGCTCTTAGGATGGGGGCGGAGGGAAGGCGAGCGGCAACAGGGGGACAGGTGGGCGGAGCAGGCCCCAGGGGAAGGGGTGTTCTTGTTGGATGGGGCGAAAGAGAAGGGCTTTGCCGTTTTGGGGGTTCTGGGCTCCTGTAGCAGGTCATCCAGCTCCATGGGGCTCTCCTCCGGCTTTTTCTGCACCTGGGGGGGGGGAAGAGCAGGTTTCAATACTACTCACAAACACGGGACGTTTTCATTACGATTTTAAATGAGCAAATTAATCACCAAGCACTCCTGTTTGATATATCTTGAGTTGGGGAGAGAGAGATATAGAGAGAGCGTGTGTGTGTTTGATAGAGAGTGAGAGTGAGAAAGAGAAAGAGAGAGAGAGAAAGAAAGAGAGAACAAGAGAGAGACAGAACCAAATACCTATCAATATCAACATCAATACCTATCAGAACCAAATAAATTAAAAATATTTCTGGGGAAGAGGATACCACAATAGAGGTGGCAGCTCAATACGTCTCTGCCTGCCAAACGTTAAGAGAGTGTGCGGACTAAACTGTGTTCATGTTTAATACTGACAGATTTCTTACAATGTTACATTATAAACGAAATGTCTTTTGACCTGGGTTTTCGTGTGCGTGTGTGTGTGTGTGTGTGTGTGTGTGTGTGTGTGTGTGTTTGTATATGTGTATGGGAAGGATTATTACTGTTCTTCTCCCTCTATTCTTGAGAGTGGAGGTTTGTTGTTTAATTTTGCGTATCTCAATGCTTTATTTACTCAATGCAAAGTTTACTTGTCATGCAAATAAATAAATCACATTTGAATTTGAAAGAGGGAGAGAGAGAGAGAGAAAAGAATAGAACCCAAAGCCAGCCAGGTGGGAGGGTGTGTGTGTGTGTGTGTGTGTGCAGTGCATGTGCAAAGCCTTTCTGCTGACTCAGCACTCTGTCCCCCTATCCTTGACGGTGCAATAAGCTACCTCTCACACAATCAGTGCCATTCAACACACTGGTCCTTACGCACAGGCAACATGCAAATCCTCACACCCATTCAACACACACTATTCCTCACTGACATTAAAAACGCTACTCCGCCTCGCGTGTACTCAACCACAGGCTATTCCTCACACACATCCAGCCCGCTATCGCTCGTGCAAAACGGCGCGGCGCGGCACAGCTGCGCGTCATTGTAATTTCGGGTCCTGTGCCTGGCCCTCTGCACTCTGTAGCTCCAGAGGTGAAAGCCGGCGCTCAGCAGGTCGCCACAGCTTCTCGCTGGAGCTACATCTGATACACATTCAGGGGAGATGGCGGTGTGAACCCTTCCATCTCCCCGCACGACGTGTGTCCATTGTGCGCACGGGAGAGGGTTGGGTTTCACAATAACGGCAGGTGCACATCGCGCCCTCACTGGGACACTGGGGACAGAGCATTAAGGCTGTAATCTGCACACGCTCAGCTCAGCCACAGAGTCTGCTGCCATGGCAGCACGAGACCCTGGAGAGACTGATAGTGTGTGTGTGTGTGTGTGTGTCTGTGTGCATGAAAGAGAGAGAGGGAGAGTGAGAATGAGTGAGTGGTTGAGAAAGAGACAGAGTGTGTGTGTGTGTGTGTGTGTGTGTGTGTGTGAGAGAGAGAAAGACAGAGAGGGAGAGGGAGAAAGAGAGTGATGTGGTATTGAAAGGGTGTGTATGTGTGTGTGCGTGAGAGAAAGAGAGACAGAGAAAGAGAGGGAGAGGGAGAAAGAGAGGGTGTGTTTGTTAATGCTTTGCTGTGTGTCTCAACGTGGACGTGTTTCTGCATCTGTGTAAATGTATGTGTGCGGGTGTACTTGTGTGACTATGTCTTACCTGTGAGTGGCTGTGTCAATGACTGTGTATCTTACCTGTGAGTGACTGTGTCAGTGACTGTGTGTCTTACCTGTGATTGGCTGTGTCAGTGACTGTGTATCTTACTTGTGATTGGCTGTGTCTGGGACTGTGTATCTTACCTGTGATTGGCTGTGTCTGTGACTGTGTATCTTACCTGTGATTGGCTGTGTCTGTGACTGTGTATCTTACCTGTGATTGGCTGTGTCTGTGACTGTGTATCTTACCTGTGATTGGCTGTGTCTGTGACTGTGTATCTTACCTGTGATTGGCTGTGTCTGTGACTGTGTATCTTACCTGTGATTGGCTGTGTCTGTGCTGTAGCTCGATAGCCTGTGTGTCTCTGTGCTGCTGCTGTTGCTGCTGATGGTGATGGTGATGATGATGATGCTGATGGTGGTGCTGTTGTTGCTGGTGCTGATGCTGCTGCAGGGCGTAGAGCTCCTGTTGCCGTAGGAACTGGGAGCGAGAGTACACAGCGGGGTGCTGCATGTGAGAGGGGGGCCCCCGGGCTCCGTACACAGGGGGCCACAATCCAGGCTGCTCCATCACATCTGCAGAGAGAGAGAGAGAGAGAGAGAGAGGAGAGGGGGAGAGGGAAAGGGGGAGAGGGAGAGGAAGAGGGATAGGGGTCCATCAGCACAGCCTGCTCATATACACGGTACAGTCACCTACTATATACATTTATTTAAGCCTTGTTAAATGCACTTAGTTTTAAGACACACTGGATAACAGCAGAGTTTAAGCCAAAATATAAGCACACACACAGACTCTCTCTCTTTCTCTCTCTCTCACACACACACACAGACACACACACGCACACACAGTGTCTGCTAGGAATTAACTTGTTGCTCTAATGCTAGAATGATTAATAATGATAAATTATAATGACAATGTTGATGATGATAATGTTGATGATGATGATGATGATGATGATGATGGACTATCCCTTTGCTCAGGGAGTTTATTCTCCCCTGAGTGTGGCTCCGGCCCAGTTGGGGCATGGCTGTGATATGGAGACCAGCACAGGGGCCGTTTCCCACGTTTTAGAGAGCTCTCAGGCCCCCTTTGTGACGTTGGACAGAGTGGGGGGCAGCTGCACACATTTACGACTCTGTTTCTTCAAAATATCGGGCCCACGGCACTCCAACAAAACACGATTGTCTTCACCTCCTCCAGTTACTCCTCCATCTTCACATCCTTAGTCTGCTCCCCCTGCCTCCCAAACCCAGACACACCCCCTCTCCATAACACATTAGGAGCCTTTGTTCAAAAGCATCACCCCGACTTGGATAATGTTTCCCTGGGGAAGGATTTTGTGGTTGCGCTTCCCCTTTGTGCTTGAGCTCCTGTGGAGTGAGGAAGGAAGTGTGTCACTGCAGGGCGAGGCCTATTTCAGTCTCACTGCTTAGCCACGATGGGTTGGTTGGCTTCTGTAGATCGCAGAGCGATGTGGCTCCTCTTCCTTTTCGAATGTTTTGCGCGCATGTCTGCATGTGTGTGAGCATGTATGTATGTGTGTGTGTGTGTGTGAGTATGCATGCATGTTTGTGTGTGCAGTGCCTGCAGTATAGTCACAGCTGATGAACTCTGCTCTGTGACATTTTTAGTCCCTTCCTGCTACTAATGCTAACTTCCTGCTCCCCACCTCAGGGAAAGAGCTTTGTACAGAGAGGATGCCGTGCACAAACTATTCACACACATACACACATGCATGCACACACAGACACACAAACAGACATAAACAGACATACACACACACACACACACATGCACGCATGCACACACACACACACACACACACACATGCACGCATGCACACACACACACATACAAACACACACATGCATGCACGCACACACACATGCACACACGCATGCACACACGCACTCATACACAAACAGACATACACACACACACACACACACACACACATGCACACACACATACACACACGCGCACACACACATGCGCACACACACACACACATGTACAAACACACACGCACACATGCACACACACATGCACGCACACACAAACATGCACGCACACACACACACACACACACACACACACAGACACACACACATGCACACACACATACAGACACACACACACACCAGCTGCACGTCTGTTCATAACTGCACAAAATTGCCAGAGTATCATTCTAATGGGTTAGTTTAATTCTGCTTTCGGCTCCCAGAGAAGTGATTAGAACAGCTGCTGAGCCAAGGCCGCACTGTGTTGAGATAAGACAAAGAATGACTAGCGGTACGGTATTACGCTGCTAAAATTAGAGAAGAGAAATGGGACAGAAGAAAAACAAAACAGGCCACAGAAATAGTGCTGAGAGAGATCTGAGAACGATAAATCTACGGAAATGACAAGAGGCCGAGCGCGAGGGCTAAAACAGCAGGAGGGAGGAAACAGGACACGGAGGAGGAGGGTATCAGATCCACAGCCTACAGTGGGACGGGAAACGGGACAGGGGTGGAGGAGGAGGAAGGTGGAGGGTATCAGATCTAACAGCAGAAGGGCAAATTGCACAGACTGGATGAGGGTCAAAGAGGACAGGAGAAAGGAACAGGATGGAGAGGGAAAGCAGGGTGGAGGAACACGCGAGCAGGATACAGGGGATCGCGCCTGTCATCCAGCGAGCGTGGCGATGGGGGGTCAGGGGTCAAGGGTCGGGGGTCAGTACCGAGGTGGTGGGCGCCCGGGTGGGCGGCAGGCTCGGCGGGCAGTACCACCAGCTGCGCGGACGGGTCCTGGGGCAGCGGCAGCACGGGCTGCAGCGGGCTGGGCATGGCCGCCGAGAAGCCCGGCGGTAGGTTCTGGTGGAGCGCCGTGTGGCTTATCCCTGGAGACGCCACCAAGACGCGAAAAACAGATGTGAGACATTCTTCCATGGCAGGCCATATTTACACCACGCTAAATCTGAGAGGTAAATCTGCAGATATTCATAAATAAATACAATAATAAATAAACCCCCCCCCTTAAGATAACAGGATGGGAATGTTAAAGGATTACGAAGATTGCAGTTAATCACAAATGAGGCAGACGATCACTAAAAGGCCAAGTTATGTAACTTTTATGTATTTCGGCACAGAAACGGATGCTTCCCAGGGCACCATTCAATCACATAATACAGGCCAGCGTACAGCTCTACGCATACAGCTCTACGCTCAAAAACAATATTACTTAACCTTTCAATTGACCTAATATTAACAATAAATACATTGCTGTGATTTTCAATGGACATACAAATATACAATCTGACAACATAATATCCAATTTTAATCCTTTTTTTTTTAGCTGGGGGGAGGGGTGGGCCAGAACCCAAAAACATGGGACACCACAGCTCTCTGTGTATGAAATTCTAAATCTAAATCTGCACACAGAAATTGAAGTCAAAATCATTTTACATTAAAACTTTTTATGTTATATAATCATCCAACTGAACAAAATGTGTCCATACAGACACATGCAGCCCAAGTACACTGCATATTTCCACCATAATTACTGTACTTCTGGCTGTTCTGCACCCATTCCTCCTTTCTATTCATGTGATGTGCATTTATCATATCGTGGACTGTGCTCAAGCACAAGCAACATTGAAATGAACGTTATCCTGGGACAGTAGATAACCTCACGAATGTACGTTTTTATGCACACGTGTATATATGGAGGCTTTTTTCATGTAACTCATGAGTCACTTGGATTGAAGAGTCACACAATTAAAAAATGTTTTATTGTTTTGCACATTGTATCAATTGTCCTCATGTAAAACTCATATCGCATTCCATATTAAGGGCTGTTCACACAGCGGGCGCTAGACGGCAAGACGAAACCGGATGTCATTCTTTTCAATGAGACAACGACGGCAAGACGGCAGTCGACGGCAAAATCGCCGACGGCAGAATGAACTTGCCGTCGGAATAGAAAATCTTCTTATTTTTGCCATCTACCGCAGCGGTAGGGTCACGTGCTGATTGAACGGAAGTGGTCCGTTTCAAAATGGATGAGAAGCTCGTACCATACTTTGCTGTATTTTCAGGAGCTTGTCTGTGTATGATTGGAGGTGTAACTAACTAGCAAGCGAAGCTATCTAAACTAGCTGACATTATGATACATACACACACACCGCCCATTTATGAAGACAGAGACTGACACGACGCAGTAATACACACACAATGTATAAATACACTTTTGGTCGCGGCCCATTTTGCAACGGTACTCTTTGGTACACCGGTAATCTGTTTCACGCGGACCGTAAATATGGCAACGGATATCGGATATAAACAATGCGTTACCGCGACGGACATTTCTGTACCGTCAACTACGTCCCTGCCGTTGTACCGTCTACCGTCCTGCCGTCTACCGCCCGCTGTGTGAACGTCGCATTAGTCCTGCCTCTGGCCGATATTGCTGCTTCTGCCACATTGTTTCATAATTACATATATAATAAGCAATGAACTCAAGTTCCCCCTGTCCCCATGTCTCCCTGCGTCCCCATGACTTCACTCACCATAGGAGTGGCCCGTCATCCACAAGGAAGGACTTCCTGTCCGTGGCATCCAATGGTGATGAGCAGGATGGGCGTGCGCGGCAGGGTCTGTACCCAATTGGCTGGACTGCAAGGAAGCCCCGCTGGGCACCATGAGGTGAGAGGTGAGATCACCGTGGCAACTGCTAGAGGGGTGGATCCTGGCAAATTCAACCCTCTCCTTGTTGTCCCTAAAATGAATTAAAAAGAAGACATATGAGCCTAACGGTAGGACTGGGGGAAAATAAGGTAGTTAAACGAAGCCAAGTATAAAAGTACAAGCACAGGTGAGAGTGAATAGTACATCAGCTGAAAGGTAAAGCAGGACAGGTGACAGATAAAGGTGAGGGGTAAAGGGTGTAGGACAGCGGAAGGGTAAAGACTACTGGACAGGTGAGGGGTAAAGGCTGTAGGACAGGTGAGGGGTGAAGGCTGTCGAACAGGTGAGGGGTAAAACTGTAAGACAGGTGAGGGGTAAAAGCTGTAGAACAGGTGAGGAGTAAAGGCTGTAGGACAGGTGAGGGGTAGAGGCTGTAGGACAGGTGAGTGGTAAAGACTACAGGACAGGTGAGGGGTAAAGGCTGTAGGACAGGTGAGAGGTAAAGGTTGTAAGACAGGTGAGGGGTAGGACAGATGAGAGGTAAAGGCTGCAGGACAGGTGAGGGGTGAAGGCTGTAGGACAGGTGAGGGGTAAAGACTCTAGGACAGGTGAGAGGTAAAAACTGTAGGACAGAAGAGAGGTAAAAGTTGTAGGACAGGTGAGAGGTAAAGGCTGTAGGACAGGTGAGAGGTAAAGGCTGTAGGACAGGTGAGAGGTAAAGGTTGTAGGACAGGTGAGGGGTAAAGGCTGTTGGACAAGTGAGAGGTAAAGGTTGTAGGACAGGTGAGAGGTAGGACAGATGAGGGGTAAAGGTTGCAGGACAGGTGAGAGGTAAAGGCTGTAGGACAGGTGAGAGGTAAAGGTTGTAGGACAGGTGAGGGGTAAAAGTTGTAGGACAGGTGAGAGGTAGGACAGGTGAGGGGTAAAGGCTGTAGGACAGGTGAGAGGTAAAGGCTGTTGGACAGGTGAGAGGTAGAGGTTGTAGGACAGGTGAGGGATAAAGGTTGTAGGACAGGTGAGAGCTAGGACAGGTGAGAAGTAAAGATGGCAGGACAGGTGAGAGGTAAAGGCTGTAGGACAGGTGAGAGGTAGGACAGGTGAGGAGTAAAGGTTGCAGGACAGGTGAGAGGTAAAGGTTGTAGGACAGGTGAGAGGTAAAGGTTGTAGGACAGGTGAGAGGTAAAGGCTGTAGGACAGGTGAGAGGTAAAGGTTGTAGGACAGGTGAGAGGTAAAGGCTGTAGGTCAGATGAGAGGTAGCACAGGTGAGGGGTAAAGCCTAATTCTCACCTGATGAGCAGCTCTCGCTCTCGTTCTCGGTCCAGGCAGGACAGGCCCAGCTGCTCCCCACACAGCCTCTTCCTCTCCTCGTCTCCATCCGGGTCCAATGGAAACACGGAACGCGACACACCTGGGTGACCAATCAAAAAGCGCAGCACAGACTCATCACAGACTAATCACAGTCTCAGCACAGACCAATCACAGACTCAGCACAGACCAATCACAGACTCAGCATAAATCAAACACAGAGCACAGACTAATCAGGAACTAATCCCAGACTGAAGCCCAGATGAAGCACAGATTCAGTCATCAGAGAGATCCCAGTCCTTTCCACACTCTTCCCAGTGACCCCCCACCCCCCCTCTTAAAGGGGACCTATTATGAAAAACTCACTTTGCCAGTGCTTGTGCACATACATTTGGGTCTCTGATGGGCCTACTAACACAAAAACTGTAAACTAAAACAACCCAGTCAGTTTTTTGTGGGCTGCCTATTTGTGTAAACATGTGATTCTACAAGCAGTTCAAATTTTGCGCGGATGACCGCGTCATAAACCGGATCATTAGAATAATACCGGCCCCCATCTGAGTATCTCCACCCAAGGCTTGAGAACTGTTTACCTGTGGTTCGCCCTCCTTCAGCCTCTAAAGAACAGGGTAGGTATACAGTTATGTGGTAACGCCAGCCTTCCCGTTCTTTACTTAGCCTCTATCACCACATAGTATAATTACGAGCGGAAAGTTCATGACTAGCAAAACTGGCCATTTTAAATGTGCTGTGTCAGGGCACTTTTAATATTTCCAGCTACAATAGTAAGCGCTTCGACGTTTACAGCTCTCTAGCCAAGCTGCCTGGTTGCATACGGAGTCCTGTAACGTTAACCCATACGACCAATACCATTCATTACCTCCCAAACAGAATACAACGCAGATTTCGGTGCCACTGTAAAATACAATGCACAAACTTCCGCTTGCTAACATTATTTAACGACGGCTCAGTCAGTGACCGCCTACAGTTAGCAAGTCAGCTAACGTTAAACTCGGTCAATTTTCTAAAAGCAAAACTGTATTGGCTGTATTTTACCCAAAATTATTCAAACGAATGCTTCAAAACAATAGCTTGCAGAGGGGGGGAACACGTCAATAATCTCGCATGTGTTGACCATTAGGATACATTTGAAAGCATGCAGGGATGCATCTTTGACTGCTTGAAAAGTAACGTTAGCCTACAGGCTAAGTATCATTTAAACAGTTAAGAGGTAAACGCTCTATTGTATATATGTTACATGTATTTGCCTTTGTAAAAAATACGTTCTTTAATGTCTTTGTTTGCTCTTTATTTGTTTCTTCGGTGCTAAAGTGTAGTGTAGACAAGAGTGATTCTGATTCCGGGTCAGTTAGCCAATCAACGCAGAGCATATGAAAAAACCTGAACCGCCCACCCAAAACGGGCTGTTCAGCTGCAAGAGTAAAAAACTCACTGGATTTATATATTTTTTAAATATATTGCAAAACTTTTTCCCTTAAAAAATAGAGAATATAATAGGGGACCTTTAACATGTGGCCCTCTGACAATCTTTCCTTCTCCTCTACTTCCCTATTCAGCAGATCTCACAACACTGCTGCAGCCAGAGACGATGTGTGCACATCACAAACAAAACAGCGGATGATTCAGGCTCAGTCACTGAGCAGTAGGCAGTTTCTCATTTGATCAGATCAAACAGGCAACATGCATTTCTCCTCCCTGCAGCTAGGGGCTGCGTGTGCATACTTATCTCAGTTAAGCGCACGGATGAGCCCCAGAATGCTGAGAGGAAGCCCCGGCACACGACTGGTAAGTGAGGCTACCACTCCCTGACCCAATGACCCTCCTCCTCTTCTATCTAGTAACCCTTCCCCCTCTTTAACCCCGTCGGCCATTTTGGCTCCTGTATCTCTGACGGGGCTCTCCGATGCGCTGAACCTCGTGTTATCCTGTTTGGAAGCACCGGCATCTGGCTGTTTGTATAAATAAAGCGGTTTGTACTTTGGGCCACAGCGGCGAGCCGGCTGTTTATTTTCCATCAGCTGGGGTCTTCCAAAGGCTGAAAGATCTGATAGGTCGAACAAACAAACACCACGCTCCATACAAAACCACAGCTGTGCAGAACAGCACAGCGCCCCATCCCTCTCTCTCTCTCCCTCCCTCTCAATTTTATTCAGCTTTATTGGCATAATGAACATACACTTGTATTGACAAAGCATGCACATACAACAGAAACACTCTCTCTCTCTCTCTCTCTCTCACACACGCACACTCACGCTATCCCTTTCTCACTCTCTCTCTCTCTGTCTGTCTGTCTGTCTGTCTCTCTCACACACTCCCTCACACTCTATCTCTTTCTGGCTCTCTCACTTTCTCACCTTTCATGGCGGGTAACACCCTCCCTTGTCGGCTTTGGGTGGCGTGGCCGTCCAGGGGGCGGCAGGGCGGCTCCCTCTGCCGAGCGACGGCGACGGCGATGCCGACGGGGGGCTGCCGCACCTCTCCCTCCCCTGGGTGCACCTCCCCCGCCTCTCGGCCCCTCCCGCCGCAGTCCGGCCGGTCACCCTCATTGGCCGGGCCCTTCCGCGGGGGCAGGGCCTGCTTGCCGCCCTGCAGGACGCAGCTGTTCGCGTTCCCGTTCCCGGCGGACCCTGACTTGAGGCTCCCGAGGCCTCCAAAGGGGCTCTTCTGGGAGAGCAGGAGAGGCTGCTGCTGGCTGCTGTACTTCAGTAGACTCTTCATGGCGTTGCCCTCGCCCTGGGGCACCAGGTCCTGGGGGCTGGGGGACAGGCCTATCCCTGGTTGCTGCTGCTGCTGCTGCGGGCCTTGAGGCCTGACCCCGCCCCCTGTCACGCCCCCGGCCACGCCCCCTCCAAATGACTCCAGACAGGCTTTGCGCTGCTCATCCTCAGGGTGGATGTGGTGGGCCCTGACCGCCCACGGGGGCAGAGATGCCAGCTGTTGCTGCTGCTGCCCGTGCAGCTGCTGGTGGCCGCGGCCACCGTATGCGAGGGGGGGCGCGTCCATCTTCCGCTTGGCGTGGTCCTGCACGCCTCCGCCCTGCGCCAGCTCCGCCCCGTCTGGCCCGGCCCTGCCGCCGTTGTGTTGCTGGTGGCGAATGCGGGCGACCTTCTGCCCACCCTCCCGCTGCATGGCGCAGACGACCCCACCCTGCTGGGGCGCCGCCTTGCCGTCGCGGGGCGGTGTGCTGGGAGAAGGCCCAGACAGCGAGCAGTCCTGGTAGGGCAGGGCGCCGACGGCGGCCCCCGAGTGGCCCCCCTTGGCCCCCTGCGGCAGCGAGGGCCGGTACACGTCCACGTCGGCAGCATTGCTGATGCAGTCGGCGCTGCGGGACCGTGGCCCCGGGTGCTGGTGGTGCTGGTGCTGCTGCTGCTGCAGGTGCTGGTGGTGTGGCTGCAGCCAATCGGGAGCCTTGTCTGCTTTTCCATATGCGTGTTGTTGCTGCTGCTGCTGTTTCCTCTGCCAGCTGCTGGAGGGGTGGGGTAGCGGGACCCCCCCTCCGCTGCCGCTCTTCTCCATCCCCCTGTCCTTGGCGGCCCCGCCCCCTCCCGCCCCGCGACAGTCCGGGTGCACCAGCTGGAAGGGCCCGCTGGCCTTCTCCCCCAGGTGGCCCACGGACGGCACGAAGGTGGGCCCCGTCACCTTTGGGTCGCGGCCCCCGGCGGGCGGACCCTTCTCGTGCGGGGAAGGGTTGGAGAGCGGGGCGGGCGGGCAGTAGAAGTCGGGCGGGTGGTGGTGATGGTGGTGGTGGTGGTGGTGCGGGTGGTGGGGGTGGTGCGGGTGATGGGGGTGAGGTTGGGGGGCGTGGTGGGCGTGGCCGGGGTGCAGCTGCAGGCAGTGGAAGCCCCCGGGGTTGGCCCCTCCCGACGCGGGGCCCACGGGCAGAGGCGGGGGTACGGAATAGGGCACGGAGTGGTGGAGCACCTGGCCCCTCTCCAGACAGTCCGACGGGTGCTCGCTGATCCTCATCTCCCCGCTCACCCCCTCCTTGCCGCAGCGCCCGTTTCCGCCCGCCACCATGTGCCTGGCCGCGTTGCTGCTCCCGCCCCCCCCGCCCCCGCCCCCTGCCCCCCCGCAGCTGGAGAGGGAGCCCTTGGCGGCGGCGGCGGCGGCGGCTACCGCCTCCGCGCCCGCCATTTTGCCGTTCAGCAGGCAGGCGCTCAAAGGCTTGGTGCGGGCCAGGGGGTGGTCCTTGTATCCCATCCCTCTGCTGCCGTCCTCCTCCAGCAGTGCGGCATGCTGAGGGTAATGGGGGTGGTGGTGCTGGGCGTGGGGTGGCGGGTGGAGTCCGTGGTGCGGCCTCTCTTTGGCCTCCTGTTTCCCGCCACCTCTCTCCTTCTCCTTGTGGCCCTGGTTCGGGCCTCGCTCGACCTCCCCCTCCTTCAGACCCTTACTCAACACCCCTCCCCCCGGGTCCCGCTCTCGGCTACAGGACCCCAAGGGGTGCCCCGTCGCCGTCCGAGGGAGGGGCGGGAGGCCGTGATTGGACGAGAGGAGGGGGGGTTGTGACGGGAGGCTTCGGAGATAGAAATTCTCTGAAAGGAAGATTTAAGAAAACGAAAATAAATCAAAGGGTTTTCAATCTCCTCAGCCTTGGACCAGCCTAAGCGGTTCACACAATGAAAAACAAAGTAATCAATGGGAATCACAATGGGTGGACTAAATCATGGGATTTAAACTGCCTGCGAGATCATCGTCAATCCAATTTATAATCAGCATGTCAACCCCAACCGTTGCCTTTTTCCAATCGTTTATTCGTTCAAATTTGATCATTCCCGTCTTGACTGGCGTTTTATTTTCTTCCCGTGAGTTGATGCCGATTTGAACGGAGAAACTCACCTTTTTGGGTGTCATAGAAACGGTGCTGCCCATAGAGGACGCTGCTGTTGCCATGGTGATCCAGGTGGCTCATGGGAAGGAAGGTAGGGGTCAGACTCCCTGAGAAGCGGGGATACCCGGGGGCTGCTGAGAGGGAGAGAGAGAAAAATGGGAGGAGTCTGATGAGTGAAAAACAAAACAGGCACCCCCAAAATGTCCCTGGTCTTCCAGGTCCATAACCACTGCTTGTTATAAACTGGTGGTGAAAAATGGGACCGACCTGAGCCTTTGCCTTATTTTAAGAGGGAGCTAATGATATTTAACCCAACCAACAGGTGGCTATCCAGGTGGCTTGTCTTAGGCAGGGAGGAGAGTGAACGAAGTTGGCTTCCCAAATGCCTATGGCTCCAGTGAACAGCAGAATGGACCTTCTGTTCCTAACGCTGCAGACTTTCAGAGGGCGGCCTGCACTCCCCAATGGGTCAGAGGTCAGAGGGAGGTAAACAGCATCCAATCAGCTTCCAGGAGCATTGAACTCCCGCACTGGGAATGGGACAGTGCTCCATATGGACAATGATCCCAAGACTGTGTGTGTGTGTGTGTGTGTCAGTGTGTTTGTGAGAGACACAATATGTGTGTGTGCATGTGTGTATGAGAGAGATAGTGTGTATGTGTACATATGTGTGTGTCTGTGTGTAAGAAAGCTGCTGCAGTAGTATTTCTGAATTAGCATACCAGCCAATACAGAACTGCATTTAAATGCCCATGTCTCTTAGTCCCACGGCCTGAAAATACACTACCAACCTGCAACCCCCCCGAAGTCACCAGCACCTCAAAGCCAAACAAGGTTCACGTCTGTCTCCCCCCCTCCCCCATTCCACAGGTCACTCAAACAGCCGTCTCTTTGTGCTTCTGTGCGTTTGTCTGCACACCTTCCGGAAACCCATTCCGTTCATGCGTTTCACAGTCGAACCGGCGACCGTGACGTGGTCCGAAGAGAAAGATCACACGTATATCTGAGAACCCTCACCCATCCGAGAACTGGGAATGTTGTCATACGAGGCAGGCCAGAATCCATCAAGTCTCCCCCCCCCCAGCCCCTTCCTCCTCTTCCCAGATTCCATAAATACCCCGAACAGGGTGGCCCTGTACAATAATCGTCGCCATTAAGCACAGCTCAGCAGGAAGTGTGCCTGAGAGCAGAGACAGGAAGCAGAAAGATTGGTCCATTGTACATGTTTTATATGGGCTGTCAGCTGATACAAAAGATTTGTTGATCATTTTTTCTATTTGTTGAACTGCAATGTTAATCAGTTGCTGTTGTTTTTACAATGTTGCTTTAATGCGATTTTTGTTCCTATTGAATACTGACATTCCGAAACAATGGCATTCAATGTAAAATCACGCAGATTTAAGTCGCCCAGAACGACCTTTGGCGAACAAACGCTTTAGCTTGTAGATGATAGCTCAAACTTGTCACGCTGCCCTTATAAGATATTAAACTCTATTTCTATGTAAATTCCCCTGAATTGGACCCAACTTCAAACGGCTGCCAACAGCTGTATCGTGACACTGGATGATTAGGATTTAATTATTTTAAATAGTCTTTATTTAAATATACCTCGCTGCTTATATTTCTCTGTAGTGAACAGATTTTGCGTGCAATTTACATAAAAACATACCAGATTAATGTCATCGAAAAAATGTTTTGTTCCACTAACACATTATTTGAATAATCGCTCTTTACAGCCCTATTAGTGTACTTGCATGGAAACAGAACTATGACGATCATCATCCATTTCACGACGGTGGTCAGAGCTGAAAAGTGCTGTTGCTTTGAGAAGGGAGAGAGACAGTGGAAAAGAGAATGTGTGCGAGAGATAGAGAAAGAGGGAACAGAGGAGAGAGAAGAAGGCGAAGGTGAGAGAGCGAGTTAACCTGCAGGTGGCTGAGCTGAATGGGCGTGAGATCACAGCTATGACATCACCGCCTGCGAGGTGCACACAGCTCCCTTTAACACCCCGAGTGTCGCCAGTTTCAATCTGTGGCCAGGGTCTCAACGCTAAACAAAACCGAAAGTAGGAAGGAGAAAAAGAAAAGAACAGAAAAGAAATGACGGCACACAGGGAAATGAAAGACAGAACTGTTTTCTGCGCGACCACAAAAAAAGTGCAAATTCAGTTCACGTCTGCAGGGGGTTGGGGGTGTTTTTAACCGTGGCTCCACAAGTGTCAAATGTCTCACCTCGTAAAGAAACAACGTGGCGAGTGTGGTGATTGGGGCACAGGAGAGGGACATCCCCGGATGGGCTTTAGGCCTGTCTGATTTTAATTAATGGCACACGCATAAACAACCCTCCAAAAACCATTTAAGCTTTCTCAGGGATGAAATGGAAGGGTGGGGGCTGGCTAAAGCAGAAGGGGTCAATAACTCGTCTGACACAGGCAAACATTTTCACACATAACACGGTTACTCCGTGCTCCGCTTTCTGCCAATTCATCTCAGAAAAACCAGCTGTTTTTTTTGTTTTGTTTGGTTTTTTTCGTGGGGCAGGGGGATTTCGCCACCATTTCTGATGACGGCAGCCGTTGGCTGGGTAATTCTCTCTCGCACAACGGGCTTCTTGTTCCCGCTAACACCGCTTCCTTTCTGCGTTTATCAAACCTCTGTGGGGGCAGAGTGTGCCAATCGCGGGGTACCATTGCCCATTCACTCATGGCTGTCACTGTTGGAGCACCAACAGTAATGTAACTCGGACTATTGAACAAATTATTGCAAAGACAGGGGTGTGTGAAAAAGCTAATGGAGCTCCTACAATAACGGCTACAACAATAACAATAACCTGGAACTGATATAAAGAGTCGTGATTCGTATAAATCCAGTTTCCACTCACTGACCTTGGATCAGTTAGTTCACAGTTCGCACAGTGGTTGAAGATTACGGTTTTATGGTTAAGGGTCAGGTAAGCAGATCCTGGACCAGTTGACGGACGTACTTCCCTCCCCTCTCTCTCCTAACAGTTTGCCTCTGTTTCCCTCATAATAAATGCCCTTCCCTGCATGTTGACCCGACCAGCCAAATGACTCTCGCTGACTACATCTCTTCATACGATCCATCTCTTGGTCACCCGTTATTCTCAGTCACTCCTCCACCTGGCGACTCAATCATTTCCACACCTGTTCAGTAAACCACCGATTCATTCAATCGCTCGATCGCTCTGTCACTGAAGCAGAGCTCATCGCCTGCACTTCAACACAGAAGATCTCACACCCAATCGCGGGTTGACTCACTCTGCATGCTCTCCTGCTTTTGCCAATCAACTTCAAAAAGGTCAATCGCAAATATTCAGAACACAGCGATCCATTTAAGATCATCCCAGCCCTCGCAGTGTGTCACCATTCAGTAAATCAATCGGTCTGATTTTATTTAGCAAAGTGGCCTGCTGCCTTGTTGCAAACTATCGTCCCGGTCAGAAGAAAGAACAACGATTACAAACAGAAAACAGGAAACATTGCAAAGATAATGAGCCAATGGCAAAAAAAGTAATAAAGTCTGGATGTCGGGCAGTAAAAACGGTACGATAAAAACAGCGTGCCGCGATACGAGACCGTGAAAAAACATCAGCAGAACAAGATTATAGAAAGTAGTAGGAAATTAGAATAAAACATTTTTTAGAAACGGAACAAAAATGAGATAAACCACAAGATCAGCCTTTCCTCTGCCAAGATAAAGACGGTGCTCGCGACACGTGCCGAGCGCTCGTTCTGAGCTGGAAAAATGCCACCGCTAGACACGTGAGGGAAAAATAAATTAATAAACAGGAAAGTCTTTTTCCACTCGGAACAGCGCAAACAGGGCTCTGGCAGAGTGCTCCTTCAAGTCCTGATTTTAAATGGGGAAAATGGGTTTACCCCCCAAAACTGAAAGGAGAGGCAAACCACCTAGGCAGCTAGCACGGCCCGATGGGTGTTTGAGGGCAGAAACCCACTGCGCAGCATTTTCCTACTGACAGAGCCACATGGACTAGAGACCTCACGCAATGCACACTGGGTTTGTGGCGGGGGGGGGGGGGGGGGGGGTAGTTGGATATGTACTTTTTCCCTCAGGCAATAGGGTCTGAGTTGGGGGGGGGGGGGTTGAAATACAGGTCTGAAGAGTGTTAAAATCTGTAATGATCTCAAAAATATCTAGTTCAAGAATCTAGTCCATACTCTCTAGGAATACCATCGGAACTGTGCCAGAAACAATGGAGAGAGAGAGAGAGAGAGAGAGAGAGAGAGAGAGACAGAAAGAGGGGGGGGGAGGTGGGAGAGAGAGGGAGAGTGGGGGGGGAGGTGGTAGAGAGAGAGAGAGAGAGAGAGAGAGGTGGGAGGGATGGGAAAAAAACCTGGATACAAACCTGCCTGTCAGAACCACTAATTGAGAAAAAGCAACATAACGATTCAGACACAGAAAGGGAGGGGAAGAGTGAGAGAGAGAGAGCGTAGGCAAGTGCAGTGGAGAGACAGAGAGAGAGAGAGAGCGAGAAAGATAGAGAGTGTACGCGAGTGCAGGGCAGAGACAGAGACAGAGAGAGAGAGAGCTGGAAGGGGGGAGTATGGTCTCTAGCCAGCTTTGCTAATTGATAACAAAAAATGTTAATGAGCAGGGTAGAGAGATGGAGAAAGAGGGACAGAGATGGAGAGAGAGAGAGAGAGAGAGAGAGAGATGGAGAAAGAGGGCAGACAGTCAGGAAGAGAGGATGTATCAGGTATGATGGGCGAGCGAGGTAGACTGGTAGAAAAGTGAGAGGTGGAGAAGAGAAAAAGACAGAAAGGAGAGCGACGGCGGAGAAAGCAGGTAGAAAAGGAGAAATACAGCACTACAGAAGAGAGAGAGAGAGAGAGAGAGAGGGAAAGAGGTGAAGAAGGAGAGTTAGCACTGTGCTTGCTGTTTTACAACACTCCTGTGAGGCCTCTGGACGGACTCCAGCTGGCAACACGCCAGTCTGTGTTATTTTTTTCCTTCCATTATCTTTTTTTTTAATGTTTTTTTTTCTGTTGCTTTGTTGTTCAAACAGAACTCAGATCAGTGTGTGTGTGTGTGTGTGTGTGTGTGTGTGTGTGTGTGTGTCTGTGTGTGTGTCTGTGTGTGTGTGTGTGTCTGTGTGTGTGTGTGTGTGTGTGTGTGTGTGTCTGTGTGTGTGTGTGTGTCTGTGTGTGTGTCTGTGTGTGTGTGTGTGTGTGTGTGTGTGTCTGTGTGTGTATGTGTGTGTGTGTGTGTGTGTGTGTGTGTGTGTGTGTGGGAGAGCCTATGAGGTAGGTGGGTGGATGGATGGGGGGTGGGGTAAAGTCTGGAACAAGACAATACTCCAGGACCAGGTGACTCTCCAGGACCAGGGGAACGAGGACACTGATGCTTTCAGACGCTGTCACATTCCTCCATGTCTGTAACTGCTGTTTCAGCTGGTGTGTGTTTGCGTGTGTCTTTGTGCGCTGTGTGTGTGTGTGCGGTGTACATGTGTGCGTGCGCGCACGTGTGTGTGTGCGTGTGTGCATGTCTGCGCGTATGTGTATGTTTTCATGCTTGTGTTTGGAGCATGTGCACGCTCCATACATACACACAAACACACTCCGAATGCATACAAATACACAAACGCGTGCACACACACACACACACACACACACACACAGTCAGAAAGGAGTCTGCGTAATTGCATTGCCGATGTTGATTTTGATGACTTGCTTTTTATGCAAAACAGAAAATAACAAACAATATGCAATTATGTTCAAGAGGGAAGTGTGGAATGATGCTGACGAACAGGCCGGATTCAATCATGCTCTTAGCAGGCTATAAGCAATTAAACTGCAATCCAGATAATGACTTCCATCACCAGCTGTGTAATAATCTCGCCCATTATCACCGGCATTACTTTTATTGGAATTGTTGTTATCGTCATTATTGTTATTAATATTATTACGTTTGTATGTCGACAATAAGGTGATACTAACAGCACGTTGAGCACAAAAGCTAAGTTTGCATGAACGTATGATGAAACCAGGGTGATTATAGAAGAGGCTGCCATCTCTCTCCCTCCCCCCCGCCTCCCTCCAGATTGGTTCAGTAGTTGAGTTACAGTAGGCCAGGGTGCCAGCAGTCAGGCCCCACTGTGCAGCCTGCCAACATCAGTTACAGTCCTGATCCCTGCTCTCCCTGCAGCTGCCAGGCTTAGAGACACAGGCAGGTTAACCCACACTGTGCCACACAGCACATACACTGTTATACTGAGCACTGACCAGGCTTAGAGACACAGGCAGGTTAACCCACACTGTGCCACACAGCACATACACTGTTATACTGAGCACTGACCAGGCTTAGAGACACAGGCAGGTTAACCCACACTGTGCCACACAGCACAGACACCATTATACCATCCACAGCACAGACCCCATTAAACCGTCCACAGCACAGACCCCATTATACCATCCACAGCACAGACCCCATTATACCATCCACAGCACAGACACCAGTATAGCATCCACAGCACAGACCCCATTATACCATCCACAGCACAGACCCCATTATACCATCCACAGCACAGACCCCCTTATACCATCCACAGCACAGACCCCCTTATACCATCCACAGCAGACACCAGAATACCATCCACAGCACAGACACCATTATACCATCCACAGCACAGACACCAGTATAGCATCCACAGCACAGACCCCATTATACCATCCACAGCACAGACCCCATTATACCATCCACAGCACAGACCCCATTATACCATCCACAGCACAGACCCCCTTATACCATCCACAGCACAGACACCAGAATACCATCCACAGCACAGACCCCATTATACCATCCACAGCACAGACACCAGTATAGCATCCACAGCACAGACCCCATTATACCATCCACAGCACAGACCCCATTATACCATCCACAGCACAGACCCCATTATACCATCCACAGCACAGACCCCATTATACCATCCACAGCACAGACCCCATTATACCATCCACAGCACAGACCCCATTATACCATCCACAGCACAGACCCCATTATACCATCCACAGTACAGACCCCATTATACCATCCACAGCACAGACCCCATTATACCATCCACAGCACAGACCCCATTATACCATCCACAGCACAGACCCCCTTATACCATCCACAGCACAGACCCCATTATACCATCCACAGCACAGACCCCCTTATACCATCCACAGCACAGACCCCATTATACCATCCACAGCACAGACCCCATTATACCATCCACAGCACAGACCCCCTTATACCATCCACAGCACAGACACCAGAATACCATCCACAGCACAGACCCCATTATACCATCCACAGCACAGACCCCATTATACCATCCACAGCACAGACCCCCTTATACCATCCACAGCACAGACCCCCTTATACCATCCACAGCACAGACCCCATTATACCATCCACAGCACAGACCCCCTTATACCATCCACAGCACAGACCCCCTTATACCATCCACAGCACAGACACCAGAATACCATCCACAGCACAGACCCCATTATACCATCCACAGCACAGACCCCATTAAACCGTCCACAGCACAGACCCCATTATACCATCCACAGCACAGACCCCATTATACCATCCACAGCACAGACCCCATTATACCATCCACAGCACAGACACCAGTATAGCATCCACAGCACAGACCCCATTATACCATCCACAGCACAGACCCCATTATACCATCCACAGCACAGACCCCCTTATACCATCCACAGCACAGACCCCCTTATACCATCCACAGCAGACACCAGAATACCATCCACAGCACAGACACCATTATACCATCCACAGCACAGACACCAGTATAGCATCCACAGCACAGACCCCATTATACCATCCACAGCACAGACCCCATTATACCATCCACAGCACAGACCCCATTATACCATCCACAGCACAGACCCCCTTATACCATCCACAGCACAGACACCAGAATACCATCCACAGCACAGACACCATTATACCATCCACAGCACAGACACCAGTATAGCATCCACAGCACAGACCCCATTATACCATCCACAGCACAGACCCCATTATACCATCCACAGCACAGACCCCATTATACCATCCACAGCACAGACCCCATTATACCATCCACAGCACAGACCCCATTATACCATCCACAGCACAGACCCCATTATACCATCCACAGCACAGACCCCATTATACCATCCACAGTACAGACCCCATTATACCATCCACAGCACAGACCCCATTATACCATCCACAGCACAGACCCCATTATACCATCCACAGCACAGACCCCCTTATACCATCCACAGCACAGACCCCATTATACCATCCACAGCACAGACCCCCTTATACCATCCACAGCACAGACCCCATTATACCATCCACAGCACAGACCCCATTATACCATCCACAGCACAGACCCCATTATACCATCCACAGCACAGACACCAGAATACCATCCACAGCACAGACCCCATTATACCATCCACAGCACAGACCCCATTATACCATCCACAGCACAGACCCCCTTATACCATCCACAGCACAGACCCCCTTATACCATCCACAGCACAGACCCCATTATACCATCCACAGCACAGACCCCCTTATACCATCCACAGCACAGACCCCCTTATACCATCCACAGCACAGACACCAGAATACCATCCACAGCACAGACCCCATTATACCATCCACAGCACAGACCCCATTATACCATCCACAGCACAGACCCCCTTATACCATCCACAGCACAGACCCCCTTATACCATCCACAGCACAGACCCCATTATACCATCCACAGCACAGACCCCCTTATACCATCCACAGCACAGACCCCATTATACCATCCACGGCACAGACACCAGTATACCCTCCACAGCACAGACCCCATTATACCATCCACAGCACAGACCCCATTATACCATCCACGGCACAGACACCAGTATACCCTCCACAGCACAGACCCCATTATACCATCCACGGCACAGACACCAGTATACCATCCACAGCACAGACACCAGTATACCCTCCATAGCACAGACCCCCTTATACCATCCACGGCACAGAAGCCTGGATTCGATTTATAAGCTTTATAAGAAATAAAAGCAGACATTGTAACTGTGTTTGCCAGGTAAATAAAAACATACATGTGATATTTTTCACAAATTTTGTTATACTGATAAATCGATCAGTTAACAGCAGTACCTCCTGTGTAACACACACACACGCACACACACACTCTGAGGTAAACCCATTCAGGCCCGCTTACCTTCGTGTGAGTGTGGGAACCAGATCTGGGAGGCGCTGGAGTGTGGTCTGGTGTGGAATGAGGGTGAGGAGGGTGAGGAGGGGGGTCTGGAGGGGTGAGCTGCGTGTGAGGGGGGCGACCCCAAACTGCTGGCCAGGAACGTGAAGGAGGGAGACGAGTTCCCCATCAGTCCACTGCCTGATAGAGCGAGACAGAGAGAGAGAAATATATTATTTTGCATAGTCACTATTATAGCTATGTTTACCTATAAATGGCCACACATTACATAATATGGCATAGAGTAGTAGTTACATGTTTTATCTTTAATTTTGCATATGACTGCTTTGACAATATTAAACATGCTTCAGTCCGTCCCACCAACAAAGCACCATTGACCTGAACTGAAGTGACCGTCACGTAACTGGACGGTGGGCGAATGTCCTTATAATTAACAGTTCTCTGGAAGAGGTGTGTGAGTTGCTCAGAATCCCCCGCCCGGAACCCGCTCCCCCACCCAGAACCCGCTCCCCCGCCCAGAACCCGCTCCCCCGCCCAGAACCCCACAACCCCACAATCCCACAACCACAGTCGACGGAGCGATTACGCACTTCACCAGAAACGTCCGTCGCGACAAAGGTCTTCTGGTCACCCACTTCCCCTTGTGCAAGCTCTCCGCGTTTGAGTCACTTGCTCGGTGACTGACAGCAGGGCCTGGATCAGGGTCAGGGGAGCTCTGGCATAGACTGATCATGTCTGACTGTTCCACCACAATCTGCCCCAACGGGTTTCCCACCCTGCTACAGATCAGTGCACAGACTGTACCCGCCCCCGGGCTAGTCTGGAGCCACGCCCCCTCCCCTCAGACACACTGCCCTGCCTGGGGGGGGGGGGACAGAGCTTTACGATTCAGCTGAACAAACACCCCCCCCCCCCACCCCCCTTCCCTCCCCTCACCAACCAACTCCCCTTGTATCTCTCCATCTCAACCCCTCCATTTTCATCTTATCAGCCTGACCTGCCCCGCCCTTCTCCTGCCCTCTTCATCGATACACCTCCTTCCATCTCTCTGCTCCACATCCTCCCTGTCACATTACTCCTCTCTCTGTATACACATGCATCCCGCATAAACACACAGACACGCACACAGACTTACACACACAAGCCCATTCACACAGACACACACACAGACACATACACACACACAAGCCCACTCACACACACAAACAAACACACACACACACACACACAGAAAAACATGCACATGAACATACACACACAAAGACACCCACACACGCATACACACACAAACATGAACAGACACGCACAATGCACCAACACAGGCACAGACAAACACACATACACACACACATAAATACACAGACAAACATGCACACACACACACACCCCCACCCACTCATGCATGCACACACAAAAGAACATGCACATAAACACACACACACACACACACACAAGCCCACGCACACACACACACAAGCCCACGCACACGCACACACACACAAGCCCACACACACACACACAGACACAAACAGGCCCACACACACACACACACAAGCCCACACACACACAGACACAAACAAGCCCACACACACACACACACACACACACACACAAGCCCACGTACACACACACACACACACAGACATACACAAGCCCACGCACACACACACACACAGACACACACAAGCCCACACACACACACACACACACACACACAGACACACACACAAGCCCACGCACACACACACACACACAGACACACACACAAGCCCACGCACACACACACAGTAAACTCAGTGGGGTGGGCTTTCCTGGTGTGGGGTGGGGTCCCCAGCTGCACCATAGGGGCTGAGACGCAGACGGTCCCCCCTGGGGTACAGTGCCGTGTCAAACACAGTCTCCATCTGCCGACCCTTTGTTCTGCTCCACTCTTCCATCTAAACCACAGCTTCTCTCCTCTTGTGGGAGCAACGGAGCGCCCATCCACAGAGGAAGAGGAGTAATCAACAGTTGGGAATAATGTCCCTGTAACAGTGGGCACCATTAGACTGTGTGCTTATTACACGTTACAGACAGACTAATTAACATGCGTGTAAGTTCTGGTTCGAACAGGCTGCCGATGCGTACTCAGAGCAGAGGAAGAAAGAGAGCACATTGATTTCATAAAGCCAATCCCGTGAGAACGATGCAACATGGCTAATATGTGTGTGTGTGTGTATGTGTGTGTGTGTGTGAGAGAAAAACAGAGCGAGAAAGAGAGAGAGGGAGAGACAGAGGTTATATGACAGTAGGTGTATGCGTGTATGTGTGTGTATTTAATAGGTTGTTTATTGTATTTTATTTATTGATTATTGTTACTGTTATTATTATTACAAAAGGTTGTTTGTAACATTTGCTTTAGCAACACAGTTTATGTCATGCCAATAAAGCACCTTGAAATTGAAAAATTGAAATTGAGAGAGAGAGAGAGAGCATGTGTTGGTGTGAGCGTGTGTGTGTGTGTGCGTGCCCATGACGAGTACACTCCTACTATGACCCTGCTGTTCACAGCTCCGGCACACAGAGGGTTAACATCACCAGACGGTTTCCCTGGTGACCAGAGCTTCAGGTATATGTACTGGCGGCTTGCCCATCGGCGACCCTCATGTGTAACAGCGGCAGACAGCCGCTCGCAAGCCTCCCGCCGGGGGCCCTGCCGTGTCCTCTCCAATCTTCCTCGTTTGTACCCCCCACTGTATCAGAATTAACACACCCCATGGAGGACCTCTCTGCAGAAAATCTTTCCCACAATGCCCTTGGAATGCTCTGATAGCATGTGTCATCAAACTACACATTACAGTACATTACTGACATTTAGCAGACAACGTATTCAGAGTGACTTGCACAAATTTCTATGTAGACTTAATTTATACTGCTGGATATATGACGCGATTCAGGGTATGTACCTTGCGATGGGTAACAACAGCAGCATCTAGCCTGGGAATCAAAACTGCAACCTTTAGGTTACAAGCCCAGCTCCCTACCCGTTAGAGTACTGCCGCCCATACAACTGTACACAAACTGCACCATATCACAGTGTACAAAGAACTGTGCGCCATAACATTTTAAGCATTTCTTAAGCATTTAGCAGACACTCTTATCCAGAGCGACTTACACAGCTTATGTTCTTTGCATATAGAATCCGTTTACCCAGCTGCATATTTACCCAGAAAATTCAGGTTAAGTTCTTTGCTCAAGGGTACAACGGCAGTGTCCTACCAGGGAATGGAAGCTATTTCTAAACCAAATTCCGTAACTGCCACCCTAAACATTTCTAAAATTCTACAGCAAGGCATCCATCCCAGAGCGTATTACACCACACTATCTAGTTTTGTATGGGGTGTCTGTGCCTGGTTTTTTTCAAAATTCGAGTCTCGTCCAGACTGATTGTCAGTGCTAATTTCTGACAGTATTGCTCTAGCAGTTTAAGTTGCCCCAGCTCAGTGGGGGACCACAGGCCCAGATCGTCTGCATAGAGCAGAAACCTCATTTGCATTTCAGCATCTTCATGAATCGGCCGCTCGAGCACTGCTCCTGTGCTCGAGCCCTGCTTATCAGCTTATCTTCTCATCACACTTTGGTCCGTAAATCACAAGAGGAAGCGGGCTGTGGTTTCTCTGGTGCGGCTTGCCAGTCCGTTCATTCATTAATCAGTCCCCGGGCTGGCAGAAACAGCCAGGCTATCGCTCAGAATGAACCCAGAACAAAAGCTTTCCTCTGACGAATAGGAAGGAGGGAAATGGCTAAAGCGCCAAGGTGCTGAAGAGGGCCGTGGGTAACCGCAGCCGCGCCAACAAAATGAAACCCCCCCCCTTTCACCTCCCATCAGCCACTGCTCTCAGCTGAAAGGAAATCCCCCAGAATCCCTCAGTTTACCCTTCTGGTTTACAGGAAGCACACGGAAAGCACAAGAAAATCCCGCCACATGCCGCCACCTGGCAGAAACCACCCGCTACATGGTTCCATAGCGCATCAGAGAACTGGAACTGGGTGAGCTACAAGGCTGTTAAGACAATGCCCTCACCTGCAACAGCTTTTCTGGCAGGATGCGTGGTCCTATAATCTTCCCACTGTTACCACTTAACAGCATAGGAAAATCGATGCGCGCACACACACACACACACACACACACACACTCACCTAATGTCCCCCTATGGAGTGCTAGAAGTATGATGAAAGTGCAATGACTGATTCATGAAGGGCACAAATCCACAGGGACCACACACGCACACTGACACACGCACGCACACACACACACACACACACACACACACACACCCGTCCCAGACAGCCCCCAGCAGTCCCTTGAAGTGAGGCAGATTATCGATGGCTGGGCGGTGACGCTCTATGTCCCTGTCAGCCCTGCCCCCTGCATGCCCACTTAAAAAAGCAAATCCTCATTTATTATTAACATGCCTGCTCCAGAGACCACACCCCCCTGACTGCCCCCTACCCCCTACCCCCCACCCCCATCCCCAATGCCTCAACTGTACGCATGAGAAAAACATCACATTCAGCAGAAATACTCAGCCAGGGGGAGGGGGGTGTGTGAGGAAAAACAGGGACAGAGACAGAGAGCCGTAATCGCTGTAGTTCAGTAATTCAGTCAGAAGGGGGCAGAGCTGAAATGGGAGACAGGCAAGGGCGGCTGAGAGGCAAACCACATTCCCAGGCCCGCGCGCGTCGTGCTGGGTCACGCGTAACTTCCGCCCAGTCTCCGACTGCGCATGCGTGTGTCCGGCTGCAAAGTCAGGCGCAGTAGCCGAGCGCTGGCAGCTAACCGGCGACCCTCGCCCTGACAACAGTCACGCGCAACATCTCGATTTTCTTCCGTTTTTCACCCATCTCTACGGCAAAATGATTTCCGCTGTTTGTTTATGCTCCGTTTGTCCCGCAGAACGGAAGGACAGGAAGTGCAGCGGTGACGTCTCTGGGCGTGAGCTCCCGCCCATCTCTCAGTTCCTCGCTAACACAAGACTCGGTGAAGGAGGGTAGCTGGAACCGTAAATTGGAAACAACCGCGAACAATTGTGAAACAAGGAGGAGAGGTGCGCTGAGGACCGGGGGGGCGGAGCAGAGGGCCCAGGGGTGTGGGATGGGGGAGGTGTTGGCTGACGCTGTGGCAACACTGTGAGGTCCGGCTCGCTCTGGGTGAGCAGTGAACAGAAACAGATGCGATGCAACTCCTGGTTCGGGTCACCAAGAGGCAAAACAGGCCCCCGTGAATGCTTAATGTGCAGCTGAAAATCTCGTCGTTTTTTTCTCCTCCCTCACAACCCCCCCCCCCCCCCCCCCACACCCACTGGAGTTCGGAGTGCGCGGTGACTCGGCGAGAAATCGGGTCATTTGCATCCTAATCTAGGCAATTCCCTGACAGCAATGAGGGCTAATCCAATCAGAGTCTCTCCTCCCCAACCCCTCAGCGCCCTGCCCCTTCTCGGTCTGCGCCCCCCCACACCACCTCGATGCCCCCCCCCCCCCCACCCACCCTGCTGAAGGCCCGGACTGGCAGTATTGGCAGCCGGCACGCTCCCACGCTGGTCCTAGCCAAGCCAAACGGCGGCAGCTCAGCCACCACGTCCAAGAACACTGCGTTGTTATGGGAACTCAGGGGGAAGGGGGTGGGGGCACATGGAGACTCCTAATATGGCCAACCCCCCCTTCCCTGCTTGACTCACAACAGCATGAAGCTTCCGCCAAAAGCTTCAGCTAGGCCCTTTCTACAGGTGTCAGGACCCTGTACACGGCCGGCAGTTTGTGTGTGTGTGTGTGTGTGTGTGTGTGTGTGTGGATATTAGACGTGGTTTTAGCCATGATCTGTTTCCAGTTTGAGGACGGAGGATGTTTATTTCTACCAGTTGAGATTACTAATCCTCCGTGATGCCGAACACATCCACAAGCATATCTGTGGAGGGTTGTGATGAAAGTCTTACAACAGAACGACTGTCTGCCGCACACAGGCCCCGCTTCCAAACTGGCTGCACAGGGGACGACCCCGCCCACTCTCCCACCTGGGATTTGCACAAGTCGACCTCCCTACCCCACTCTCCACCACCAGTCCTTCCGAACATGCACTGTCACACTTCAGTAATGATAACAGCAGTGTGGTGAAACATGCCCGTGATGGATAAACACGCCTGTGATGAATGAACACGCGTGTGATGGACTCCAGGTCGGTGAGGAAGAGGAGAGGCGCTGGACTGAGGGCTGAGCTGGGCTGGAGGGGCTGGAGGGGCTGGAGGGGCTGGATAACCCACAGCAGGGGGAGAGATCTCCAGCCACTGGCCAGGACATGCTGTCCTCACCGCTTCAATAACCAGAACACACTGCCACCAGAGAGAGGGGAGAACACACACACACACGCACGCACACACACACACACACGCACGCACACCTCATCACACACACAAACATACACCTAAACGCACACACACAAACAGATTCATATACACAAACACACACTCACAAACATAAAATCAATGACCCATTTCAGTCTCTTCGAGTTACAGTACCATAAGTACCATACAGTGTAAATACAGTGCAGTCAGTTTGTAAATACAGTCAGTTTGTACAGTCAGTGTGTAAATACAGTCAGTTTGTACAGTCAGTGTGTAAATACAGTCAGTTTGTACAGTCAGTGTGTAAATACAGTCAGTTTGTACAGTCAGTGTGTAAATACAGTCAGTTTGTACAGTCAGTGTGTAAATACAGTCAGTTTGTACAGTCAGTGTGTAAATACAGTCAGTTTGTACAGTCAGTGTGTAAATACAGTCAGTTTGTACAGTCAGTGTGTAAATACAGTCAGTTTGTACAGTCAGTGTGTAAATACAGTCAGTTTGTACAGTCAGTGTGTAAATACAGTCAGTTTGTACAGTCAGTGTGTAAATACAGTCAGTTTGTACAGTCAGTGTGTAAATACAGTCAGTTTGTACAGTCAGTGTGTAAATACAGTCAGTTTGTACACACACATCTCTCAGCTTTTCTGTGGTTGCTGCAATTCACCTGCCTTCCCTCTCCTACTGAACGAGTAAAACATTTGGGTTAAACGGGATCGCTTCACCGCCGCTCATGAGTCAAAATCAGACGCTGCTGCTCCAGAAGGATCTCATCTGCCCGCGTGAGCAAGGAGAGCGTCTCTGTGAGAGCGCTAACACAAAAGGCAAGCGAGCGGCGTAAAAACAGCTCCGGCACTTACCCCACAGAAACATGCTGTCGCTCTTTAATTTATATCTTCTCTACAGAAAAGAACCAAACCCGCAATCCGCAGAAGTTGTCTTTCACGCTCTCTCTCTCTCTCTCTGTCTCTCTGTCTCTCTCAGAGCAAGCTCTGTGTGTTCTCAGGATACCTTTAAGCTGAATAACCCATTGCCCAGTTCCTAACAATAAAATATCTAAAAGGGGGATTTCCTTAATGTCTAAGTCATCTTGAAAACATTACAGGAACCAGTGGCCAAATTCCTGTTGGTTTGGAAGCAAACTGTGGCAGAAGGATTGATCCTAACGTTTTTTTTTTTGTTCAGGCATGTTGTTTCACATAGAGTGATGCAAGCTCACCCCCATCCCCACAAACCCTATTTCCCCCAGGGCAAGGTCTGGGGGCTTGGTCACCAAAGGGGCCGGCAGTTTCAGCCCCCTCAGTCTGATCAGAAGCAGAATGGCGTGGGGGGGGTGGGGGCAAACTGCCAATAGGGCCACTCCCCGGAAACCCTGGGCCTACTGCATGCCTACACAGTGAGCTGGGTGGATGTGGTCAGAGAAGGAAAAGTAGTGAAGGAGAGCGAGAAAGAGAGAGAGAAGAGGGATGGGGGAGAGTTTTTTTTTTTTTTAATGATTGCTTAGCACTGTAAATTATTAGTTATGCTTACTATTTTCCTCATATTTCTCTGCCGGGTGATTTATTCTCCTCATTGTGTGACGGCGTATTACACGTTTCTGCCGTGAATACAGTCTGGCTGTGCCAACAAAGCAGGAATTCAATTGTAAATTTAAAACTGAGAGAAAGAGAGAGTGTGAACCTCGACCTTGGGGTGAGCGAGGGGGGAAGGAAAGAGAGAGGAGAAGAGCGCGAGGGTGCTCTGACTCACCAGATTGATGTGGGAAACGGGCCAATGTCCGCATGCAGGGGGGAGTGTGAGTGCGTGTGTGTGTGTGTGTGTGTGTGTGTGTGTGTGTGTGTGTGATGTGAATGCGGTTGAGCAGGATTGTGGGTAAATATCTGAGGCTGCTGTAGTGATAGTGAGCTGTGGTTTTCCCAAGGCATCTCCATCTACAGATCTCATACCAAAAGGCATAGAGAAGGCTAACTAACCCGCCCCCCCATCCAACCCCACCCCAGGCTGTTGCTGTCATGTCAGCTTCCACACCTACACCATCCCCCCAACAAAACCTCCCCTTACCCCCCCCCAACTCCATTACTGGAAGCCAGAACCCAGAGTGGAACACATTACTCACACTCATTCAGGCAATACTCAAACACC
>CM040394.1:98996832-99166832 GCA_022702515.1 Ilyophis sp. 1 JC-2022
GCTGCATACTCATGGCTCAACTACACACAGAGAAACAGAGAGAAACACACATGCACACACACACACAGAAACACACACACGCGCGCACACACACAGGCACGCACACGCACACACAGAAACACACACACACACACACAGAGAAACACACACGCACACACACACAGAAACACACACACACACGCGCACACACACACAAACAAACACACATGCACACACACACACACACACACACACAAAGAAACACATGCACACACACACACAGATATACAGAGAAACACACACGCACACACACAGAAACACACACACAAAGAAACACACGCGCACACACACACACACACACACACAATCCCTGTCTTTTGAGCACTATTTTACTTATCCATCATATCTATCCATCAAAGACTCCTGTGTGTCTATAACATTATAAAATGCCTGCAACTAATCTGAACTGTACAGAGATGTTGCCTGGTTACATCGCAGTCACTCTCTCTCTTGTAGTAGAAACGTCTGCTTTTCGCTCGTCCCCACTTTCTCTGGCTGAATCACTGGCTGTCTCACTCTTTCCTCACACCCTTCCCTCCCTCCCCCCCTCTGTTGCTCTTTCAATCTCTCCTTTCTTCATATTTACCCATCTGACTTCTGTGTCCTTGGCCTTCTTAAAATCCCTTTTTACATTTCCTCTTGTTGGTAGGGGAAAAAGATTCACCTTCTCTGGGCCTATTTGCCTATAGATTATTATCATGTGTCTTTAACAAGGTCTCCCCAAGTGTAGCACCCACCTATACTCCTTCTAATCATCCCCAAGTGTAGCACCCACCTATACTCCTTCTAATCATCCCCAAGTGTAGCACCCACCTATACTCCTTCTAATCATCCCCAAGTGTAGCACCCACCTATACTCCTTCTAATCATCCCCAAGTGTAGCACCCACCTATACTCCTTCTAATCATCCCCAAGTGTAGCACCCACCTATACTCCTTCTAATCATCCCCAAGTGTAGCACCCACCTACACTCCTTCTAATCATCCCCAAGTGTAGCACCCACCTATACTCCTTCTAATCATCCCCAAGTGTAGCACCCACCTATACTCCTTCTAATCATCCCCAAGTGTAGCACCCACCTATACTCCTTCTAATCATCCCCAAGTGTAGCACCCACCTATACTCCTTCTAATCATCCCCAAGTGTAGCACCCACCTATACTCCTTCTAATCATCCCCAAGTGTAGCACCCACCTATACTCCTTCTAATCATCCCCAAGTGTAGCACCCACCTATACTCCTTCTAATCATCCCCAAGTGTAGCACCCACCTATACTCCTTCTAATCATCCCCAAGTGTAGCACCCACCTATACTCCTTCTAATCATCCCCAAGTGTAGCACCCACCTATACTCCTTCTAATCATCCCCAAGTGTAGCACCCACCTATACTCCTTCTAATCATCCCCAAGTGTAGCACCCACCTATACTCCTTCTAATCATCCCCAAGTGTAGCACCCACCTATACTCCTTCTAATCATCCCCAAGTGTAGCACCCACCTATACTCCTTCTAATCATCCCCAAGTGTAGCACCCACCTATACTCCTTCTAATCATCCCCAAGTGTAGCACCCACCTATACTCCTTCTAATCATCCCCAAGTGTAGCACCCACCTATACTCCTTCTAATCATCCCCAAGTGTAGCACCCACCTATACTCCTTCTAATCATCCCCAAGTGTAGCACCCACCTATACTCCTTCTAATCATCCCCAAGTGTAGCACCCACCTATACTCCTTCTAATCATCCCCAAGTGTAGCACCCACCTATACTCCTTCTAATCATCCCCAAGTGTAGCACCCACCTATACTCCTTCTAATCATCCCCAAGTGTAGCACCCACCTATACTCCTTCTAATCATCCCCAAGTGTAGCACCCACCTATACTCCTTCTAATCATCCCCAAGTGTAGCACCCACCTATACTCCTTCTAATCATCCCCAAGTGTAGCACCCACCTATACTCCTTCTAATCATCCCCAAGTGTAGCACCCACCTATACTCCTTCTAATCACACTCATTATTTTGCCCGTAGCTCTGGGGGAAAAAAAAAACAAGGTATGTTAAATCGGTAACTGAACAAAGACATCTTTTTTTTTCATTGATGTCTGTGAGTCGGTGACTGTTTAACACTCTTTAATGACCGAGTCACTCAGTAACTTATAAAAGGCCAGTTTTCTGTCTGCAAAGCAAAGCCTTTCATGGCAGCACACACACAATTCCCGCATCCTTATAAGAAACCAAGGCACGGTTCTCAATCAGCCTAATTAATCTAATCCTAATTTTTGTCTAATTAAAGAAAGGTTGCCCGCGTCGGAAAAAAGGCAAGGAACGCCGGCAGGAAATCTCCACTGAAAATCTCCAAGTCGACATACATAATAAATCTAACAGGATCTCTGGGTGTAATAAAATGAATCCAGTTAGATCTCCCGGTACATTATAATAATAAATAGAGCAGGATCTCCCGCTGTAATATAATACAGATCCCAGCTGTAGCGCTGGAATCTGGCAGGAAGCTGAGGAAAAACAGAGGCCTAGCGACGCTGGGTCTTCTGCAAATACAACCACGCCATCCATTTATTGTGCGGGAAGGAGAGATAAGGTCTGGTGGGAAAGGAGGAGAAGGCAAAAGGGAAATGTAGAGACATGGAGGGGCTGCTCCTGCTTATAGGAGCCAGTGTTCAGAAGATAACCCTGAGGGGAGGTGCCAAGAAGGCGGAGGAGGAGGTGGGGGGGGGGAGAGGGGCGTGACTCTCATAAATCAATTGGGATTGTGTGCGTGTGCGTGTGTTACGCGGTGACAAATTACACTTGGACTGCATCGTGTGCATGTGCGTGTGTGTGTGTGTGAAAAAGAGAGAGAGGTGCTATGTGCATGTGTGTGAGTTTGGGTTTGTGTGTGAACACGAGTTTGTGTAACTGTGTGTGTATGTGAGAAACAGGAAAAAAGAGCAATATAACATTTGTGTGTGTGTGTGTGTGTGTGTGTCTATATACATACGGGCTCATGTGTCTGTGAAACACAGAGACAGAGACTTCTGCATTTGTGTGTGTACAGGTGTGTGGGAGCTTATACGAGTGTGTGCTTGTGCTAACATGCCTGCGTGACCAGGTGTGTGAGACTGTGTGCATATGTGTATGTTCTGCACAAATCCTTCCTCAACACCCTTGATTAAATAAAGGGTCTAACCAGTCTACGCTCCGGTGTGCCTGAAATCCTACAGGGATTGTGTAATCCTATAAGGAAATATACCAAATAGGGGAGTAATTAAATCTTTTTCTCAAATGCATGACAGGACCAAAGTGTAGCCAAGCCTGCCCTCTGTCATCATTATTCCAGCAACAATATTCCGGGACGGCCCTTCCTCAGAAACCGCCCTGTAAGGTAGGTATTTTTCCACAGTACGTCAGCCTCACCAGCTCCCGCCGGGTCAGCCAAATCTCAAAGCGAAATTACGCCAGATACATCTGACAAAAGCCGGGCCTGAAAATTGAATCACTCTTCCCGTTTACTGACAGCGGTCATCGGTGGAATGCGTTTAGCCCGTCTGTTCAACATCTGCGGGGAAAAAAAGGGGGAATTCAACGCCGATGAGTAAAATTAGAAGCATTTCCTGCTGTCTCTCTCTGTGGAAAACAGGACGTTTCGGCCCGAAAAGACGCCAGGCGCGCCGCGTGTAAAACAACACAGGACGGTAATAAAAGGTTTTGTAAAGTTATTCCGGTCGGCGCACATGTTTTACAGCTGAGGGAATGAGCAGACTCAGCCAACGGCAGTCACCCGCGAAGAAGGCCTCGTCTGCGGAAATTGCGGGCCCCGTTTCCTGCCGTTCGATCGCAAGGCCGGAACCTGGAGGGCCGCTGCTGTGCCTGCCGCGCAGCTGGTTCGACCGGGGAGCCCTCGCGCGACCGCGCAGCCCGCCGCTAAGACAGCACAGAGCGGGAGGGGCCGCGGAGGCGCCCGTCGCTCGAGCCTGGCCAGTCAGGCATCGATCCGCAGCTGTTTCTATCGGCACTTTAGCCAATGAACACGGTGTCTCCACAGATACGGCCTTGTCATCGTGCGCCCACGCCAATACCCGGCCCCGAGAGACGCGAGAGAGAGCGCGTTCCATTAAACCCTTCTGCCATTCCCGTCTCTAACTCTCCAAACAGAGCAGTTAACAAAAAAACAACTTACCCTTCTAGCTAATAATGAACAAAAAATTGGGCTCAGGAATTGGGCTCTTTTACAAGCGATACACATAGTTGCGAGGACAGTTAAGTATGAATAGAGGCTTTTTTCTTTATTTCTTATCTTTAATAAGTTTTACTTTCTCTGCCATAAAATACGTCTGCACCTCAGTGCCATATCCTGTGAGGTAACCCAGGGAGGGGCGAGAGCGGGGAGACGATTGGCTGAAGGTCGACGAGAGGAGGTGTGTCTGGGCTCCCCCGCGGACAGACCCGCAGAATAGCCCCTTGGCTTGGGCAGCGGCCCAGCTTTCAACAGCCTCTCACACTCAACTGGAAAAAACAGCCCGAGTTTCACCACTGAACCGCCAAAATGCGGGGGGAGAGGGGGTGGAGGAAAGGCAAAGAAATGGAGGAGAGGCCAACAAAATGAGCAGGAAGAAGGGAGAAGAAGTAGGAAGAGGAGGACTGGTAAAAGGAGCTGGCTTGGTGATATGTTTTGACATGAAGAAATAGCAGAAGTGACAGGAGCACTTAAACAAGAGCGAGATTTTGTGCGTCTGGAGAGAGACAGAGCTCGCTGTCCCTCCACATCACTCCCCAGTAGGAATACAGCGAGCAAGACGCTCAGAATCCCGTTTCCTCCTTTTTCTGGATTGGGATTCCGAACGGATGTGATCCTCACACTCCCGGTGCATTGTGGGAAGCTAATTTATTAGAATTTTGCTTCCATGCCAGAGGGCTACCCCACAATGCACGTGGAGTGTGAGGATTACATCCGTTCGCTATTATGTCATCGTGTGACACGGCAGGACTTGAGAGGTGAACCAATGCCCTTCCGATCTGAGTCTGGAGCACAATGCGCCTCCTCTACTCCTCTGGCTTTCCGATTTCTCTTTCCCTTCCTCCCTCCAGAGGAATGCCGCTCTGAGGGAATTCTTTCATTGACATTTCCATCCTTTGGCTCTGGATAAAACAATCTCATCCGGAGCGACTAAAAAAAACTGCTTTGAATTAGAGTACAATACAGCTTTGCATCCATGTGTTCAGCGAGTAAAAACACAACTATTGTCCACAAAAAGTTTTTTTAAGGGTAAGGGAAGAGATTGGGGACGTTTTTAGGGTACGGGTACAGGTACAGGTACAGGTAGCGTTTAGTTCAGGTGTTCTCTGAAGAGACGGGTCTTTAGTCGGCACTGAGAGACGGTAAGCGACCATGTCGTTCTGACGGCGGTGCAGAGGTCCATCCACCACTTTGCCGCCAGAACAGAAAAGAGTCATGACCTCCAGTACCTCACACAGATGGGGTTGCTAGGTAACCTTTGTTTCACTCGATTCCCATTGGGCTTGGCTCTCTTGTGCAAGCTGCCTAGCACAACCTCAAAACTGAAATGGGACAAAATTCAGCATCGAGTAAATTATGCAATACAAAAGTACATTATGCAATCTTCACTGCTCTGGCTCCTCTGTACAGGAACCCAGCCCAGTTCACGCGCGGCATTGCCAAAGTTTCACCGACACAGTGCCATTGCAGCAGTGTTACATAGAGCGACTGGTTACACACCAGTCTGGCCAGGGAGGCATAAAAGTTAGCAAACTGGGCTTGTGACTCAAAAGGTTGCGGGTTCGATTCTCAGCCGGGCGGGCTGCCGTTGTACGCTTGAGCGAGGTACTCTACCCAAATAGCTTCAGTACCACATTCAGACTGTATGAAAAAATGGCATGTGTAAGTTACTCTGCGTAAAAAGAGCTTTGGCTACAATGCTGAAAGGTGGGACTAGGACCTGTGAGGTGGTAGAGCTCACAAAGGGGTGTAAGTTACCCGGGGCCTGGGGGGCAGGCGTTACCGACTCTGTGAAATATGAGTGTTTAATTCAGAGTATCTGCTTTAAGGCCTGCCGTGCTGGGCAGGGTGGGGTGCGTAGGCGGAGTATTCGGGGGTGAACAGGCCCTGTAAAAGACAGGACGGGTCGAATCTTCCACTCAGGCTTCACACACACGTGGCTTCAGAGAACGAAGGGAAGCCACGCCCACAATGGCCATTCACCAATGGCCTCTCTCCAAAAAGTCCCCAGTTGGGCCGATCCTCTTCCTAACAAGCAGGCCAGCCTCCACAGAGGTGGCGCCATCTCCTGTCAGAGCCCAGTATCGCAGCATGTGGCTGACCCCCCCCCCGCGCCTCCGTCAGACGAGCCGCTCCGGCGACACAGGAAGTTTGGATAAGCGGTCATGTGTAATTAACAGAGGGCAGTAATCGTCTCCTCCAGCAGCGATTCCAGCAGATAAGCAACAGAGCCCTTCAGAGTGCTGAGTCAGAGTTCCTCAGAGTCGGCAGACGCGTTTGTGTGTGTGTGTCTGTGTGCGTGTGTGTGTGTGTGTGTGTGTGTGTGTGTGTGTGTAAATAAAACGCTTTTCTTCCTGGCGTGGTGTAGCATGCACTCTAAAACAATGAGCCTCAACCCCTGGCCACAGACTCGCGGAGGCGCGCCGACACCCCTGTGAATTATTTAAAGTCTCCACGAGACGCCGTCGACTAATGACATTCCGCCAAGAAATGCAACGTGCTTCAGCCACACGTCCGCGCGTATGAATATTTACAAAAACACATCCACCAAGACAACGGGTTTTGTATAACAAGACAAGCAGACAGGCTTTCCCTCCCCCACCCCCCTCCCCCTCCCCCTGGCTGGCTCTGTCGGAGAATCTGGGGGAGCCCAGCGGAGCTGAATAACATTAAAGTGAAAAAAAAAAAGATGAAAAGCCACAAATTAGAGATTTCCTCCACAAGCGCTGGAATGAAGAGAAGCGGCCGGGAGAGCGGTGTGGTGGGAAGGCTCTGTTTTTATAAAGCGGAGCGTGTAGCTTGTTCTCCTTGGCGACACCCCCTCCTACAACACCCATCCCCCCCACCACCCACCGTCCCCCAAGAGGGGATGTGCCAGAACAGCACCCCCCACCCCCCCCCCCCACCTGCAGTAGACCAATCCACCACTCAGGGGGGGGGGGGGGGCAGGCCATAAAATCAATCACAGCCAGGGGGGGCCACGAGCTTTAAAGCCAACAGCCTTCAAAACCCCAGACTTATTAAACACCCCAACACAGGAGCCTAGCTCATATAACACACACCGCCCACTCCAGGGAACTCAGAGCAGGTAACACACACACACACACACACACAAACCACCCGCTCCACAGAGCTCAGAGCAGGTAACACACACACACACACACACACATACACACACATCGCCCGCTCCACAGAGCTCAGAGCAGGTAACACACACAAACACACACACACACACATACATACACACACACCGCCCGCTCCAGAGAGCTCAGAGCAGGTAACACACACACCACACGCTCCAGAGAGCTCAGCACAGGTAACACACACACACCACCCGCTCCACAGAGCTCAGAGCAGGTAACACACACACACACACACACACACATACATACATACACACACACCGCCCGCTCCAGAGAGCTCAGAGCAGGTAACACACACACACACACCGCCCGCTCCAGAGAGCTCAGCACAGGTAACACACACACACACACACACCGCCCGCTCCAGAGAGCTCAGCACACGCTCCAGAGAGCTCAGCACAGGTAACACACACACACCGCCCACTCCAGAGAGATCAGAGCAGGCAACACACACACACACACACACACACACAACCCGCTCCAGAGAGCTCAGTGCAGGTAAAACACACACACACACACACACACCGCCTACTCCAGGGAGCTCAGAGCAGGACACACACACACCGCCCGCTCCAGAGAGCTCAGTGCAGGACACACACACACACCGCCCGCTCCAGAGAGCTCAGCACAGGTAACACACACACACTGCCCGCTCCAGGGAGCTCAGCACAGGTAACACACACACACACACACACAAGCGTCGAGTTACCCTTGCACCTTTATGCACTAAACTCTGTAAATCAGTGCTGCTGATTGGTTGATTTGATCTGTTTCTTCCTGTCATTACAGGAAATCTGTGAACTCTGCGACCTGCGCAGGGGTCACCACAGGAACCATTTCCCATCAGGGGGAGTGGTCTCCCAGTATGCACAACCAATCAGAGACATCAGTCGGCTGAGTTTGCCCCATATGCTGCCAGATCAGCATATCTCTCATCACTGTGCCAGTCCTCTTCACTTTGATCAGCAACACGTGCTGCCCAGCCATTTCTCACAAGGCAAGCTCACCTAAACCGCACAGTGGTACATCCCATCTCTGGATCTTCTTCACCTCGGTCAAACAACTTGAGCTAATAATGGGGGTGAACACAAGCTTGTGGCATAACAGGCATAAGCCATCCATATAGCTAGACAGACAAGTGACAGGACGGGGGAATGAGGGACGCATTTATCCCACCCTCTTCTGCATGGGTCTCAGCAGGAGACCCAGCCAGGAGGCGGCCATTTTACCACCCGGGTCCACAGCCAATTCCTGGGATCTCTCCATGGACACGCCTACACGCCTCCTTGTGACCCCTGGAATCACGTCTGTCCACTTCATGCTCAGCAAAGACCTTCTCCTCGCTAATGTCAGCGTGTCGGGAAAGTTTCACTGACCAGAGACATCGTCCCCCTCTGCAGCACGAGAATGGCAATTACCTTCTGTTAAAAACGGCAACACTGCCAGAGGTGCAGGGGGTTATGAGGGAAATGTGTTTAGAGACGTTTAGCGGCACCCTATGTTTAGGCCTGTATTCAATCAACATTTGTCCTTAACTTTGACTAACAAGCATTGCACTTTTTCTTCACAGAATATAACTTTTTCAGTCAGAATTAGTGATTGCTCTACTTGCCTGTGTCTGTGAAGAGAAAAAATTATTATTACTTTTAATTGTTTGTGAAAGTCAAGGACAAATGTTGATTGAATCCCAGCCAATGCCTTTGAAGTATAAACGTGTGCAGAGGAGCGCTTTAGAGCAGCTGTAAGGAGTCGCAAAGGGTGAGAGGTTCACAGCTCTGGTTCAGGGGTTATAAGTACAGAAGGACAATAAGGACAATGTGAAGGCCAGAATTGTCCGTGTGCCAAGATTACAGGAGTGTGATGCGGCACCTCAGACATAATGCTAAGCGATGTAGCTTCATTACAGGCGGGCAGATAATGAGCCGTGTTGTAATGGCCTCTCTCCCTGTATACTGACAGAGAAGACTCTGGAAGCTCGGTCGGCTCGGCGGCCCTGACACAGAACTGCGGGGGGTCAGGGAGGCAGGCTATTTTAGGGAACGTCAGGCACCAACGATTGCTGTGGTGGGGAGGGGGGCGGTCAGCGGGGTTTAGGACTAGGTGAGCGTGTGCGTGTATGCGTGTGTGCGTGTGTGCGTGCGTGTGTGTGTGCGTGTTTATGTTGTGTGGAAGGGGCAGGCACCAGGTCGCTCTCATCAGCAGTGCTGGAGAGCGTCTGCATCACCCCACACACCCACTCGAGAAGCTGTTCCCACTCTTTCTGCAGCTGAGAAATCTTCCTCATTAAATGAAGGGATTTACTGAAAGTGCCCAAATATGGCCAATAAAAGCCGAGGCAGATGCTTCACAGTATCCTCCGTCATCTGGCTTGGCACTGATGGGGAGGGAGAGAGGGAGGGAGAGAGAGAGAGGGGGGGAGGGAGGGAGAGGAAGAGAAAGAAAGAGCACTGTGGGGGCCAGCAAAAGTGGCTCCCACGCTTTACACACCAAAGGGACCAATAAGCCCCCTCCAACCCAGCCCAACCCAGAGCGAAGAGCCACAACACAGAGACAGTGAGGGGCGGGCTGTGGGCGGAGCAGATGAGCAGTGAGGGGCGGGGCTGTGGGCGGGGCAGGTGAGCAGTGAGGGGCGTGGCTGTGGGCGGGGCAGATGAGCAGTGAGGGGCGTGGCTGTGGGCGGGGCAGATGAGCAGTGAGGGGCGGGGCTGTGGGCGGGGCAGATGAGCAGTGATCGGGGGCCGTTTCTACACAAACACAGCGCAGATCAGGGCATCAGACTGAGACTGATTAAACACACACATGCGCTGCACCTGACCCCAGACAGAGGCCAGACGATGAAAGGAACAAGACTGTGCTGAATTAGCCATATGCGACCAAGCCCCACACCCACACTCACAGGCACATCTCTCTCACACACACGCACACACACACACACACACACACACAAACATACACACACACACACACACAAACATACACACACACACACACACCGACCAAACCTCTCACAACCAGACCTCTCAATTCACCCACACCGCTGTGTCTGTTTGCCTTTACAGGCAGATTTCCCACAATGCATCAGTAGCATTATCTTTTGCAGGCACATAACCTACATGAACACAGTTCGCTGATGAGTGACAGTTGTGCGAAAAGAGTCTCATAAAAGACTTGTAGAAAGAGAGAAAGAGGCGAGAAAATTGAACTGTTCAGAAAACCGCTTTTGAGAAAATAGAAGCTCTTTCAGGGCACAAAACGGCGTGACACTGCCGGCTTTGGTTCCTACAGCCGAAGGGTGACCAGGTGGACCGTAGATGACCCGTGTGTGAAATGACTGTGACCTGCATTGGTGGGAGGGGCCACTGAGGGACCATTCACAGACAGGCAAAGGTGAGGTTCACAGCTCATCAGTGCTGCAGTTCTTTTGGGGCAGAAAACAGCGTTCTAACTTTGGGAAGGCAGAGTGGAGCAGTGGTGTGGAGAGCAGCAGTGGTTATGGAGATAAGCAGTGTGGAGATCAGTGGTGTGGAGCAGCAGCGGTGTGGAGATCAGCAGTGTGGAGATCAGCAGTGTGGAGATCAGTGGTGTGGAGCAGCAGTGGTGGGGAGATCAACGGTGTGGAGATCAGCATTGTGGAGATCAGTGGTGTGGAGCAGCAGTGGTGTTGAGAGCAGTGATGTAGAGATCAATGGTGTGAAAAGTAGTGGTGTGGAGATCAGCAGTGTGGAAATCAGCGGTGTGGAGAGCAGCGGTGTGGAGAGTAGTGGTGTGGAGATCAGTGGTGTGGAGCAGCGGTGTGGAGATCAGCAGTGTGGAGTAGCGGTGTGGAGATCAGCAGTGTGGAGAGCAGCAGTGTGGAGAGCAGTGGTGTGGAGAGCAGCAGTGTAGAGATCAGCAGTGTAGAGATCAGCAGTGTGGAGAGCAGCAGTGTGGAGAGCAGTGGTGTGGAGAGCAGCAGTGTGGAGAGCAGTGGTGTGGAGATCAGCAGTGTGGAGATCAGCAGTGTGGAGAGCAGCAGTGTGGAGAGCAGTGGTGTGGAGAGCAGCAGTGTGGAGTAGCGGTGTAGAGATCAGCAGTGTGGAGATCAGCAGTGTGGAGAGCAGTGGTGTGGAGAGCAGTGGTCAGTCAGCAGCAGGCCTTCTCATCTCCCTGCCCTTGATCCCATCTGATCCATTTTAATGTGCACCACTTTCAAGGCAAGTTCTCAACAGCCAATTACTGACCCCAGATCAGATCACATGATGTGCTAAAGAAGGCATATACCCCAATGACTATCTAGGTAAGACTATGGCAGCTATAAAAAAAATAAAAAAAAGTGATCTTTTTTCCAAAAAAAACTTAACAAAAATAAATGTGACCTGGATTATAAGGAAGGAAGGTGAAAGAAAGGCTTCATCGTTCTTTGTGTGTGTGTCTGTGTGAGAGAGAGTTAACGTTGGGGGGAGAGGAAGTGAAATCTTTCCCCATGGTGATGGTGTTGACATTAGTCCCCCATTAAGGCCTGTACACAGGGATGTCAGTACCCAGCATTCCTCCTCATTAATCAGGAGGTACTGCCCCCCCGCCCGCCCCCGCTCTTCAACATCACCACCCAGACTAGACTCTCTTTCAGCACAATGAAGTCATCACATCACCGGTGGAGCTCTAACTGCACCAGGCAGAACACCTTCATCTGTGGAAGCATATTATGACATCATCAGCGATAACTACATCACCAAGGTCTGGTAAAATTTTTTTTAAAAAAAACACCATTCAGTCCAGAAGGGTCTGGTGAAGACAGGCAGGCCCATTAGAGAAAATAGTAGTCTCATCCAGAGCAATCCTGTCTGCAAATAAATGTCACCCCAAAACCACAACCTTAACCCTAAAGCTAACTCAATTTGGAGAGCAGCTCACGGTGTACGCTGGTGCCGCAGAATTCTACTTCCTGTTCGAGAGTAGACAAAGAGCTGAGAACTGGATTTGAGTCAACTCCTCCTTTTCAGACAAGAGAGTGCCCTCTTTTAAGATTCCTTTCCTGATTATAATCTCTGTTTGTTTTTTAAGCGCCAAATAGAATCCTCAACCTAGCAGACCACATCAGCGGCTTGTGGAGAGCGACGGCTCGCAGACTCCATGACACAGGCTGGGGGAGCCACTAATGAGCACAAATTTCAGCGCTATAATCTCACCCGCTAATGCCCAGAGCACCATCAAAACAGTCAAGCCACAGCACGTCCATCGATCGGCTCTCGGCGTCTCCACACGACAACCTAAGCCCGTGGAATTTCGCGCTATGGCACACCAGCTGGTGAGATCCGCGCCAAACGGTTAAGGTGATTCCATTCGCAGAATTTTGCATGCGTTATTCCTTTTTTTTCTTCTTTTTTTCTTCTTCTGTGGTGCTTTCCTAATTGTGGGGCTTTGATGACTGGAGGTCAGAAGAGACCAGGGCCCCGTTTCGTAGCGGTCTCCATCCGCTCCTCCCTCTGCCTCCAGCTGTCGCTGAATCTGTGAGCCGCTCAGCCGCCGTCTCACCTCCCGTGCTCGCTATTAGCGGGCGGGGGTGTGTGTGTGTGTGTGTGTGAGCGTGTGCAGGATGCGCGAGTGCGAAAGCCGCAGGAGAGCAGGCGGAATGTGTGTGAGTGGGCACAATGTACGCGTGAGGGAAGGAGAGAGAGAGAGAGAGACCGGCTGAGGGGAACCAGGCAAGGAAGAGAGTCTGAGTCTGAGAGAACAGAAACAAACGGGGGTGGAGAGGAAGAATGGGAGATGGGGGAACGAGGGATGCAGAAAGAGAGAGAGGGAGGGTGAGAGAAGGAGGAAAGGACAAAAAGAGGGGAAAGGGCAAAGTGAGAAGCAACATACCGACAGAACATACTAAAAGTGTGTGTGTGTGTGTGTGTGTGTGTGTGTGTGTGTGTGTGTGTGTGTATGGGTGGGGGGGAGTGTGTGTGTGTGTGTGTGTGTGTGTGTGTGGGACCGTGTGTGTGTGTGTGTGTGTGTGTGTGAGAGAGAGAGAAAGAGGGGGCGGAGTGAGGGAGAGTGTGTGTGTGTGTGTGAGGGAGGTTTGTTTTAATCAACGACAGACACAAAAAAAGAGAAGAACAAATTCAGACGAGCGCATGAAGAGCAACAAGTCCCTGTGGAGCCGAGGCCCAGGCGGCGGTTTCCCGCGGTCCCCGGGGACTGATTACCGCCAAATCCCTGACGTAGGCTCTTCTTTGGTCCTAAAAGGGCTGAGCCGCGCTTAAAGAAGCACTCTGTATGCGCGGCGCATCTAACCGCCATCCTCGCGCGCGCATCCAGGAGCCGCGCGCCAGTTTTACTGACAGTCACTGAATTCTGGCCCGTTATTTGCATTTTACAGCGTTTCAGTTAACAGCCTGCCGCTCTGAAATATCATGCGCGTTTATGTACTGCGTTCTAGCCCTCATTCTGTAAGGAAGGGCTGGGAACTTCCTTGCCCAGGATTTGTAATGCAACTCTGTGACACCGTATAAACTGGGGACGTGGGAGGTGTGGATAAAAACCTAAACATCAATTAAAAGGTGAATACATTTAAACGACAACCAAACTGGAAAAAAAAACTCTTTCAAAAGCATGTCTCCTGCATCCAAAGTAAAGGAATGTTCTGGAAGTAACGACCCTCCAGAGTGAACGATTGTATGAGGAGAGGAGAAGAGAGGTGGATGAGAAAGGGGAAAAGGAATGAGAGAGGATGAGAGTGGGAGAGATGGGAAAAGAGGAGAAGAAGGAGGAAAGCAGTGTAAGGACAGGAAGTAGAGAAGGTGGACAGACCCATGCCTCGAACAGCAATGACGGTGTGCCAGCGTCCGCGGAATGACACTGCAAAGCTGTGTGAAACCGCCGTTCCCAAAGCTGCATACAGCTGTATAAATGCAGAGACAGAGGCCAGCGATGGAGTAAGAGTGGGACCAACCGCCCCGTATGGACCGAACCTTATCAGGATTTCTGGCCACCTGAGGATATCAGAGAGCGGCTCCCTTGACGGTAAGTGGCAATAACAACATTTTGCCACTAGGGGGCAAACAGGACAGTAGTGCATTTGGAGCTGTTACACGACACTTTGTCTGCATTTGTTTTTTTTACTGACAACAAGACGAGGCAATTTGTGCTGAAACCACCAAACAACATTGTACATTGTGACTTAGCCCACGGCCATTTTGTAATTTTGAAGCACAACTGTGATGGGGAAAACCTACGATGTCTTTTGTCGCATAAAACAAAAAAAAAGTATTTCTGTGGTTTAAACCTAGGTGTATTATTTCAGGGAATGTCAAGACTGCCCCTCTCCTTCCTCTGCACTCTCCAAACTCTGGCTACAAAAATGTGCGCCGAGGCAATTTAGTGAAATTGGGTTAATGTAAAAACGTTTGAGAGCACTGGAAGCCCTTGTAATTCGGTGCAGATGAGGCCCTACTACCGAAACAGAGTAAGAGACCCACACAGCTACATATTCAGCTTTAGGTCACAGAAATTAGATTTGCGCAAAGCGAGTACAACAGTGTGTGTGTGTGTGTGTGTGTGCCCGTCTCATTCTCTGTCCCAGCCTGAAATTCACAGCGCAGCTCATTCAGATACAGCGTATATTTACATGGAACCTCAAGTCTACCCCCACTCCCTCCTCAGTATTCGGCATGCTGTAAACACACATGCATGCGCCCAGATGTACATACGTACGTATATGCACAGACAACCCCTGCGACCTTCCCCTCACCGCCTGCGCCCACTGCCCCAAGCAACCCCCCCCCACCTCCCCCAACCCCATAACCTGCAACCCCAACTCACCCCCCCCCCCCCCCCCCTCCACAACAAGAAGCCGTTTTAACGTTTTAGTTTTGTGGGCTGTTTAAAATGCCATTTTTCCCTCTCCTTTCCAGACTTCAAAGCCAGTTCTCAAAGCTTTTATTTTCTCAGCCAAATCCTAAAATTGTTTCTGATTTAGGGAGCTGGCGGCGGGCCGAGCCAGGCCGGCAGGCAGCGTTTAATAACAACGCCGGCGAGCGGAGCCGCGCCAGGGCTGCTCCGGAGCTGCACTGGGCCAGGGCTCACCAGACGCTCACGCGCGGAGAGGGGAGACCCTGGGGCCCGAGCTGGCCCCCGGGGGCCTCTGGAACAACACAGAGGGCCTCGTTAAAGCCGCCGTCATCGCCGTGGTGCGGCTCGTTTACCTTCTCCTTCCCCCTCTCCCTCTCTCTCTCTCATCTCCGTCCTGTGTCCCAACACCTCCCTCCAGTTTAAATAAAACAATAAAACCCCTCTGTGACCACTCTGACGGCCACAAAAAACACATAAAGCAACAGCCAGCACACCCCCCTGCTTGCTCTAGCCTTGAGCCAGTCGCTGAATGAAAAGGCTCGCGTTTTTCTCCTTCTCCCCCTCTCCTTTGAAGAAGACAGACGATAACAGCCGACCAGTGGAGGTAACAGAACAGGGAACCTGCCCTCAGACAGGATGTAGGGACGGGAGGGAGAGGCAGGGCTGTTCTCCCACAGCACAATGAAAGAGGTGCAGGAGGGTGCCTTTGTTCTTCTTTAATACGGAGGTGCAAAGAATATCAAAACACAAAGAAGAGCACCTCAAACAAAAGGCTGGGGGGGGTGGATAGGGGGAGGGGGGCAGGGAAAGAACCCTATCCAGCAGGGGTGTATCCGAACCAGAACACCCTATTCGTAAATTCACAAATAATGCCTCCTACGCAGACTTTTTTTTAACTTCCTGATGTCGAACAATGATATTCGGAAAAGATATCCGAAGACGAGATTAGCGGTAAAAGTGAGCGATAAACGGAAATGAAACCACGGTCATATGTAGCGCGCGATAAAACATGCGCTTTAATGCGTTTCTCGACACATTCGCAGATGCATGTATTACATCATTTATTAAATAACAGCAAAAGACAAAGAGACACAACCCCCCCCCCCCCCCCAAACACAAACACAAACACACACACACACACACACACACACACACCCCACCACCAGTGCTAATACGGACAGATTTGTTGGTTGAGCAGATAGATATACAGATAGTCTCCGCACACCTCTACTCTCCAGGTTAAGCAAGTGAGGGGGGGGGGAGGGGGGGGGCAGTGGGGTGTTGGGGTGACAGTAGATAGAGGGAGGGATGGGGGGGGGCAGTGGGGTGTTGGGGTGACAGTAGATAGAGAGAGGGATGGGGGGGCAGTGGGGTGTTGGGGTGACAGTAGATAGAGAGAGGGATGGGGGGGGGGCAGTGGGGTGTTGGGGTGACAGTAGATCGAGAGAGGGATGGGGGGGGGGGCCAGTGGGGTGTTGGGGTGACAGTAGATCGAGAGAGGAAGTGGGAGAGAGCAGGAGACTCGAGAGGCAGATAAAGGCTGCGGGAGAGCAGAAAAGTCAAGGTGCTGGAGAGAGAAGGAGCGAAGCATGTAGCTGGACCCAGAGACAGGAGAGTCTCTACCTCCAAATGTACAGAATTACACCTCTCACACGACACCTGGAAGAATGTGCCCTACAGCAGACTCCTGAATCATTTAGCTATGGCTCTGTCCAATCAGGATCGGCCTCGGAGGAGCGGACGGACCACAACGGCTGGTCTACTGCACCAACACTCTGCAGGACTCATTCTTGCGGCCAATTGTCGTCGTTTTCACTGTTTTGTAACAAGACTGCAGACCCTGAAACCTCGGATTCAACTGGAAAGAAAAACCTTAATATGTCTGTACTGGCACCTCTTTGGTGTGAATAAATATACAGACAGACAGACAGACAAAGCCAAAGGCAATGCACTCCGTTCATGAGTACAAGTGATATGCATTTTCTTTACCAATGGTCAACTTACACCTTGTTCAAATATGCAAAAATATGCAACTGAGGTGCTTTAGCAAAATTTCTGTTACGTAAAAAAAAAATACTTGGAGCCTGGAATTTGGTCCATATCAGTCTGTAGTGATATAAGAGAAAAGGACACACACACACAAACACACACAGCTATAGGTCTTAGGAACGGAATTAGAAACACAGCTGGAACAGAAACAGAATAGAAAACGGGAGCAGAAATGCCACGAAGCACCGCCAGGAAGGAAAACCCGCGGGAACGCGCGGTTGGGTTTCCACAGAGACGCGGGCGGAGCGGTTACAGGGCCACGCGAGGGCGTCGGAGCCGGGGCCGCGGCGCACGACTCGCTCGCGGAAACTCTCCCGCCCTCAGAGCCCACCGCCAGGAGCCCGACCTGCAGCACGTGTCAGGGTAAACTCTGCGCGCGTTCTGAAATATTCATGGCGGTTTTTGTCAGCACTCGTGTAGGAGGGGTATTCGTCGGCTCTCTTGGGAGAAAGGGAACAGCACTTAAGTGTGTTACACAAACAGTGAAACGCAAGCCCATCTTTCGCGCCATTGCAACACTTTAACTCCTGCCTACATGAACAAGCAAACCTGTTAAATGCACAGCTTGCCACACCCCGTTTAACATTGTACTTCAGACTAAATCTGTCCAGAATGGAATTTAGAGAGCACTGATATCCAGGTTATCACTACGGAGGTACATGACATTTTTTTTTTTTTTTTAGCATCATCATACTCAGGAACAGAACTGCTGACAGTCCTGTCCAGTTCCTTAACCAGTAAACCACACTGCCACCGCGGTAGAAGGGAAGAGGACAGCCACACTTAGTCCCATTCTGCTTTCCCCATTTCCACCGCAGTACACCACAGGGAGCCCCCCGCCTCCTCGACACAGAAACACGGTCTGCCCATCGCACCAAATTCCACGCGCTTTTTTGTGTGCAGCAGTTCTCAAACTTTCAGAGCCCACAGCCCACTTAACGAGAAAAAACATTCTCCGTGACCTAAACCTGCTTAAAATGCAGACTAACACATGTTCAAATATGGAATGAAGGTGTTTTTAAAACATGACAGAACAACTGCATGTACACTGTAACTACTGCAGTCAATGTAAGCTCTGCAGTGATTAATCTGACTGCCGCTGAAGGGTATGGGAAGCGCAAATAATACAGCTCGTTATTTTTTCAGTCCTATGACCAACCCCAACACCTCTAAGGCCCCAGCAACAGGTCCCCATTCACAATTTCACAATTTCACAATTTTGGAAGCACTGCATGAAGATTCCATTCTGATCACACCTGAGCCCAACTGTAATCAAGATGAACTAATCCACTTAATCCCCCCTTTTCATACACACACACACACATATACACACAGACACACACACACACACACACACATATATATATATATACATATGATGGGAAGAATCTGCATTTATTCTATCTGCACTCACATATTTATTCATCAGCAGAACATTCTGAATCCCTCCCCCTTTTTTTTCTTTCTTTTTTTTTCTTTTTTTTTTTACAGCTCCCTTGAAGTTAATTGAATTGAGTTATTTGACTCAAACAAATAAGAGATTAGGTGGAGAAGGCAGGGAGGACGGCCCTGAATGCTTAGAATGTGGATTTAGCCAGAGGCGCAGCGAGAGGTTCTGACCCTCCAGCCACTAATAATCCATCACCGCATAATAAATTGCAGGCAAACGGGCTGAACTCGCCTGAATTAAACGTTCTTCAAAGTAAAAAAAAGAAGAAGAAGAACAAGAAGAAAAAGAGGCTTGGTGAGAAAACACCATTTACAAGACATAAATAGATCTTTAATGGTAAGATCAGAGAGCCACACACGAGATCCCCTGGTGTTTCCTTTCTCTTTTCCATTCATTCATTCCTTCAGTTTTTTTTTTGTTTTTTTTTGTACACAGAGGCCAAATCCGCGCGGCACAGATTCTCTTTGGGTTCCCTGTGGCCCTATGGTACAGAGGTCCAGGGGTGTTGTTTGGGGAATGGTAGGCAGGCCACGAAACCCAATGTATTGGCCGTGAGTAGTAATGGCGGATCCCCATAATAGGTTGACCTGTCAATCATTGACTTGTTTGAACCAATCAAAAAAATGTACTTACTTGGTTCACAATGGTGAGTGCTTGATAGTTCCGCCCATTTCGGGGGTCACAAAGCCTCAACTTTCCCATCGTGGGCCTTTCACTCGTGCCACAGGCCCATATGGATCAATCGGTCCTGTGAGACACCATCTTGCCATAAAACCCTCCCCCTTTCCATCTTCTGAGAGAAGACGGACCACCAAAATGGAGTAATGACAAGAACAAAAAAATCTACACATGTCCAGCGAAAGCATCACTTAACAAAATATGTGGAGAAACAGGCCCTTACAATGTCCCAGAGGAGCTACGGATCATGCTATTGCCACCTGGTCCATCCTGTCCGTTGTCTATCCCAACGAGAACTCACTTCTGTCCCTACGAGTCTCCACGGCAACAGCTCTACCTCAGAGGAAACTAAACTGAATCCTGCAGGAGTTTCCCAAATGAAACCGTACAGGGGGGGAGGTGTCCTGGCCCACTGAATCCTGCAGGAGTTTCCCAAATGAAACCGTACAGGGGGGGGAGGTGTCCTGGCCCACTGAATCCTGCAGGAGTTTCCCAAATGAAACCGTACAGGGGGGGAGGTGTCCTGGCCCACTGAATCCTGCAGGAGTTTCCCAAATGAAACCGTACAGGGGGGGAGGTGTCCTGGCCCACTGAATCCTGCAGGAGTTTCCCAAATGAAACCGTACAGGGGGGGAGGTGTCCTGGCCCACTGAATCCTGCAGGAGTTTCCCAAATGAAACCGTACAGGGGGGGAGGTGTCCTGGCCCACTGAATCCTGCAGGAGTTTCCCAAATGAAACCGTACAGGGGGGGAGGTGTCCTGGCCCACTGAATCCTGCAGGAGTTTCCCAAATGAAACCGTACAGGGGGGGAGGTGTCCTGGCCCACTGAATCCTGCAGGAGTTTCCCAAATGAAACCGTACAGGGGGGGAGGTGTCCTGGCCCACTGAATCCTGCAGGAGTTTCCCAAATGAAACCGTACAGGGGGGGAGGTGTCCTGGCCCACTGAATCCTGCAGGAGTTTCCCAAATGAAACCGTACAGGGGGGGAGGTGTCCTGGCCCACTGAATCCTGCAGGAGTTTCCCAAATGAAACCGTACAGGGGGGGAGGTGTCCTGGCCCACTGAATCCTGCAGGAGTTTCCCAAATGAAACCGTACAGGGGGGGAGGTGTCCTGGCCCACTGAATCCTGCAGGAGTTTCCCAAATGAAACCGTACAGGGGGGGAGGTGTCCTGGCCCACCGCTGACGTCTCCTCGAGACAGGTCACAGTCGATTTTGTTTGGGATTTTTATGTCCGATGTCCACACAGACATCGGATCACAATTCCAACACCCTGAACAGAAGCTGCTGCATAATCAATTCTCACATACTTATCTGAGTCTGTGCAGCTAAAGCCTTTCAGCAAACGCCTCATCAGCATAACAGATACATATCACATCGCTAGTGAGTGCATATGTATTCTAAAAGACATAAGGGGGGGGGGGGGGCGGAAACATTATCTCACTTGACTGTGCATTGTAATGCTATGATTACACACAGCTCGAAGGTAAACATTAGAAATATTACCTAACCTGAAAATGTAAAATAGCAAAAACGGGCAAGCTATTTGTCAAATAAAACAGGCAAATAGTTGATGTCAACAAAATGTAAACAGAGGGAGTGGGGCTGACGAATTGAAAAGTTCTCTTTACCTTTTCTCCAAAGATGAGACTCGAGTGAATCTGCACAAACTATTCATTTATGCACAAAATCACAGATAGCAGATTCAACTAAAAAGTAGTTAAAGAGCCAAACACCACATCGGTCAAAAGCTAGTGTCTATTTTGCATGAAACGGTAACATTGCCCATTTACCTCACTTGGAACACTTTGGAATTGTTACGATTAGGATTGGAGTAAAAGTCTTAAACTGGGCAAAAATCCAAGTGGAATTGCGTAATTAAAAAGACGCCTCAAAAGGACACGTGCAATTCAGCTACAGGCAGTGGTACATCCTGTGAAGAGCACTTGTTTTCCGTACAGTTACTTGACCTGGGTGGTATTTCACAAAGCAGGATTACTGAATTAGCTGGATAACTGCTTAACTGAGTAAAACCCGGAACAGGTCTTTTTACTTCAGTTCATGTTGCAGGTTTGGGAGCGTTCCGAGTTTTACTCAGTGCCGTTATCCAGCTAAATCGGTAATCCTGCTTTGTGAAATACACCCCTGTGGTCTACAGGGCACCACATGCATGTCCACAAAGTCAGCCAGGTAAGGAGGGACTCAATCGGCAGGGCTGTACCCGTGTCATAGCACAAGAGCGGCTTGAGCGATCCTGCCTACAGCGACCGTGGATAAAGCAACGCTCCTTCGGCGCGGCGGCCGCACTGGGCTCCCGACCGGTGGAATGCACGGGGGGAAAGCGGTGGCTGGCAGTGGCTACACGCTTCGGAGGAGAGCGCTTTCCCGGTCGTTCCAACCTGCCGCTTTCCCCTTTTGTTCGATGCCAAGTGATTAAAAAAAACTATTTTCCAAACATGCCTCTGTTGTCCTCCCAGTCTTTTACCTCAGAATGGATGAGGGACATGCCTGCTATCTGGTGTCCTCTGTTGTGTATGGAGTGTGCACATGATCCCAGGGATACATGATCCTCAGAATATGGCTAGTGAATTATTTAAGAGCGTGTTTTCCAGATGCAAAATTTACAGAAATCTGGAAATTGGCAGAGAGCAGTGATGGCTTCACAAAAACAAAATGGGCCAAACTACCATATGCAATCAGTGACTTGCTGATTTAAGCCAATCTGTTGTGCTTTGGCTGTGGCGGGGGAAATCCTTTCATGGTTCAAACAAGTCAATGATTGACAGCTCCCTGTAGCTCCACCCATTATGAGGTTCATGAAACCTCACTCTCATCAACACAGAACAGGCACAAAGATTAATGGGTAAAGGCCAATGGAGCCGCCAATTTAAAGATGCGTTACTTTTCCCATAATTTCCCAGACAACGCAGCACGTTCAGGCTAATTGTTGAAATTAGCTAAATAAATCTGTGAAAAGGAAAACAACAAAAACACAATAACGTCAACGCTTCCTGCGCCTGGTTTGAAAAAAAAACGCACACGCTGTGCTCAGGCTGAATCCAGGCCTATCACTTTAAACATAAGCTGATCCCGTCAAAACAGCTGCACGACTTTGCATATCAAGCTGGACATGTGTCGGCTGGTTATAATAATTATTATTTTTTTAAACGAAGAGGTGACCAAAGCAGGTTAACCTCTCGTGCGAACAACGTGTGTGTGTGTGTGTGTGTGTGAGAGAGAGAGAGGTAATGACGCAGCAAAATGCAAAATCGGTTCAAGAAGAAGCACTTCTTTTGAAAAAAGAAAGAAAAGAAAGTTGCGAATTCAAATTACGCGTAGCCTACATTCTATTTACACAAAGCATGTATGAAACTTTTTTTTTTTCCTATAAGAAGTTTGAGGCGCAAGCCAAAAGCGCATATTCAGCAAAACGCCAGCGCGTGAACCGACCACTACAGCCTGTCGGTTTGGGGCATCGGGCATCACTAACAAGAAACCGGCTTCTACACTTCAAACAGACTCAGGAAGTCGCAAACTGCCCAACGGTCTCATATTTCACGTATTTTAAAAGTAAACCATGACATTAAAGCAGCTTTTCCCCATGTGTATATTTTTCTAATGACTCCTCTAGAACATTGTTTGGAGCGGCAGTAAAATGAGTTTATTCAGCAGATGAAAATGCATTTATTTAATTATCTAAAGCGATCAGCCGCTTCTGCATTATAAATACAGACTAGGCCGACTGCACATTCTGCGTTGACTGTAACCTTCGTAAAGAGATCCGCCAGTAAGCTAATGATTGCAGGAGTAGGCCTAGTGTCCTGAATGTTTATTTAGTCGTTGCACACAATTTGTTCTTTCGCAGTGAATTGAAATAAAAGTAATAAAGCTCTGGATATATCATTGTTTTCTGTTGATCGTGCCAGTAAAATAAGATAATATACAAGGTCCTACACTTTCATATACATTTTTCAGAAGAACACCGACGGCTTTAATGAGGCATGCGCATTGATAATCATTCGCAGCTCCAAAATTAGACTGATACGACCTTGCGTCATTGCCTTATTTCACCGTTTAGGCTACTTACCTTTTGTTAATTCGCTTCAAAACTCAAAGTGGTCAAGTTGTAACTGCACCAGGTTTAACGTCGGTTCTTACACAGCGTGACGTCCAATGCGTGTTAAACGTAACCACGTTAATCAACAAGATTAATTGTGCAACTGTCTAATTGCATTATGACCTCCGCGTCATGAACGTTCCTTGGAATTGTCTCCAGTACTCGCGCTTGGCCTACTTGATTCGGTACATGGTTGCAGCAAGAGCGAAATGGAATTATAGCTGTTTTCAATTGCATGGGTCATTGAAAAAATATTGACGTACATATTAATTTCTGTTATTCCTTAGAATGCGTGACGGTTGTGTGATAACATAAAATGTAGCCACGGGTAATAAAACGATATTTCAAGAAGTTATTTTAGCCTAATGCACAATATAATACGAATGATAATACCATGCTGTCAAAATCAATCAAGTCCAAGTATTTACGGTTATAATATAGGTAACGTATAGCCTAAATAATAGGCTAATACTTAACCTATACATTCTGTGTCGTATTCCACATACGTCTGCCACGCACAGACACACATACACACACACACTCGTGTGTTGCTGTGTCTGTACACGCAGGGTCACATCGGAGTACCATAGATAAACACAAGCATTTGTCCCCTTCATTCTTGCAGTGTACTTAAGCTGGACACCAGACACTTGTTAAACCTAATGCACGCGCTGCCAACCCATTCGCACCCCGACACATCACTGCTCGATATAGAAACTGGATTTTCTAGAATTACGGAAGCCTCCATTAGCACAAACACACACACACACACACACACACACACAATACTCCTACTACGAAGCCAAATCTCTGCTACCCCTGGACTGCACGACTGCCTGTTACATTTGTTCTGTTAACTAAACATAGAGCATTGGACTAAACATAGAGCAGTGGCTAAAAAAAACATTCTAAAAGTTAAAAATATTTATTTTAAATATGACAGCGTGGTAAAAAAACAAACCAAAAAAAACCCTGCATATATAAATAAACACATCACTGTACATCTACAGAAAAATAACCAGACGTTTTATAAAGTCGATTACGCCTGCCTTGGTCTGCCTCCACCGTTCATATAGATATGTAAATTAGGGTAGGCCTACTAGCGATGTTTTCCACGCGTAAATACTCGTTTGATTTTTTCCCCCTTCTCGCCCGTTTTACTAACCTACGTCGTTTTAAAAACCAAAGCTGCTTTTATGACAAACTGAAGAGAAAGAGGGTACTAAATGGCCCAATAAGCGTTATTCATTAAAATTTGCACATAAAAATCAAAGGAGTTTCTAGCAATAGCTAATTTCCAAAACGGCCATACTGTCTAACTAATTTCCTTTTCCAATAAATTACTGTTTGGCTCTAAAGCCATGTTATTACGCTTGAATAACATAGAGGGTGAACTATTAACACGGGACACAGTCTCGCTCCAAAACCAAATTGCAGCCTCGCTATTTTAAAGTTACAAGCTACAATAAGCATTAACATTAAACCAATATGTTTAATTTGTTTAAAAATATACACTAAGAAGTTCAACAAACCTGAGTGAGGAGCCATTGGGATGTGAGATGGGTAATATTTCCCAGGCTGGAAGTGACCGGGGTGTTGTACAGAACTGTGGCCGGTAGAAGCAATCCTAGAGGCGGCGCGGTGAACCAACGCGCCCCGCTCAGACAGAAGGTGCGGTGGAGGAGCGAAATCCCGGCCTTCCATTCCGTCGGAAAATGATAATTCCGAAATCCAGCGAGTAGACGGACTGCGTCAAACGCAACCCAAATATTATAATCCCTTCTGGAGTTTAGGTCTTGCATTCAGTATATCGTTGATTTTTCCAGACTAAATAGTGGCTTCCGATCATTTTTTTCTGCAAGAGAAACAAAAAACGAAGTCTCGGTGAAGAAAACAATGAAACAAACCTCATAAGAAACTTCAGCTACATTTCTACAATAGCAATGTCTGCGACAGTTCCAATATAGTAGTAGTAATAATAATAATAATAATGATAAACTGTTTGAAATCAATTAAGATTTCAGATGTTCATTTGATATGGAACGTTACTGTAAACTATTGACTAGCTACAGTACGAAGACAAAAACGCTCTCCCTCAGTCGTGCTCGAGTGTGCACGGTGGTGGGAGTGTTAACGCAGCAAGAAAACAAGACGGCATCAGCATCTCCTGAGAGAGAGGAAGAAAAAACTACCCCCCGAAACCTTTACGATTCTCCAGAAAAAAAAACACATTGAAATATTTCTGCATCCCCTATCGGCTTCCAAGTTGGGAAAGTTCCTGTTAGAACTCGGTTGATTAGAAACAGCTAATGTTACCTAATATTAACTGATTTTGGGTCATTTTCTCGTCAGTATATAAAGAACAATGTGTTTACACACGCTAAATAAAAAATAATAATTAAAAAACATGTGCGTGTGAGCGATACAATTGATTACACACAATTCATTATCAATATTCAATATTGGTCTCTCTTTTGCTGTGAGACATCAAAATTTAAGGTTTCCAATTTCTTCAGACAGTTTTAGTGAGTAGGCTACTTATTAATAAATGTATCCGCTTTTGCTCAGTAAGCACATTGGTTTACATGGTTTTACCTTAAATCAGGAGGGTTCTCTGTTGACAGTGCAGTTTTCCGTCCATACTTTTTTTAGCAGGACGATACCCTCGTTGAACACTTTGAACAGTGCATCGTTCACTTTTTCTGGAGTAAAGGTTGGTTTAAGTTTATTTAAGAGATAACCATTATTCTTTAAAACGTTCTTCGTGAATTGTAGTCCAGCACCATGCGCTGTTGATGCAGACAAAATGTTGAAACGCATTCACATTGACGTGCTTGCTTAACATTGATGCACTCAGTAAGGCCTGCAGGCCTGCAGTATCTAGCGACAGCTTTAAAGCTCATTCGGAGAGTTAATGCTTCTAGACAAAGTTAAATTTAAAAATCACGTGTGCCACTAAACCAGCGATAAGAAAACGGTTGCTTGTAGCATAATTTTGATATTTTTTTGTTTGTAGTTGCTCTTCTTGTTTTACACACGATACACACGCACACGTTACGCTTACAAGAATCAGATTCGAGAAAGATCTGACAATTAAGCGTTCATGTCTATTAGCGTGTAGTTGCTACGAGACAAAAGCAGTAAGTGTGTGGGTGCGTGTGTGTGTGTGTGAGAGAGAGAGAGTGTGTGTGTGTGTGCGTGTGTGTGTGTGTCCACACTTAAATCAGACTCCTCTTTGTAATGTGCCAGGCCTTTTAATCTTATCGAACTGTGAATGGGCTAAACATGCATATCCTTCAAGTGCATAGAGGTCGAAGTAAACATTATGTAGATATATGCATCTTTTTAAACATGAAAAAATACGTTGACCACATTAAATGTGTGAGTCCACGTATATACACACATTGAGTGTGCGCAAGTACCTAGCTAAAGTAGTAATCAATACATGTTCTTGGCTTGTATATGTTGGTCATTTGTTTATTAGGTGTTAACAGAGAGAATGCTTTTTTGTTATTTTTAGCAATCCCTTTGCAGAGCAAGGAATAATTGTATTAGACAACAGTATGTGTTGACGCGTTTAGACATGCGCTACACATTGGATTCATACTTTGAATTATCCAATAAAATCGGAGCATGAATTTATATTTTATTTTAAAGACGAATAGCCATTATGAAACGGACAGAACGGACATGGTGGCAGTAAGAACGAGTGCCATTGTTTTCCCAATGCAACTGTTCCTCGTCGGCCATTACCGTCCTCAGGGGCGAGGACATGATTTTAAAAAAACCTAAGCGCTCCCTTGCATTAAACCACTCTGAAACAGATTAAACAAACGCATTTGTGAATAGAAGTAAAAGCCGCTACGTAGTGTTTCGGCGAAAATTACGTAAATTTGATATCTACCAGAATATAAAATAGGCTATTTTGTACTTAAGAAAAACAAGCTCGTCCGTTCTTGTCTGGCCAAACAAAGCGATGGCTAAAATTAGTACTTTCATAAAAATGCTGTTTCTCCGGTTATAACCACAACAAGCACAATGGAAACGCTTATTTAGTTTTCACGTGTGGTCAGGCACAAAAAAACTATATAATTAATGGGGTTATTTCGGAGATCGGGTCAGGCTGCGAATACAGTCGTTCGTTATAGCTACAACGGCCCGGGTTGGACTACACTTTGTCTGGCCTACAACTGAAAACGCACTCCTCCCCGCTGAAACACCACCAAAATCGTGAACAATAATGTCATACAAAAAATAATAAATTAAATGAAATATGACAACGGCTATATTGGTTGCATAAACACTAAATCAAGAAAACAAATTTAACCCCGAACATACATAAAATACACACTGGTTATGACATGCCTGATTCTCTTGTCTACAAATGGATTTGATAACTTAATTTGACAAATCAGTAAATTATACATGTACAGTAGACTATACGTTGACGATGTTGCATACATATTTTTAGTTTATCTGTGATATAACTGTAATAGTCAGTACGAATAGTAATATTAACAGTTGTTACCAATGAATTGTTATTATTATTATTATTATTGTCAACATGGATGGTTACAAATGTTGTTAATTATTCTGTATAAATGCATGCCACATAATATTTGTAAGAAGGAAAGGAGGATACCAATGACGACACGCATTACTTTACATTTACAAAAATTGTGACAGCAAATCGATCTATGCGTAAAACTATAATGTGTACATATGTTTGAATAAAAATAAATTAAATTATATGCTGTTGCCTGTTTTCTTATATTTATTGAGTTTACACCAGCAGAATAATTTTTATTGTTAATTTTATTCCAGTCTTCTTGCTACAAGTACATTTCTAGAATATAGTACTCTGGAATTAATATTGTGAAAACAACAAGTGAAAACAATGGTTTATTATTTAATGTATCATGAAAATATACAATAAAATAATTACTTACTGGTAAGTTATTCCTTGCATAACAATAAATCATTGAAATTGTAACGCAAAAAAGCAAGAAAATGGAAGCATGAACCTGAATAAAATGTGGAAGCAGTTACATCCTAGTGTGCCGTTTTCAGCTGTAGTTGCTAAATAGATGCGGGCTCGGCCTCCATACTCTCATGAATCGAAGCTATACCCTTCACACAGCATTTCTCTTTCTATGCGCCCTGACTAGCTCGTGCTTCTTAGCGCATGGAGGGTAAACACGCGCGTCGATTGGCTGAACATCTACATGTTAATAAGCTAGTGTGGTTCGTCTAGGGATAGACAGACTCCGATTGGCCTATATGTCTAGCCAATGGTATAACAGTAAGTAGTACTAAACAAAACGCGGGCGCCTGATTCAAGTACATTACCGATAAAGGAACCCTTTTCCGTGTCTTCAGCATACCTTGAACATTTATAAAAGGCTGCAAAAACAATGCATTTTAAGGGAGAAAATAGTTTGTGTGTAGCCTACGTTGTGTTCAAGATGTGGTGAGCTGATTAAAACATCATCCATATCTATCAAACAAGCAATTCAACTTCACATATGATAACATAGACAGGCTGTTGCCGAGAATCTAAAATACACGTTTTGCATAAATTTAAAAATAAGAAAGTTGCAAGAGTGGACAATTCAAATGTAGGCTATACACTCAGTCTTGCCTCACTCTGCTTCCAGATCAAGAAGTGGCCGAAGCTGTAGCTTTTACGTTCACATGGGGAAATAGTAGATGGGAAGCAAAGGTAAAACTATGGATCTTTTTACCATGGATTTGGTTGTTATTATTTTCTGTAGATGGACAAAAGTAGTCATTTGAGACCAAACATGCATCTCGTACTGTGGAATGTAGGCTACATTTTGTCTGAATCTGATTCAATAATTTTTGAGGCTTTAAAATATTTTGCACCTAATATATTTATTAAACCTCTTGTAAACATATTTGATTTCACACACACACACACACACACACACACACACACACACACACACACACACACACACACACACACACACATGCACGTGTGTGTATGTATGAAGAAATGTGTTTATTTCCCTATTTAAATAGGAGGAGGAGAAAAAAGTAAAACACAGGAATTTAACCAGAGAAGGTTTTGATTGGCTGGCACGCTGCCATAACTTTGTCAATCTCATAGTGTAAACAAGGCTCTGATTGGCTGCTGGCCAGTCCGCACTGGGCTGTCTGAAAAACGCAATTACTGGGCCCTGTGGTTTCAAGGCAGCCCGGAGTTGAATGATGAAAAGAGATAGACGGACTGTTTCAAGGTTTCCCCTTCACGGACCTCGTTGGCCTAAGAACCACAGGGATAGTCAGGAGTGAATCGAGGGGAATACGGGGAGGGGGGAGAGGGGGTGTTGCACGTTGTCTCATCATATCGAGGCCAGTTTTTGGGGATTAATGCGATGCAATAACAATGTAGCAGTTAGCATTACTGAGGGGGCATGGCATAAACGGCATTAACCAGATGGAAGTGCAACTACGAATCGCTGAAGTTAGCGTTGGTGGAAAAATAACAGGAAACGGTAAGTACGGAACTACAGCCAAATGGAGACGGAGGTCTTCCAGAGGAGAGCCATTGCTTGGATTTCAAATACGGATTTCAGCCAGTGTTGAAGTTGTAGGTTAGAAATGTTTTGTAGCCTCGGGATGATGTCAGTGTTATGTGTCGATAAGCAAACAATAAGACTTAAAATTTATATATGGGCGCGAGGTACAGAGTAGGTTTCAGAGTACGAATAATTGATAACAAGGATGACGAAACAATAGGCTAGTGTTAGTGGACGCGTTTAACACATGGCGATATGTTCGGTTTAAATGCCGCCCAAATGTCAAAGGTGTCAGCCTGATAAACATTATTACTCAGAGCATAGGTAGTAATTTTATAGTGCCAGTGTAATTTAAATTTAAATGCAGTTATTTATCTGAGATGTTTGAATGAGCGTTATAGATTTTTCTTCGTGGGTTTATGCTAAGAGCATATGTACGAAACATAAAATAAATAAATCACACACAGATACATATATATATATATATATACATAAAAGAAAAGTGTGTATACATACATACACACACACACACATATATATATATATATATATATATATATATAAATATATATATATAGAGAGAGAGCGAGAAAGCGAGAGAGCATTTAAACGGTAAGCATAAAGATAACAGGTATATTAAATTCTAAATGATTAGACTATCTTTGCAGTATCACTCTGAGACGATTCAAGTTCATGTTTCATTATTATTATTATTTATAATAATAATAATAATAATTATTATTATTATTATTACTATTATTATAGAGACAGTTGCTATGCAAACAATAATCAATTATACATTATTCTGGGCTTTAAGGACTGTTGTGGCCTGTCTTTTTCTTTACTTTTATATTTTCAGACCTTCTTTGCCGTGGGATTATTTACTTATACACGACAGTAGTATGCGAAGCGAAACAAGAGACAGTCATAATGGTTATGAAAGGGAATTAATGGTCCAATATTACGGTTGGTTGTGGGTTCGAGTCCCTGAAGGGGCACTGGTGTTGTGCCTCAGGCAAGGTGTTTAACTGGAATTGCTTCAGTTAAATTTCCAGCTGTATAAACAGATAATATGTAAACATAAGCTATGTAAATCTTCCTAGATAAGAAATGTTTGCTAAGCTAATAAATAAATGTGCTATTAACACACTCCCTCAGTCTCAGTCATATTTTCACTTGAATATTTGTGTTATTTGTTTATTATTTAATGTTTTTGCATGTGACATTTTTCAAAAACTCTTGCTGACTTTCATTGTGTGTTTTACCATTTTATTAAAATCCATATTAAACCATTTTGGTTTAGGCTCAAAGTTGCTCACTGGTGAGTTGAGAAGGTTGGAAGAGGAATTTTGAATTTATCTTGAGTCCGGTAAAACTCAAATCTCAAGCTGTTCAGACCCAGTAATATCAAAACCAAAAAGAGAATTTGACTTTGAAAATGAAACTTAAAAGTTGCACATTACCAATGAGGTAATTCTAAGTCCAGCACGACATTACGTTCTGTATACCACTGTGTATAATGCCAGGGTTGTGACCTCTTGAACCTCCAACCTAGCTCCTAGCTTTTTTAGTGTGAGAAACAGGAGCCCACACACATTCTCAATGTAGCCAACGCAACCATTCCTCTTTAATAAGCTTAGATTTCCCCCTTTTTTTAACATATGGTTATAGAAAATATTTTTAAACAAATCATCAACTGAAATTTTGAAACCCTATTTATTTATATAATTGAGTTAATGCACATACAGTACAGGCTATTCAGCTTCGAAGAAATATGTGTCAGATAGACCTGCAACCTAGTTTGAGAAAATGTTCTTCTCAGATTATTATTTCAAAGATAGAGTATATCAGTGCATATTAGAACAATACATTACAATATATTGAAGAACATTGTATTTATTTGGTAAATCTCAACCTATACTGTAATGAAAACATACCTGCATCACACAATATAGATGGTTATTTATGGAGCATGCTTTGTCTATTTGGAGGTGGGGGTGGGATCTATGGTTTTGACCACACGTATGTGTGTGTGTATTTGTGTGTGTGTGTGTGTGTGTATATATATATATATATATATATATATATATGTGTGTGTGTGTGTTTGTGTTTGGGGGGGGGGGGGGTCAAATAAATAAATAAATATATCCTAGTACTAGTATTATTTATTTCAGTTACTTGTCGAATGACAATAACAACGTATATTTCGAATCAAACAGAATGTCAAGTATACTTAGAGAAAATATTTAACGTCTTCAGGAGAAAACATGTATTGCTTTATTCAGTTAGCCTACTGTTACTTATTTTAGGGCATGTGCGCGCACGCACGGACGGACGCGCACACGGCAATCCCGTATTCTCCGTCCCTTTCTAGTAGTCCGTGTGCCAGCTCGAGCTTCCCAATGGCGGAACAGAGGGATAATTAATGCGGAGTGACTGATTGCTCTTGAAGGAGACCAGTCCTACGAGAGGGATTGTCCCTGACCAACGAAGCGTTTCTGACTGACACTTTCCTACCATATTCCACCCACACGCAGTAACAGGAAGAGGGCATTTGTCACCGGCGTCGGATGGAGGGCTACAATACCCAATTATTACCGTGGCTTTGCTTCTTGCTTTTGTAAGTCATGCGTTCCTTCAAAACCTAAACTGAAGGCCCGGACTCCTTATTCTACTGCAAGTGAAAATGTTTACTGGAAAACCGCCCCAATAATATGTTGAAAAAATGCATGACAATTAAGGCACATAATTATGCACTCGACGGCAGTCGTGAACCATAGTTGTTCAACAATGGATCAAGAACACCAGCCAAAAGCAACACATAGGCTATGTAAAATGCCCAGATATTTTGATTATTTGTAGGCCCTACTATATATTATGAACCAATCCATGAAATCCATAATTTTATATAATGTTACTTTTGGAGGGAAAAACAAAAAAAAACGTCTTTTTTGGGCGTCCACTCATAATCAATACCTAACCAATGATAGGCTTGATGACAATGTATAAAACAAATTAAAAATACAAAATAAAAACTGTGAAGGAATATACTAAAACAGGGCTCATGTTTGATTGGTGACACAACACCAATAAATAATTAATTTATATCACTGAATATGTTGATATGACATCGTGTTTTAAGCAGGCTTAATTCAGCAGCTGAATTAAGAAAAAAAATTGTTAAGCAAAGAGGTTGAGGAATGCTTTGTATTTTACTTGATAATAGGCCCAGTGGAAGTGTTGTTAAATCCCAAATTTCTTAGCTGTTTAATGCCAAGTTATGTTTTTGTTTTTGACAATGTGGCTTTAAAAAACATGACTTTGATTATCCAAATGATTTCAAAACGGGATTTGAAAAAAATAAATAATAATATATATATATATATATATATATATATATATATATATATCAGCCTCCCTGTTGGAAATCCTTATTTGATTAATTAATGCCAGGAAGTGAGAAGTAATTATTCTGTTAATTGTTTATGTTTTGGTGTCATGGTTGCGTTTCAGCGTCTACACGCCTACAGTTTATATTAGTTCATAGGGAATGCGCAATTAGAAATGAGAAAAGCATAAGATGAGCCTTTTGTGGAATTTAGGAGGCTTCTGTTGACCAACTCTTTTACGCCACGATAGTACTCATACTTGGGCAGGTATAGTCAGAGGTGGACGCCCTGACGAGTCGCAATGTGTCCAGCTCCCAACTCATTCTTTATTTATTTATTTATTTATCTCTACCATTTGTAGAAACTGACAATGATTTGGATTACAATTTTGTGTCGACGTTCATTGGAAAAGTTAAGTGAATAATTCCGCCGTCTTGATGTAATTGGACAAAGAGGTGTTGCCGCTTTTAACATAAAATTATAACACAAAGGATACACAGGCCTCATTAGGTATACATGAGTGTCTGTCCGTCCATCCGCCCGTCTACCTTTACAAATCTAATATCCACCCCATTAACGTAGCCTACATAAACGGAACATTTTTTTAAAAACTTGTTTAAGAGTAAAATTGCTATATCTCGCCAACGTGGTCAGGGGCAGGCTAAGGGTGGGGTCATCCTTCACAAAGCAATGGTCATGTTCGGGGTAAAAATTAGAAATGTTTAAAAAAATTATATGTGGCTGCGAAATGTATACAGTAACCATGACATTCGTTTTGTGGAGTTAATTAAGTCCCCGTGGTCAGGGGTCTACGCACTTAAAGCTAATCAACATAATATTTTCAACAAACTTGGTTAGCTTAAATGCTTGCTGTTTGTCGCTGGTCATTGCAGAGCTGGATACGATCTGATATTGTTTCTTCTTAAACTGTAAATATTTACGTCGATTGTTTAACGGGAGGTATGGCGAAGATGACAGTGACACTGAAGACAAAAACTGACTGACAAACTTCGCGCGCGCTGAATTATTAAAGGGGCCATATAATCTGCCCCAGCCGGGCGGTTTTTAAAAAGTGTGAGAGGCGACAGCTCAATCTTTGCAATCAAATGATTTCACAGTTCACCAAAGTCTGGCGTGGCTCAAAAAAAAAATGGTCGCGTCATTTAGGGATTACATTAGTGATTTTTAATTTTTAATTTATTTATACTTGTACGTTGTTAAGCTGCTTGTCGTCTATATAAAAGCACCCCTGTAAGAAATTTACTTGGAAAAAAAACAAAGGATGGGTAGGCCTACATATTTGTAATGCGTAGCTGAAGGCGCTTGGAGGTGTTTACGCTTGGCCGTTTGATTCCAGGGACCGGTATTGTTTGAGGACGTCAATTGGAGAGCTCATCTGGCTTCAATTACGGCGAGTTTGTGCTTAACTCTCATAAACGGCACAAACCATCGGTGGGCCTCCTCCATTACGACCTGTTTTATTGAAAAAAGCTTAACATTAAACTAAAGAGGGGAATAAGTGTATATTAAGATAAACGAGACGGAAGAAGGGCAAGAAATACCAAATTGAAAGTTGTTGTTGAAAAAAGGTGGGGGAGGGGGCTAAATGTAGGTTTTATATTGTTTATCTGGCCTGGTGATTGAGCATCAAACTATTTCTAAATTTACTAAAGCCGTGATGTACAAAAAGGTGGTTCTCAAGACAGAAAATTGAGTTCAAGGTAAAATTAGCATATATGCCACGTCTATCAATATTACTGTAGAGCACAAAGGACAGTAATAATCAAATCCTAACTGGACGTTACAAGGGTCCTTAAAACTGCAGAAATATTACTTTCGTCATCTTTCGTATAAAAGACAAACGAAGATGAAATACTCGTTTTTTGAAATTATATGTTTTTTTAAGTTAGTGTAATTCACATATTAACAAGGGCACATTATTGTGATTATTGTTGCTTTAAATATTTTGCATTTCCAACGTACGTTATGCTTTTGTGTGACTGAAAACATCTGAAATCATATGATAAACAGTTTAAGAGTTAAAATAGCCCATCCACCCTGGTTAAGTATAGACTACAGTTGTCTTGTTATTAATTATATAATAACAAGAAAATTGTATGCCTTACTTCCCAGTTGGGTGACTGGGCTAATTTTAACACGTAAACTCTCTAAAGTATTTAAATATCCTCTCCAAACTATTTAAATATCCCAAAACAAAAATCGCACCCCAAATTGTAGTGAAAATTACAACGTGTTGACAATTATGATAAATAAAATAAATTATCAAAAAATAAACATAAAAAATTTTGTAAAGCAAAATAAATTATTGCATTATATGCTTGAAAGCAGATAAAATCCATTATTATAGCTAATAGGCTTGTCATATAGTCAAACATGTCTTCGACCCCCCCCTTCCTCCTCCACCCAAAAAAAAAATAATAATTTGCCTGAATGTATTGAAGTGCTATCAATGGAATCGTGTCTAGTTTACGTTTAGAGCTAATAGATGTCCACTTATTGGTTACGTATAGGCCGCTAATAATTATCAAAGCAAATAACATGTCTAACAAGGGCCTTTAATGTTAACCCATTGTGTAATTTATTTGAATAGCGTGTAGTGCATGTGACATATTTACGAGCTACGAGTTAGACTCATCTAAATGTAAGTCCTGAAAATTAAATGAACACGTGATTTTAAGAAATGTTTTCATTTCTAATCGGTAGCAGTTAATATCGTGTCGTGGCATTACATTTCACGCCGAGAAAATTCAAGGCATCGCTGTCGTCTCGAACGGTTGTTAATCAAGCCATTGGCCACGTAACACACGCGAAAGCGCAAGCAAATGTCATTGCAACGGCAACCACAACAAAGCGACAGAATAGCAATAAAGCAATATTAAACACAGTTGCCTTCTCGAAATTGCCTCTGTCCATACTATAGCATATGGATGACTCGATATAACCGGTGCAGAAGCATGTAGTAATAGTGGTCCTGTGTTATCAAAAATACAAGTGACAAGCTTTTTTTTTTTTTTTTCATGTTGTTACCATTGTCGATATTGAGACTATAATTACTATACAAATGTATTATTACTATTATTTTTAAGTGGCTAATTAGCAAAACCACTATATTTCAATGTCTTTCTCATTTGTGTGTGTGTGTGTGTGTTTACCAGTATTAATTATACTCACATTCTGTTCTGAAGTCTTAGTTAAGTCTAAATCAATCAATCTTTATATATATATATATATATATATATATATATATATATATATATAAACACGATACATACATTGAATACATAATGGCAAAGTGGATGATTTGCTTATTTCTTGAATGAGCAATAAAATGTGAAAAAATATATGAATCATAAAAGCAATTGAGATAAATATCTGGATTTATTTGTTGAAATTGTTTCTCATTTTGCGTTAAATGTGCAGTTGGTTAAACATGGACTAACTGTGTGACCTAATGCCCTTAGAAATAAATAGCCTTGCATTAGTGGTTATGTTTCTAAATACAATTGCTTAAATACATACACTTATAGCCTATGTGTGCTATAAAACATATGTGCAGACCTTTCATGTAGATTACTTACATAAAATATACGTGTTTGCAAATCAATATTCAAGAAATAAAAAAATAACCAATGTAAACAGTATAAGCACTCCATAAAGATCGACGCTTCTCGACAACACGCAGTTTCCATTGTTCCATTTAACGCGTGTTTTCCTGGGTTAAAAGCCCTCTGGGCGAAGATGCTTGACTCATTTAAATGACTAAAACATAGAAACGCGCAGCGAGGCTAAGATAGGACATAAACGTCGAGTTGCCTTACATTTGCAGAATAATTCAGGAAAAAACTGGTGTAGGCTCAGTGGGATAAGACGGTACAACGGCTGAATTTCTTAAACAGGACACCAAAAAAAATGGGGGAAAAAAGCCGTTCCGCCAAGGTTGAATGATTCCTCTTATTTGTGGTTGAATATCGGTTTCCAGAATTCTTCGCTGAGTCAAAAATGTTCGCATAATGTAAACAGAAAGCGGCACAATGGCTTCCAAGTGAATAGGGACCACAGCAATTAACAATCTGCGCCTTTTGAGTTTTTAAAAATGACATTCTTGTGTTTTGATTTTAAAACGAGTTAACATATTACTGAATGGACACCAAAATGTGCTGCATTCAATCTTGCAAACCAATGAGGCAGCTGATTGAATGCGTTTTGTAAAACAGAGGGATTCAAATTCGTTCGTATTATTGCGAGTTCTTTCTGCCTCGATGAATGATTCATGACTGTTCGAAATTAATAAGCGTTACAGAACGGAGATCAAATCAAAAGCTCACAAAATATAGTTGTAAATTCTGCACATAACGTGAGACTCATCTAGGCGATTGGACGTACGGTTTAAGCAGACAACAGTTAACTTTCATGTGAGCATCGAAATGCATCAAGAATACGAAATATGTATATAAATCAAAAAGACAAACGCATAAATAATAATTTAAAAAAACATGATGAGATTGTATGCAAGTCACAATTTTACACGTTCAGCGGTGCGCGCATTGATAATATATGCATTGATTATCCTACATCTAAAATGTGCAAATGAAGAACACTGCTTTTTAGGTAACGATTAATGTTGTTGAGAAAGGTGAATTCTGATGTGGAAAGCAGAGAGCACCTACCTATTAAAAACGACCGTCCGTGTAGCAAACCAAAAATATATATGGACAGCACGATTTAGCTTTGCGCGAGACACGAACCAAAAATACAAATCCTGGAAACGCTGATGTTAAAATGCGGAAACGGTGGAAATGCTTCTCAAGTTTCCTGACGTTCAATTACAATCCATTTCCAGTCGGCAGAGAGGTTGATGTTCAGATTCACATCACACAAGCTTTGCCTTTTTTAATCGTGGGAAACCAGGTCCTTTTCCCCGCAAAGAAGGACATAAGTACAAATTTATTTTTTTCCTGCTGGTACGTCTCTTCCATTCGAGAACAGACCCCTAGTTATGCGCGCGAAGAAAATTCATCCGAACACGCCCGGCAGTCTCTTCAATAAGGCTCTATAATCACGAATTTACGGCTGGATGACGCGTCCTCTTCTCACACAATGGAGCTCAGTGACATTAAACAGAGAATTGATGGAGAGACGAACGAATTCTAATCTCTTTTCCACATTCAGGCCATTGCTTCTTGCTTTTTTTAATTAGGGGAGGGAGAACACCTATTGTGAAGGCACAGCCCCGCTTCCTCTTTCTTCCTCCTGTCATTATTATTATGGTTGTGTATTTGATTGTTGTCATGAACCGGACTTTTGCTTGGATTGATGAAGAAAAAAAACATACCCTTCTCCACCCTTGAACGATTTAACGCCGCGCAGCCAAAGATCTTCCATTTTCGAACCGTACAATCCCAACACAAACACACACACACACACACACACACACACACATACATACATACATACATACACACACACAGATACTTTCAGAAAAGCCCTTCACAACAATTACACTCATAGCAAGCTAATTTATCCGCCATTTTGGTCATATCTGCAAAGAAAACACACGGTCGCCAACATCAAAATGTTTTTCGTTTGTAAAATAGATCCTCAATGGCACAAAAGTCAAAAGTTTTTACTAAGTTACTTACAAACTCGTAAGGCTCACTATGTTGCCAACTATCTTCATTTTAAATATTTGGGGGGGTAAAAAACTTTTGAAGACAGTATAAACAAAAAGCTGCAAAGAATGAGCGAGTTGAAATTGAAACTACGGTCGCCATTTACGCAGAAGCAGAAAAAGACAAAACAGATTGTGGTCTCTGTTCATCAAAGTATATACCTAAATTAACATCAAATAAAAACACAAACAACGGTGCGATTCTATCCAATTTTACTTCCAAAATCTGGCGGCATTACCTTGGCGTAAAAATCCATGGAAGAAAAAACGATATTTCTTTCGAAAAGCTAGACTATTCTTTAAAACAAAGACACTGGTTAAAGTGATCGGTCCTCATTTTTTGTCCCCTAAAAGAGAGAAATTTTCGCCTTAAAGGCAAAGCCTTAGTTCCCACTGATCCCCGGAGCAAATCTCTCTCCCCTACCTTTAAGGTCACCGCCCCAGGAACGCTGACGTCACCTTATTAACTACTTCACTACCGTGTAAGACAAAGTTTTTTTACAGCATGTCCAAAGAAAGAATTGTAATCTGCATATTTATTGTAAAGTCCCAAAGTGAAGTAATAAAAACAACAACAATAATATTATTATGAATAATAATAATAATAACAATAATAATTATTATTATTATTGTCATTATTATTATAAGTATTTTAGAGCAATATATTGAAGAATGTGATTTTAAAAATCTTTAATTTGTATTTAATCTTTAATTTATCCCCTTTGCAAGGTAAATCATGCAAGGTAATTTTTTACCTAAATGACAAAGTAACATTTTAAAAGTATGAAAACTGACCAGTATCTTTTCACCACAAAATATTCAGTATTGCACACTGGCTATACAAAATTATTTATAGAATCTTTGCATCCAATGCATTCAGTTTCATGCCAGAGGTTCAAAAAAATTGTAAAAAGAATAGGGTTTTCATGTGTGTGTGTGTGTGTGTGTGTGTGTGTGTGTGTGTGTCAGATTGCGTGTTTCCTTTAGAATGTGCAAGACAGAGGAAGAAAAAGGTAGCAGAAGTGAGAGAATGAGAGAGAAAAGGGGGCAGAATGATTAGGAAAATGGAAAAATATTTTCCCTTCAAATAATATTACACAAAATATAAATAGCCAAATATAAATAGCCAACTCTCACATACTATAATGTCTCTGCATTTGAATGGATCGCTGTGGGAATTGGGGGTGGGACTAGATTTAGCTGTAAATTACGCTGAAACAGTATGGAACACATGGTTGGCTAAATGGCTCTAAGTCATCAAGGGTCTGAGGTATCAAACAAGCCTTAAACCATGCTGCCAGATATGCAGTAGATATGGATGGATAACTTGAAGGGTTTCTTCTCCTGACTTATTTTTTCAATAGGACAATTTGTTAGGAGAAACAACCCTTAAAGTGATCCATCCATATCTACTGCATATCTGGCAGCAGATTGATGGTTTGAGGCTCGTTTGATACCTCAGACCTTTGATGACTTACAGCCATTTCGCCAACCATGTATTCCATACTGTTCCAGCACAATTTACAGCTAAATCTAGTCCCACCCACCAATTCTCATAGAGATCCATTCAAATGCAGAGAGGTTATAGTATTGCTTGTAAGAGTACCAGACAATACGATATCAAGATATCTTTTGATATTGTTGGGTCACAGAGATCAGGAAGTCATAGCATGCAAAGGATATGCGACCAAATATAAAAAATTATTACTGATTATAAATTATTGATTACTTTATTCTACATTATGTTAAACTGTCCAATATGGGGGGGGGGCGCTATGTACAAAAGGTTCTATAATTTCTAAGCGGTTCATCCGATATGAATGAAAATATCCTCAAATTAAAGCTGACAGTCTGCACATCAACCTCGTTGTCATTGTATCCTTTCAAACTCAAAAGTGCTAGAGTACAGAACCGAAATAACGAAACGTGTCACTGTACAATTAATTATAGTGCTCACTGTAGATACCATGTTGGTGCCTTGAGTTAGACATGCTTCCTGCCACTACCTTTCAGTCTATAGTAGGTGTTGGGATTAAACAGTCAAACATCAACCATTTTACTGAGGGGCGCGTGTATGTTTTGGGGGGGTCTTCTGGGTGCAGGGTGGTCATCTTGGGGAACCTTGCGCAGAAAAATGTTTGGGACCCCCCTGTTCTAATAGGACACCCCACTGAAAGCAGAACGAATTTCCCCAAAATGGGCCCAACTGTCGCATTGTGTACAGCCATTTCCGCGACCATGCGTTCCATACTGTTCCAGCGTAATTTACAGCTAAATCTAATCAATTGCCATAGAGATCCATTCAAACGCAGAGACGTTATAGTATCGCTTGTAAGAGTACCAGTGTCACGTTGTGCAGAACACACTAAGGATGAGGTACACATCAGCGATCTCAGGACCTCTGTTTTTAAGACAGCCAGCCCAGGAAGTGCTCATCGGTTCCGGGGGCAAAATAAATAATCAAACAAACAAACAAACAAACAAATCACTGCTCTCTTCTGTACCCTAAAAAAGTCTGTTGTATCCAAAAAATAAAAAAAATAATAACATGTTGGTAATCTGTCCACTTCTTAAATGTACAGTACATGCAAGATTGAAAGGCATTTTCAGTTATGTCCAGAAGAGTGCCCGTAGTTCTCATGTTGATACAGATGTTTAGCTGTAATACTGCCGTTGATACTGCTCCTTATTCAAAGAAGCAGACTGGCTGGAAAGGAATATGTTAGGGCTTTGAACCTCGGAGATTGTTGACTGAACAGTGAACATGGTTTACCGAAGGAATGCAGTGCTTTCCCAGTGTACGGAGTTAAGGCCCGTCCACACCAAGAACGATAACTATAACAATAACTATAAATATATCGTTTTAAAAAATCGTTCTAACTCAAGCGGATGGCACACCACAACCGTAAGGACAACGACAGTGAGGAACGATATCGTTGGGATCACCTTCAGAGTGATTTTATGAACGATAGAAACACTGACAGCCAATCAAAATCCATCAGAATTCACAGGGCGTCACGACACAGCTGGAGCACGCAGCGCAGCGCGTTCTCGGTGCCACTGTTTACAGCATGCGGATGCTCACATCGTTATCGTTATAGTTATCGTTCTTGGTGTGGATGGGCCTTTAGTCTGACTGTAAGAGGGACACTACCATTCAGGTTAAGGAAGGGTTTCAGTTATCTCAGACTCTCTGAACATGTGACTAGCACGCTGTATGCCCCTAAATACCGTGCTCTCACTGGCAGTATTTAAGTTCATTAGGCCCATATCAAGGTAGCTTAGAGGCGTTCGAAATGGGCATTTGCCGTTTTCTTTTGTTGAATTTCCAACGACATACCTCGTGCAGATCTCATTCAGCAGCCCCACCCTCACGTCACCCATATTTACACCTTTCTACATAGAAGGCGGTGTCTTATTTTCAGCAATGAAACGTGAAGGCTGAAGAGGGCAAAACAGCCGTGCCACAACTATATTAGTTGCAATCATGTCTCAAACTCTATTTGCTTCTGTGCTGCTGGACAAACTGTAACTTTATAAATGTATTTAAATTAATATATTATTTTATTTATTTACAAAAGCAACGGACAAAAACAAACTATCTTTCCCCGCTGAGTCACCTACCAGGAGCTTCATCGTTTGACTGACAGGGCCAGTCAGCGAGAGACTGCCAATCTGAGCGCGCGGGAGTCGCACCGCACACAAAGCCGCCCGCGCACGGCTACGCGCCTGGAGTAATCCATCCGCTCACCAGCGCCGGGGGGGGGGGGGGCGGGGAGAGTGGCGTCTGCGCGAGTAGCGAACAGCCGCCCGGAGCGCTCGCTCACATATTCCCAGATGCGAGGGCATGACCAGGTGCTCTGTTCTACGCCTGCACCTGCGTGCGAAACAGAGGGCGGGGTCCTCGCTTGAGGGCCGGGAGGGATGTCTCCTCCACCCTCCGCCTTACTATAGCTCAGCTCTGCGAGTGATCAGACCGCCATTTTCAACCTCTTAACATTTCCTCAATGATTCTGGCTGGTCCACTCAGCCCCGACAGGTATTATTATTGAAAATATGAAATAAGCGTGGATTTATACAAATACACACACATTAATAGAGTGCACAGACACAGATTTATTTGGAGGCTGGACATATTATACAAATGGTATGGCATTGCCTAGATATTATAACTGTTTTGAGAGCGCTGCGGGTTAGCCAGGCTCCACGCTGGCAGGTAAGGCACACCTGAGCACGCATACAGGGGTTCATGGAGAGTGCTTAATTTAAAAAAAAACACTCAACAGAGCTGAGCTGAGCGGTGAGAGGTCACAGATCATTATTATCGTTGTCATCAACTGCTGGTGTGAAGTCAGACTCCTGGGAAACCTTTGACATGACCTCAAAAACGCGAGTGTACACACACACACACACACACGCGCACACACACACGCCCATACATTATGTACATTCACATACAACTGCACACATCTCAAACACAGACACACAAATAAAAACACATGCACATGTGTACACACAAAACATACTGTAACTGTTTGATCAGAACAGGTTTTTAATTATGGACTATATAAATGTTCTTGTTGGCTTTTCCAAACTTCAGGCACATAATATTTTTTTAAAACACCAAAACTACATTCTATAAGAGTTTCAGAAAACAGCTTCTCGCGATCAAGTAGAAAATAACATGTTTAAAGACAAGACGTCCCGTACACAATGTTATTTTTAAAACCCGTTTTATACTGCCTGACCATAAAGTAGGAGGTGTGAAGGGTTGCGCATCACACAATGGCCAAGGTCAAATCACACACACACACACACACACACACACACACACACACACACCAGCACTTGCATCTCCCCGCACAGAAATGATGACAGGGGAAAAACATAAAGAGATAATGACACACAATCACACACGTTCTTTCTGCCAGTCCAGCTCTGCGGTCAAAGCAAAATGTCAGCAAGTCCAGATGAAATGACAGAAAATGGACGTGAAAATAAAAATGTTTCAAGACTCTTAAAAAAGAACTTACTTTGAAGGCACCCACCCTAAGTGTCACTGGCCAACCCCCCAACCCCCCCCCCCCACCCAAAAAAATTAATAAATAAATAAAACAACAGCGAAAATTAAGTGTGACTTCTTTTGTGTATAATGGCCTCCGGTATGGTTGGTAGTGTTCCTGCCAAACATACGGTCTGTTATCTGCGGTTATTGCTGGTGGGGTGGGTATCAATTCCTAACTTGTCTCGAAAGCAATCAAACCAGAAATGGCAGAAGGCCTACTGAGGTTCAGCCTGAGGAAATGAACTGAGATCAATAAAATGATGGCCGGCCTTTTGTCTGCTTAAAGTATGAGCAGTGTATCCAGGTGTTAGGAGAACAACTAAAAATAAATGTGGAAGGGGACTACTACACACTGCATCGCTTGCCAATGTCAACTTCAAAGTGTCAGTTAAAAAAAAATATTTTTTTTTAAAACAGCTTGCCCTATTTGATGCTTATTAGGCTTCCTGCGAGCTCTTAATCAGGGCCTTTCCTCTGTGAATTTAGGGAAACGTCAGCGGCTTTGGCAAGTGCGCCGCACAAAAAAACGTTACACTGAACTGCCACGCCCGTTTCCATCTCGTACAGTAGTGGAGTCTTCCTGCCTTTGCACCCTTCCCAAATAAGCTCTTTTGATGCAGCGGGCTTCCACAGCTGCTCGGGAAGAGGGGGGTGAGAGGGGAACAAGGCGAGCATTGTGGCCTTGTCTTGGACACACGCTGATGTTTTCCACATCTGCAGCCCTGAGGGTGGCAATGTTGCAGGTTTTCCATGGTGCCTCAGGGCGGCCATGTGACTCCCGCGACCGCCACCAAGACTCACTCTCTCGCTTGTGCTCGGCAGAAATAGGCCAGAACAGGGCCAAGAGAAGACACAATGCGAGCAATCCCCCAGCATTCCCTGCTCTCGTCCGTTGTAGTGGCCGTTCTGCTTATCAATGCCTCATCGATCCCCTCGAACACTAATAGTACATGGATTGATTGACAACGTGGTACGAGTGAAAGAGGAGAGTCTCCCAGGTTATTTCGGCACGCTGAAACCTTTGGGGTTCTCACCGTTTCTTCTGAGACAGTCAATGGAAGGAGATCCGTAGAGCGTGCCAGGGCCTTGAGATCACTGACTGAGCCGTGGCTGTCAAGCTTGAGAGCGGCGTTTAAGACGCTTTATAATTGGCTCTGGCTCGAGATGACTCATCAGAATACAAAACAGCCCAGCAAAGCGGCCAGCATTCAAGGTATACTAGGGCCGCACAATTAATCACATTTTAATCACGGTATCAATACTGGCTTTCCACGATTACTAAACGAGAATAATCGAGAATGACGATTTTGAAGGCACAGTCTGTTTACAAATGAAAACTCTCACTTTACTGGACTTTCTCTGGTGTTCTATATCAAATCAAGCACTCCTATTTGACCTCCCTCACAGTAGAGGGTTATGGTTATAAAATGTGAAAATATAAGCATTATTCTGTTAAAAGTGCAATAAACATTAAAATGTTAAAGTGCAATAAAAGTATTATGTTCCGAAAATCAATCAATTATCGTGTTAAATAATCGTGATCGCAATATTGACTAAAATAATTGTGATTATAATTTTTGCCATAATCGTGCAGCCCTACGGTATACCAGAAACACAAGAGGCCAAAGCTTCTCTTTCATCCTGCCACAGGACAATGCACATTACCAGAAAATTCCAGCGACCCGGAAACGCACCGGTCGGATAAGGCAGGAAACGGATGAGTGAGCTCAGATGTCTGCGCGATTAGCGGCAGATCGGACCTCTGCTCAAAATCAACGAGTTGCCGTTGAGGTGCCTTCAAAAGTGCATTCGGGGCAAAGAATGTTTGATATGTTGCTCTGCGACAGGGAAGTAAACAAGGGCTGACAGAGCCGGCGATGGGAAGCACTTCCTGTACGCAGAGGAAACGCTCCGTTGCCGGTGAAGCACTGATTTTGGAGAGGACTCCGGCAGGACACACGGGACAACCGCCCCTGTAAAGGCCCGCAAGAGACGAGGACAAACTTTTCACTTCTTGCTTTCGGTGCTACCCACGTCTTCTCTCACAGTGCTCATCTCTCATTTGAAAATGTACAAATGTAAATGGACTATTACTCACCCCAAAGGTTAAATTAGATTTGGTCGTAAAAGTGGATGGTGCAGGGTCACGGTCTTCAGAGAACAGTATAAACACAGGGTGGCTAAGGTTGATGGGCAGCTAGCAATGTCTGTCATAGAAATAACACTTGAGTTATACTGGGTTCCCGATTCAAGCGCAGCTGCAGGGCGTGCAGATATTGGCCGCTGAAGTGATAGCTCCAATAAACAACCTTTTTTATCCACCTAAAATGCAGGACAGCTTTCAACAAACCAGCAACCGGTTATTTTTTACAAAAACAAAATCAAAGCAGACTTAGGAGATCAGATATTGAACACAAGGGCAAGAGCAAAAATGAGTAGTACACGTTTTCAAAAGAAGTATTATAGAGCCTGTTGCTACCATTTCCACAGCACTTCCACTATTGTCACAATGACTAACATCACAGTCAGATATGACAATCACTTTATTATCAGCTACATTTCAGGATCACAAAAAATGTTTTTTCAAAATCCAATTCCACAGTTTGTGTTCACAATAATGGTGGTTTTAAATAGGTGCTTCACATTAAGTTATAGACACAGGTGTATTATACACCCTGCTCACAGTCACCAAATGGTGTGGCCTATGTTACTCATGGGCCAAGATTGATGAGCTTTCTGCCATGTTCCATTTCACGACAAATACATGGGCGAGGGGGCAGGTGGTATCGTAAAAAAAATAAGTGTTGCGGTTAAACTTCGGATCTCTAAGTTCTTGTTGACTTTCACTGACCGTGTACTCATGGTTTAGGGTGGCATTAGCTTCAGTATCACCCTACGTCACTTCTGAGAACCTAGGCGGGGTTAGCATGCGGTGAGGTTGAACTCTCTCACTCATAGGAGTTTTGGTAAATCCAAATACCAACAGAGTAATGCAATCCTCATATCGATTAAGAGACAGACAACCCTGATATTTGTAACAAAAGACAGGCATGGTTTATTTACAGCCAGCTGTGGGAATAAGAGCATGTTCCAAAAACTACACAGACAACAGACTGGAGGCCTCTCTCTTGTACGATTACAGGCCCAGAAATCCTACCTGGGGGCATAGGGTAAGATTACAAAGTTAGCTGGATAGTTGCACTGAGTTACTTCACTTCATGTTACTTCACTCCATGTTCCAGATTTAGGAGGGTTCCAGGTTTTACGCAGTGCAGTTATCCAGCTAACTAGTATATCACCCCCCCTGGTGTGACCTCGAGGAAGATGATTGACCCCTGCTAACAAACATGCTACAGGTGTATCAAAATGGTCATCTTGAACAAGAGTGTCTGCCGAGATAATAATATTAATAATAATAATAATAATAATAATAATATTTTGTTCTATTTCTGTGCCATATTCCGGTTTGCCTCCCCTCCCATAATTCTGCCCACAAGCTGAACGTATCATTTTTATATAGGACAGTTTATAAGACATGTATGGGCACTTTGCATGAAGTGCCCTATTAAATATCTCCTTGGCGGGAATGAAATCATTGCCACAGGAGTGATATTCCCCTGCGACAGCTGGCCTCTCTCTCAGATTAATTTTACCTTCCTAATGGCTGATTGTGCCCTGCACATGAAACTGATCAGCCATATTTCATGGTCGGGGCTAATATTACCCACCCAGTTGTTTATTTATTTATTTATTTAAAAAAAAAATTTAAACAAGCCTGCCACCTTTGCTGCTGGCCACACCCTTTACACAAGCAAGCGCAAGCCTAAACAACCCCCCACTCAAAACCACACCCTTCACCCTCATTGCCCCTCCTTACGCTCTTCGAGTGACAAGTGCCACACCTCCTGAAGCATGTAAACTGTCCATCAATACAAAATAAATAAATAAATGAAAAATATTCCCTGGGCTCAACCCGCACAAGCACTGGGATTTATAGCTGTTAGACTGCAGACTCTGGCAGACAGGCTGTGGACAGAGACTGCAGTGGACAAGTACTGAAAAGATGGGCTCTACAGCTCCCCCTAGGGGCCTCCATCAGCGAAGGCAACATTTTGTCTGTGACATGGGATTCTAAAGAGGGACATAATCTTCCATAGGACTGAATGAGAAAATACAGATATTTAGGTACCTTTCAGACTACCTTTCCTGACCCCCTATCCCCCTCCCCCACCCAAATTCACTTTACTTGATGTCTTAACCTGGGCTACCTCCAACAACAGGGGTGAAATTTCACTCATAGAAAATTATTTGGTAGGGATGGGAATTTAAGCATTCCACACTGACCACCAGACAGTCCAGTCCAAAGACTTTCACAGGATAAAACCCCCACAGGAACTGCCCAAAAAAAAAAGAGGCGACTGACTCTGACTTATTCCCACATAAAAAAAACTTGGGGTATGTCCCAAAAACTCAGGAATAATCAGTCCCATGTGGAGACAGCTATGGATGTAGTGGGAGAGTTATGGTTTTAAAAAATAATGGACACCATCCACGGTTGTGTGAAATAGAAGTGCTGTCCAATACAATAGAATCGACTAGTCACTTCTACAGGCAAAAATTTGCCTTGCGTTATTCCCATTCAGTGTTGGACAATCTTAAAAACACTGTCCAATACATAATTTCCACAAGTTCAAAAAAAGCACGCAATATCTAAAGTTTCCAACAATAACTCCCAACACTCATATTGGAGTGCATAAACTAGTGCCAAGGGTATAGTTGAAGTTATTGCAAAATGGAGGGGGGACGAACAGGGACGTTTTCAAACAAGACGGGCCTTGTTTCCACATTACACTTCCCACTTTACACATTTACACTTCAAGCAACTAATTGGCTAAGTAATTGGTTAAGATATTTACTACATAGAATAATATTTTATTGAAAGCGAGACACCATCCTCTAGTGCTGAAGGGATCCTACTTAGTGTGATCAGGTGGCTAAGTGCATTAATGTTACCTAGGATAGCAGTGTGGAGGTTCAGTAAACATCAAAGGTCATAGGTCAAATATTCACTGCATGGATCACTGCCTGTTGTTCAAGGTAAAATAACGTTTTCTCAAAAAGAAAGAGCGGAAAACAGCAGCCAGTAAATGTGTGCAAAAAGCTAAAAGTCTACTATTCAAAAACAAAAAGGAGCAACAGTACAACTGAACGTGAATGCTTGCTAGTGTAAGCCCAGTCACTGCATTCTGTGTTTGTTTTGATAGGGACTTTATAGGCACTGCAGCTGTTGTTCCTTCCAAAATGTAAAAAAAAAAAAAAAAAAAAAAAAACACTTGTTAACGCTCAAAGGTTGTTGCTTCTTTTCTCGTAAAAATTAAAATATGTTGGAAGGTTCCACAGAAGGTGTGAGGTGGCATGTTTGGTCAGTCAACCCTGGGTAGGGGTTTCTACAGAGCAAGAAATACATATACCCATTTCAGTGAAATTACTTGTGTTAATGGGTAACAGAGATGTGTTGGTCAACCCCCCCCTCCCACAACCACCCTTGCCATCTATGCCTAGAACCAGCCTAGCTGGGCACCTACATATTCTAGATATTAAAGGAGAACCCTTGTGCCTTGCATCAACTTTTTACATCAAGCCCCCACAGATTAGTTATGAAGAACCTACAGTTAACCCATCCCAATTGAACCAGCAGTAGGCTCAGTAACTCAAAATCTATAGCCTATTCTGAGAAGTATTTTCTTCCCAATCAACTGCAGTCAGCAGCTACAGAATATTTATCTACTTTGAACTTTAGCGTACTTAGTCCTGGGGCAGATAGCTACTCTGGAATGCATCACGCCACAGGCGACAACATAACGAAGGCTGGTCATGTGTATGCGTGGAGACTTTCAAAGCAGTTTAAAAAACGCGAGAATACGTCGCAAACGCTGGGTCTTCACTTTCTCTTGCAGATGTGCCAGGTCTTAAACCAATTTGCATTCGAACAAAGGCAAATCATCTATTCACTAAAGAGCAAAGTGGAGAAGGGTGGGGGATGGGGGCGTGTGGGGGCTTGCAAATAAATCTGTCCGTGGAAGGAAGAGCGCGATCCGTGGCTGCTTGCAACCAGTGCCTGCAACCTGAGGTGTGATTCATTTGAAATGCCTCGGGTCTAATCGCCTTCTGCAGATCGCTTTGCATGTGCAACAACCGTCTATATGCACCTGTCCGAAATGTCGCCGCTGATTAGACACTGAAATCATCCCTATGACAAAATAAAAAGAATAATTTCACCCGTCGTATGAAACTAGATTGGGCCTGGGCTACTCCTTTGGATCCGTTACCGAAAACCAGTCTGAGAAACCAGGTTGGCCACAGAGAGTAGGACGATACCTTTAAGGTCGAAAAATCCACCCGGATCAAACCTTTCTGGAAATTGGTGAGTGATATTTTAGGGCGAACACGTGGAAAGAAAATGAATGTGCACAGGCTGACCTTTAATATAGATTATCTGTTACATCGATAAACATACGTGTCCGTTGCAATATCAAATGTAGCTATACTTTTCTCTGACTAGAGCCACGAATTAGATTAATGGCAACACTGCCCAAACATGGACAGTCTTTAGACACACTTTCTTGTGCACTATACCACGGCTTAAACTAAAAAGATCAAGTCGGGTAAGTAAATAAATAAGTTGGCTGTGGCCACGCGCGGCTTCGTCAGTTTTTATATCCTCCTTACATTTGAGTGGGGAATAGTGCGGGATTTCCTCGTAACTAGGCTACCTCACCTCTGAGGGCCGGGGGATACCTCAAACTGTATTCAGCAGTCTCCCCCCACCACACACACAGCGCAGCTCTGTGAGGGGTTGCCCCGCACCCCTCCCCCTCCTACTTTAGTTCTCCAGCACGCCAGTTGTCTCCGACAGTAAATGCAGGCATAGAAGAGCCGCAGCTAGTCGAGGGCTTTAGTAGATTAAACAAATATATTCAGCGCAAATATGCTGCTGAACTGGGATGTGCACGTAGATCGTATACAGCGACGGAGGAACCGCGGCGACTGGACGATCCAGTGGCTCCGTTCCAGAGATAGCAGGTTCTCTGGGAGGGGGGGAGCAAAAGGGAAACGTTTCACAGGGGAGCCGTTTCGTGTTTGGAAGTGGGGGAAGGGAGACCATTTCACGGTATTAAATTCTACCGGAAAAAAGATCGGATACTCGACTTATCAATGTAAATTGGGACATAGGGATTATTTAATGCGATCCCCCAACAATTTCACATGGAGAAAGTGGAGAAACAGTAGGTAAGAAAACCTACAGCTCTCCGAGAGGCTGTGTAACAGCTGGAGGCGAGAAAACGCGTGACACCATCTTTTTTTTAAATTTATTTCTTTTTTGGCAATGCCTCAGCGCGCGGGGCGCGATTTTCAAACCATCTTTAGCATAAATTCAATATTTATATCCTACTCTGCAATGCACTTACAGGTTAGCGTGGATTGACACAAAAAGCGTCATTAGCGAAAATAACAGGGATTTGATTTGGGAAGCAATCACGGGGCGTGTTCTCTCTAAAAGGATATTGTTAGTTTTCTTTTTATGGAAAAAAAAACCACAAAAAACTATTTCATACCATTCAATTTACTTCTACAATCGAAACTAAACGGTATTTTCATTGGAAGTCAGAAAAAATATACAAATGAAAGCGGAAACATTATATATTTTTAAAAGAGAAAAGACAGGCTACAAAAAACGGTATTTTCCATAATTGTAATAGATGCCTGTCTTACATGCAATTAACTGGAATGTTTAAGAACGCCTGTATAATTTTCTTTTAGCAAATTTAAACAAACACACGCTGACTGAATATAGAGCCAAGTTTACGTTACCAGTAAAATGCAGACATGAAATAAAACTAGTTATACTTATTACCCATTTTATACTTCAATACAGAGCTTCTGTGTTCACAACGACAACAAACTTGCTTAGAATAGCCTAGCAAAGGTGAAAATGTATTTCATGAAAGGACAGGACTGGGATTACTGTGTAGCCTATGGTTTTTGCACATTAGCATTCAGGTAGCTTTATAGCCAAGTGAATAAAAATAGCTAGTATGACTGAATTATATTATGAGACATTATTACTGTATATATATAGTATCTATCTAGTCTACTGTGCTTTTTCGCCGTCTCAGAGGGATTCATTTGTTTTGAATATTTTTGTAAGAATTTTAGTATTTGCAGTTATAGGTTTTGATATATTATGTCATAGGCTTTTGAGTTAGGTGTGAAAACAGACTTGGCAAAGTATTTGCCATGTTTTAAAAAAATTAAGACATTTTATCTTAGAATATCCTGCTTCACTTAAACGTTATAAATTAGGTGATTTTCAATACGCCTACTTTGTTTTCATGTTTTAAAAAATATATATAGTCATTAGAGTGGTAGTCTATTCGTCCATTCTGCCTCGCAGTCGTCCGTCCAGGAGACAGGATAGCGGTACACAAATGTTGTCTTAGCAGTTAAGCCTTTAATTTTTTTTCTTATTTTTAAAATTGATGTCTTTTGGAGAAGTGGGGGGTTATTGGTCATTTTTTGGTTTATTTTTTCATATATTGGATGTTATCGTTTCTTACCTATTAAAAATAGATCTTCATTTTGTAGTCAGGACAAAGCTGTAGCTGTCTGGGGCAAAAGCACAGACGGAGACCACAGTATTCTTAATGTATCTATTTGATTGAAAATATTAGTACCCAATCAAAATCACGGTGTACATTTTGACGTGAGTGGCAAATGTTTACCCCACCCGTCTTCCCAAGCACTGTATGTTGACCTACGAATGTATGAATGTAGGTTTATTTAAGTTTAATTGCTTTTTGTACAGCTAATGTGTTGTGGAGCTACCCTATTCAATACATGTGTCTTATATAAATAATTACTATATATATGTCAAAATGATCTGTTGCTACACTAAAAAATAACATCCTGGAACCGTGTAGATAATTTCGTTCACATGTAGCCTAGTCTATTTATTTGACGTTTTATAATTAAAAAATAGTTAATTTACTTAACCCAAGACTTTAAGAGCGTTGCAGGAGACCTATATCTACCTGTGCCGAACTTCACAGAGAAAAGCTGGATTTCAAAAGAAAAACGTTTTCATATGTATAGGTCACAATTATGACTATTTAATGGCCCTGGCGTGAAATTATACTAAACCTAAAACAAAGTAGACATACCAATACATTATATACAAGGATATGTCTACATACAAAAACCACGCATGTTATTTTGTTGAATAATTTAATTCTGGATGTATTTGTTTCCTTTATAATGCATAATAAATAACTGTCGCGAACTATTAGCTTGCAATAAATGCCTTTACAATTTACTTGTTAGTAGCGAAAACGTTCCTGATGTGGCCACTTTTGAGGGAAATAATGGGGTGGGAATTTAACTTGTGGAACAGGTCAGAGGCCAAGATTTGTTAGGGGAGGCTATGTGAACAGTTACACGACTTGACGTGCACAACCTGATGTTGAAAGTTTAAGAACTAGAGTTGGCTATTCCCGCAAATAAATGAAAATGATAAATAAATAAATTATGTAATGTAATGTAATTAATGAATGAAAGGAAATAGGCCATGCGCACGAAACAAGCACTCACACGCACAATCACATAGGCCAACAATAGGCGAAAGATCTCTTCAGTCTTTGCAAGACAGCTTGGATAATTTAACAATACGGATTAAACTTATCCTATACTACCAAATAAAAATGGTCTAGGCTATAGGTACACACACACACACACACACACACACACACACATATATATATTATATAATATTTTAAAATAAATATTATTATTTTTATTTGGGATGTTGCAATATCCGTCCTTTGTGATGCATCAAATTATTTATTTTATCCATTACTAAATAATTTAAATCGACATACAGGCTAATATTTTTAGTCATGTTGGCCCAGCCTATGTCGATTTATATACCACCACCTATAGGCTATCTATTCGACAATATGTGAATTTAGCTGCCTACTTAGGGGAAACTCCCACAAAGTTAATACAGACATTGTTTGGGGGCAGGGAGCAGCGCGTACAATTCCAACAATTCAAATTTCGCCATTCGGCAACTGTAGCATATATTTTTCTCAAATAACGAATCGCGCGTGGCTGCTCTCGATTTCAGTTGCCAGGCTCACTGATATAATAGCGCGTGAGAGTCCGCGTGTTCTTATACAGTCCTGTGGTCTAACCTCCGTCCCCACCATCTCGCAGCACTCACAAGCGTCATGTTTCAAGAAAAAGTATCTACATGTTTTACGGTGCCCAAATTACACAATTCCACCCTCAATAGTTATTATTCCTAGCATTTGTTTTACGTATGCAGTTTCATGCAATTAGACAGGTTGCATTGTGCCTAGGTTACAGCCAGTCTGATTTTATCGCAAACGGTTGTTTGAAATCCAGGTAGCGACTGCAGTGTATTTTGACTGCATTTCTGCCCCCTAATATAGACCTACGACTAGATTTTCAAACGGGGTAGATTTATCTACTCTTTTATCTTGATCTACACGCAGAGTCTCGAGTGCCCCATGCTAAGTAGGCCTACTGGTTTAGGCTAAGCGAGATGACAATTGATTTATAGGTTCCTTAACAAGCAAATTAGTAGCCTATCATTCCGATAGTAAGCCAAGACGTCATTTAAGGCAAAACAGGAGCCAGTGCACGTATACGTGTGGAAAAACAGAAAAAAGATGGAACATATTTAGCCTAATGCAAACTAAACATGGAAAGAAGCAACGGATAACGACTTAAAACGAGCCCACTTTTTTATTTTTTTATTTTTTTATTTATTACTGAGGATTGTCGTTGAAACTGGGGGTAAGACGTAATAAATCTACATTTGTAAATACCAGATCTGTACTGTCTTTTGTTCTCTGGCATCTCTTTCTGTGGTTTCCTTATCAGAGCTTCAATATTTTCTTTTGTCGGTTAGCCAAGCTGTTCGCAATCACAATTTGAAAGAAGAGCCATATTTTGTTGAAACATTAAGCGAAAAATAATTAATCTCGCAATTGTCAAAACTGAACCAATTCAGTATTTTAATTACTAATCAAGCCTTAATGTAATAGAATCAGAAAACAATCATACTGTGCGGCTGCCTTTTACACCTTTTGAAAACACTATACATGTTTTGACTCTTTCTTGTGTAGCAATTGTGTTCTGTACAATTTTGTTCCCCTTTTCCCCTTGTGAAAATCGCGCTGAAAACGTACATTTAAAAGTATGTAATCGATAGCCAGTTTTCACCTTAAAATAGCCTAACATTCTGTCAAACGAGGTCTTATTAATAACAGCGATTCATTCATGGGCACGCCAGTTGTTTAGCTTCATCTCCTTCACTAACTTCTAACTTGGCAGATGTGTGGCGTACTGGGCCTTTGCTTGTTTTCAATTCCTGGGTGGGACACTGCTGGATAAGGGTGTCCTGTAATAATAATAATAAATTATTAGTAGTAGTAGTAGTGAAATCTTAATGATGAGATATGGAAGGTTGGATGTACCATTAAAATGAACAATCAAACTATTAAATGTGGTTATACTTAATGCTGGACTGTGAGTCTGATTTTCAGCATTAACTGTGGGATTTGCCTCTTATACTCAGTGCCATTTCAGTTTACCGTATAGAGCCCATGATGTGGAAACGTTGGAAAAATCTGAAAAATTGAAAATTACACTGAATTACACTGAAGGTAGAAAATTGTGTATTTTGAGCCACTTTACATGGGTTTCACAAGCTACAATTATGAGTTGCTGGTTGCTGGTTATCTTGCTGGTTCCCTCTTTAATCCACACTTACAAGCAGCGAAATAGAATCCCCACCTAGCATTCCTGCACACCCAATTCCTTTAAAAAACAGAGCATCCAAATGCCACAAACTGTAAGGTGATGGAAGACCTTAAGGCCTAAGGCAGGTTAATGTATGAAAAAGTTCATTTTTCCTGATCAGCTCAATTCGGTCCAAAAATTTTACCTGATGGAGAACACTGTACATAAATGATGGTTGTATAAAATAAGCACGCACGCTAATTTATCCTTCTAATTTGCCTAAATGTAGAGTTTGTATTCCTAGAGACGGCCTTCCAGGGGGCTATGGCCCCTGAAGTATGTAGTTTGGCAGTGTGCCTCATTATTTGAAGTTCTTTAAGTCAGTGGTTCCCAACCCTGTTCCTGGAGATCTACCGTCCTGTAGGTTTTCACTCCAACCCTAACAAAGCACACCTCATTCAACAGCTAGAGATCTACCATCCTGTAGGTTTTCACTCCAACCCTAACAAAGCACACCTCATTCAACAGCTAGAGATCTACCATCCTGTAGGTTTTCACTCCAACCCTAACAAAGCACAACTCATTCAACAGCTAGAGATCTACCGTCCTGTAGGTTTTCACTCCAACCCTAACAAAGCACAACTCATTCAACAGCAAGAGATCTCATTTGAGCTGCTAATTAGTAGAATCGGGTGTGCCAAATTAGGGTTGAAATTGAAAACCTACAGGATGGTAGATCTCTAGAAACGGGGTTGGGAAACACTGTTGTAGGGGAACATTACTTGGACATTAGTTGAACCTAACTTAGAAACTTAGCTGGACCAACTTAGCTGATCTTCAGAGTCAGACCCTTCAACTTCAGACATGTGGCTCCACTGTAACTCTGGGGATTGATTCAATCTAACCACAAAGCCATTTGCTTATCAACACCACTCATTATCCCCCACCCCACAAGACTTCGGCCTTCAGATTTCAACGTGTTGCCTACGGAATTTTCTTCAGTGAATCGAGTAACCAAGTTTGATGATGTGGACTCCACACGCACACAGGAGTCTGCCATTTTAAACTTGCCGTGGCCTCATATAACACTAAGTGGCACTCCAAATCAGAAACCCTGCAAACCTGCAACTAGGAGAGCCAATCAGGGTGTCGAGCAGGCCCTACAAAAGTGAACCAATGGCGCGGGACTTCTACGGAAGGCCAGTAAAGTTAACGTACTTTCATTTATTACTGCCCGTCCTTTTTTTCTTCTTTTTTTTTCTTTTTTTTTCTCTTCTTCTTTCAGGCTATTCTTGTACGCGGCACCTCTCCCTGAATTATGCATATGACAGAGGGGCTATATCACAGGAGGACTAAGCTCAACATGAGACCATTTCAGATTACAAAGTGGCCCTCAAAGCCAGCTGTACTGTTGTCCAGGTTACACACGTACAAAGATTTTCTTGTGTGTCAGTACTGTTTCACTCTTCCTCTGATTAGCGAAGGTGGATGGGAAACGCAGAAGCGCAGAGAGGAGGAACACAACAACACCAAGAGACACCCTAGAAGACTGTGAGCTGGAGGGAAAGCGATTGCGTTGACCTGCGCTGCATTCATAAAGAAGCTTTTGTGCAGGCCATTGATCCCCCCCCACTTGGTGGCCAGCTAAACACTTTCCATGGGTTTCAATTTCGCTTGGTTAGATTCCCCCCTCCCCCCTCGCCAGGGAAAATGAAAACTCATTCAGTGAGAAATTCATAGTTTCCTCTGTGACCTTTGACCCATTCTCCTCTGAAGCTGGAGCTGTGGTGTACTTTGATATCAGTAGTCCTGTCAAATGTCTTATACAGGTATCATAAGATTAGGCACATTCACTATAGCGTATCCCATGGTCAAAGGACGTATATTACCGAAAGGAAGCAGAGGTAGAACACCACATTTCGTCTTGCGGTACACATCCAGTTGAATCTTAGGTGGGGGGGTTGTGTAGTTTGTAGACCACCGGCAAGCCTGCCAGGTCGGTCCAGGGGGTCTGCAGGAAATAGCAATATTGTTCTTTTAATATTACACTACATATGAATCACAGGAGTACTGATATCAAAGTACACCAAAGCAAGTATTGGGTGCTGAAATTAACCAACGGTTCCTCTCTGTTCAGCTGGATAAGGACAAACCATATCATACTGTAATCATCATCGATTTGCATTATGTCTCTATAACAGCAGTAGGATAGCGACTACGTTATTATAATTAGGAGATGTTTCTGACACCAGTTTAAGTGCATCATATATTGGTAGAAGTTTTTCTAAGCAGGGTAGTGGTATGGGCATCATGGGAGACATTGTGATGTAGTGGATAAGGCACTGGACATGTGACTCTGAGGCTGCCAGCTCAAATCCCAGGTAGGACACTGCCATTATACCTGTGAGCATGGAACTTAACCTGGAATGCTTCAAAACACACGGGTAACAATAACATAGGCTAAAAAAAAAGAAAGTTCACCAAAATGTAGGCCATGACAAGAACAGCGTACAACTCAACAAAATAAATAATGTAGTTTTGTAGTCAGCCAGCAGGAAGGAAAGTGGACCTGCAGGCTTATCTCTGTGTGATCAGAGCTTTACTGTAAGATCTTAAACTTGGTCCACAAGAGGAGAAAAAGATGCCGTGTCGTCAAGCGAGGTTTACCTTAAAAATCCACATAGACCCGCATGACCGTGTTGCTAATAGTTACAAAAATGAGATTATGCCCTCCTCTTTAAATCAATCAATCATGATTCTGTCAACTGAAAGAGAATGGAAGAACAGAAGGAGAGCATCACATTTGGATTGTTTTCTTTGCAATAAGCTTGCTATTTTCTGGCCTCTAAAAAAAGAAACATTAAATTTATTTAAGAAAACTTATTCCAGGATTTATTTGTTTCTTGACTGAATTATTTCCCAGGGCTGTTATTTGTACTAAAAGAAAAAAAAACATGTGGACCCCCTGAGGGTTCATCAAATTAACGACCGAATCTACTTCCTTTCCAAACTGAAAAATACGTTCAGTTAACGAGCTCAAATCACAGAAACGTCACGTTCAGCCTTCTGCACGGCGCACCGGGTTAATTTAGAACATTCAAATGCTAAATGTTCACCTCTGTGCCTAATTTCAGCACTACAGACTTTGAGAACAAACCTACATTTATGTTTGCATTTCAGCCAGCCATATAAATGCCCCGTGCTGAGAGGCTAATGATTGCATTAGAAGTCGGAAATGAAGGATTTTATAGTCGTTTCTCCTTTCCTTTAGACATGCACAAGCCTTCCTCTGTGGACCGCGCTGTAAGAGCGTCACTTTAAGCCGCCGTTGCATTTGTTTTCTCACAACGACTGAGCCGAGTCCCTGAAAGCGGATCTTCCAGCGCATGGTGTGCTGGTTGCTCTTCTCGCTGGCTAGGCTGTTCCACCCAAATGGGTATGATACTGTGCAATCTGATGGGCTCAATGACGTTACTTCTGTCCCCGTTAGCAAATCTATAGACTGTTGAAACTAGGTAAGATCCAGACAACACACACATCTAAAGTGCACACATTCGCATGTGTGTGAGCACACGTGCACACACGTATGCACACACACACCTGAGTGCACACATCTGCACGCATGCACACACCTGAGTGCACACATCTGCACGCATGCATACACAAACATGCATGCACCCACACGCACACATACGCTCACACACACACACAAAGCCCCTCCCCTTTTTCACGCCCACAAGAAGTGACACGGGGCCGAGACGGACACCAGCGTGTGTGAGACCACCGGCATCAGCTTCATTAGTGTCATTTATCACTAGGGCCCCATGGAGAGAGAGAGAGAGAGAGAAAGGGAGAGAGGGAGAGAGAGAGAGGCAGAGAGAGGGAGAGGGAGAGAGACAGAGAGAGAGAGAGGGGGGGAAATAGAAAGAGGACACAAGTATGTGACACAGACTTGATTTTGTCCAATGCTACACGATCAGTTGTTGCTTCCTGTTCTGCATTATTATACACAACACTGTGGCAGTACACACAGCACATAAATTATGTCAGTGATCCCTATGATGGACAGAAGTGGAAAAGGTGTTTGGACAAAGTGTGTCTGGGACTCGATCGACATTGGTCCTTAAATTTAACAACAAAAGTTTTTTTTTCCCCCTTCACAAACAATCACTCGTCGAACTGATTTGTGAAGAAAATGTGCAATGCTTACGCTTGCTTGTAAGTCAAAGCACAAATGTTGATTGAAGCCAGGCCTGCATGTAAGAAATATGAGGCAAAAGCCTGTGTGAGAAAGAGGGATGAGATGAGTGAAAGAAAGAGAGCTGGACAGGGGAAAAGGCATTTATACTGTGTGTGAGAGAGTAAACAGGCGTGTAGACGGAGAGGGAGAAGCGCGCATGCCGAAAGAGAAGGGACAGAGAGAAAGGTGGAAAGGGCACGACTGACTGCTCTGTTGTTGTGCGTCCTGCGAAGCGGTGATTAACGACCCAGAGTAGGCCATGCATGGGGAACAAAAGCCATGGCTAAACAGTCACTGTACGGGCCTTTGTTTCTGAGGAAACAGAGGAGGCCATGGAGAACGGAGAGCCACAATGGTGGACAGTGTTGAGAGAGGCCCGTTCTCCGCGAGCGCAATGCGCAACGCACACTGCAGGGGGCGCTGATGCGCGGCGAACCCCATTAAAGCCGGGACGCACCGCCGCACCGCTTTAGAAAATCTCCGCAGAGTTTACCGTGAGTGAAGGTGACACACTGCACTACTGCCGACTCAGGGGGTGACACACCTCATAAGTTTTCGAAACGGGGACCGTACAGCGAGCGATCTGCACCCCCCCCCCCCCCCGGGATTGCAGTGACTTCATTGCCATGCGGTGCCACTCGCTCGTCGCTAACATCGCCTCACGAACTGTGGAGGGCAACTAAGACAAACTTGGGCCACAATTGTATAGTGAGGAGCAGGCTTTAGGACAAGGCGCACTCATTTACTGCCCTACCACACAGTATTACACAGACATTGAGGGGAGGGTTGTTAAGAATTAAGGATGTTCATTTAGTTGAGAGGCAATACAGTACTAGGGATGTGCCACAATATTACCGGAGCACACTGTAGCACTGTAGGGAACTACTTACCCTTTTCCATTGATAACCATGAAAAAATGAAAAAGAAGTTTAAGATGCATCCGTTAAAGCAACAAAAAAAAACAAAAAAAAACTGAAAAACATCGCTGCCATCAGACAGTTTCCCAAAGTACAAATGACTGGTCCCTTTGCAATGGGTCACATGAAAAAGGACTGCCATTGGTCCAAAACCAAAAAAAAAAAGCAGAAATCAATTATTTGAATATTCAAACTTATGAGATCATAAAACGTTCACATTTCAAATGGCAGATAAAACGGAGTGTCTTTCTGAATCGTGCCACGCGGTAGTAAAGTGAATTTATTTATAAAGCATATTTAAAAACTATAAGAGTGGGCCAAAGTGCTGTACAAAGTTTGAAAATACAATATACAGTTACATAGCCTACAAGTGGCCAGACTACAGGGATTAGGAGGATTCGAACGGCAGGGAATAGAGGGAATACAGACGGGGTCGTTAGCCGAGACTTAAAATAAGCGGCAGAAGAGGCACGCCTAATTGACTGGGGGAGGTCATGCCATAATTTGGGCGCCGCAACTGCGAAAGTAGTATAGTCTATGTGATACACAGGATACTCCGTATGCCCACCCACTACGATTTTCCATATGCCCACTACATTTTCAACCATTTGACGCTTACGGTCGAACGCGTGTTACAGTGCTAGACCAGTCCCTGAAGCATACGGTCACACCTGTGTGACTAGGACACAATATTAGAACGTCTGTTTACGCATGACATAACAATAAGCCTTTTGATTAAAGCTCGTACTGGCAGTATGCCCACTACTTGATAATAGAAAAAAACACTGGTGCCACATCACACGGTCCAGACTCCGCCCACCCGAGGAGCGGTTCCGCGTTTAACCAGCCCTGCGTCTCGGTTTCCCCCGTCTCATCCGTCTTCTTTTCCACCTGGCAGAGGACGGTACCCAGGAGCAGCTCTCTGCGCTGTTGATTCATTCTGAACTGCACGACCCAGTTTAATCCCACCGCAAACACCCTGACAGAGCATAAAAATGGCTCTAAAATATAAAATATAAATAAATAAAAAATAACCGTTCTGGGAGTCCCCGAGACGGTTAGCGGTCTTCCTGTTCAGTCCCAGTGCTGTACGGGTCTTGTCATTTTGCCGCAGTTGTCTTTAAAATAAATAAATAAAAGAAAGAAATCATGAGCCAACAATTATCCACATGATGTAGAGGTACCTCCAAAGAGGTACTCTGACATCACAATTGGGGCGGGGGCTGAGTGGGGAGCAGAAAAAAAAAAGAAACTGTTAGAGGACAGCACCAAGATGCTTTTCTACCAGTTTCTTATGATATACAAGATCATATAATAAGTTAAAGATAGGCTACAAACATGTTTACAGCTTTTTAAAAAAAAAAGTGATCTAGAGTGTAGTTACCCTTTAAACATCCATGGCCACTGGTACTTGGATGTACTTAAAAAAACGCCAACAGTCATCCTATACTTAGGAGCCCATTTCTGATGCCCTGAACATGTATAACTCTACTTGCACATGTTCTGGCTGTATACTACCCACCACCTTTGCACAAATGTTTGGGAAATGCATGGTTGTTGGCCTGATTCCAGAGCAGGGGGACTTCCGTAGCATCCATGGGCAAGTTACCCAACCTGAATTGCTTCAGTAAACGTCTAGATGTATAAATGGATTTTACATAAAAAAAGAAGAATGTAAGCTGTATAAGTCGCTGTGGATAAGTGTCTACTAAATGCTTAAACGTAACATAATGTAATTATTCTCAAAGTGACTCGACTGAGGACGGCGTTCGAGAAACACACCTCAGACTTTAAATCGGCGTGTGCGTAACAACGTCGTGATTGCCATTGGGTTGTTTCCTCGTTTTAGGATTGAGGAAGGGGGCCTTTGGTTATCACGCGGGGGGGGGGGGTGGCGTGGGAATCCCCTCTGAGAACTCCAGGCTGACAAACTTCTGTCCAATAGCAAGCAGACAGAAGTTGCGGCCGCCCAATCGGGGGACACAAATCTGTAGCTGCTGCCCACTGTGGAGACGCAGAGACCTCTACCTACTACCTTTGTGATGATATGACATCTAGTAGTGAGATCACACCTGAAGGAATGGGTGCTGCTGAGGGGGGTAGGTGGAGGTGTGGAGGTAGAGGGGGAGGGGAGGATGTTTGATCAGCATGTATTTAATTGGCTCCTGGACCCCTGGAGCTTTAGCACCTCTGCTAATTAAAACCATTATACATTTCAGCCGTTTGCATCACGCTGCATTAACCAGGCTTCCTTATGCATTTGGGTTTAACCCCTACAGGCCTGGCCTTTCTGCAAGTGCGCGCACTAGCGTGCGAGTGTGTGTGTGCGGCCATGGTATTTGCGCAAATATGTGCTGTGCGTGTGCGCGTCTGTGAGTGTGTTGCCTGTGTGTGTTTGTGTTTTTGTGCGACCCCCACGACTTCACACCCTCCGCAGATCTTATCCAAAAGGAACAGGGGTATGGAAATTTCCGGGCTGCCCGTCTATATGACATATTTTCAGGAGTGAAGATGCTGAAACTGTGGAAAGTTCCTGCTGCAGCCACACGGGGCACTACGTCTTGCTGTCTGGGCATTCGGGGGGGTGGGAGTGGGGGGGGGAGGGGTTGGGTGGCGGGCGTGATGTGGCCCTAACGACCCCATGAGACGCGTCTGTCTACACAGATCATCCAAGGTAGCAGTGGGGGTGGGGGAGGGGAGGAGGGGGGATTTGTGCTGTTGCTGTTTAGATTAAAGCTTATGTGTTTGTTTTGCAGGATTCCAAAGGCAGGAAGAACAGGTCATAATTCTAATCTTGCAGCTGTCTCGCTCAAAAGATGAAATGTTGTGCGTCTGTGTGCGTTTGTGTGTGATATGCGCATGTGTTTATTTTTCTGTGTTTTTGTAGGCATGTATGTGTATATATGAGTGTATATGATGTGTGCACCTATGTATGTGTGTGTGTACTACTCGTACATGTGTGATGTTCATATGTGTTTGTGTGTGTGTGCATATGAGTGTATATGATGTGTGCACGTGTGTTTGCTTGTAGGCGTGTGATGTGCATGTACGTGTGTATGAGTGTATATAATATGTGCACGTGTGTATGTGTGTATGCGCTTGTAGGCGTGTGATGTGCGTATGTATGCGTATGAGTATATATCATGTGTTCACGTGTGTGTGCTCATAGGTGTGTGATGTACATGTGCACGTGTGTGTATACGTGTATATGATATGTATATGTGTGTTTGCGCTTGTAGGCGTGTAATGTGTGTGTGTGTGTGTGTATGCACTTGTAGGTGTGTGATGTGTGTGTGTATATAACGTGTGTGTGTATATAACGTGTGTGTGTATGCGTGTGATTTGAATTCAGACAGGCTACAGACTACAGCTCCCAGCATGCCCTCTGCAGGAGTCCCACACATGAGGCAGCCAAACGGCGCAAGGCTGCGCGCAAAGTCACGTGACCTCGTCCTGTTTTTACAGCCATCCTTGATCACAAATTTTTTATTGTTTTTTTTCATACATCCACATTTATTGCAGCACTTAACGGATTATTTGATTGGCGCACTCTGACCCGGCCATTTTGTTTCACCCCGGGGCTAAAATAAAAATAAAAAATCCACTCCATTCGGGACAGCATGGCCCTGCAAAATTTATTTCAGACATGCCCAACCCTGCCACAATTTGGACGGTTCTCAAGCCACAAAGTACGCTGGGGGAAAAGGTGCAACTCCTGCCCATCAATCACCTTGGCAACAAGGACATTTTAGGAAAGAAGATATAGTGGGCACTCAGGGAAATTAACTACTCGGGCAACCGAACCAGCGAGAACAAGGGATGCTGACCTTACCGGGGTGTGTAAAGAAATCTGTATCAGAAAACTTATATCAGTATCAGAAGATTTATCAGTGTTACAATAGGGAAGCATCAATGTAGTTCTTTCCACAGCGAATTATAGTTTTAGCGCTCTTCATCACTCCCCTAAGGTTTATACCCCACAAAAAAGGGGCTTTTGAAATATCTATTGAATAATCTCTCTATTTCCCAGGGGAGTGAGGGGTGTGGTGATGGAGAGGGGCGGGGGCTCTGGGAAAATACCCAAGGTTTCTTTTCATAGACTCCATGTTCCATGTTGCAACAAACAGCAGAGGATTAAAACTGCCATATTTCATGTTTTTGTCACTGCTACATGGCCCAGGGGCCCTCGTCAGCAAGGGAGTGGTTCAAAAATACAGAAATAAAAGAGCCAGCGCAGTCAAGAGAACAGAAGGACCTGGGGAGGACATGAGAGAGCGCACTACATGAAAACACACCCCCAAAATTCATATCATGTTCTCATAATAAGAAGAGGTGGTCCCCCTGGAAAGGAATTGCTTTATTTTATTTTTGGGCGGGGGTGGGGGCGGGGGCGGTAATGATACAGTTGTAGCACACCACAAACTTCTGCTTCTGATTCCGTGACTTGCAGAGGTTGCAAAAAGTTCAGGCCACTGGTGTATAAATATGGCACAGAGGATCATGGGATATGTAGTCAAATGAGCTCAGCAAGGACTTGGGAGAACACGCTTGACCACACTGGGCGTCGCCTGGGCAGAGAGGGCTGAGGTCAGGTCTGGTCATGTATCTTTGCAGTTTCCCTTTAATTACCATTTTCAACTGAAGGGAGAACAAATGCCACTGAGGAGAGGTTGACCCATGAGCGCTGAGGCCCGTTCAGACCTAACCGCTGAGAACCGAGCGTCTTCCTCCAAGACCCACTAGGGGGCAGAGCGCTGGTTGGGAGCAGAGCCAAACTCCAGTGTCAGGCTCAGGCAATAAAAATGTGAAAAATATGCATAAGAGCCGTTGCGACAGTCGAGGGGGAGATATGCAAAACGTCAGTGTAAAGGGAGGCTGGCAGGGGGGGAGGGGGGGAGAGAGAGAGAGAGAGAGAGAGAGAGAGAGAGAGAGCGAGAGAGAGAGCGAGAGAGAGAGAAGTGGGAGAGGAGAGAGGGTAGAATGTCTCCCTAAATGTTATTTCCGGTCCAGGAACAGCTCATAGATCATTTTCATGTCTTTGGCTTAGTTTTCCAATAATACGGATAATGGACACCATTACACAGGGGACTGGTGACGCGCTGGAGGTGGGGACCAGGCGGACTGCGGGGGGGGGGGTGAAATGGTCAAACCAGATGTCAGGTGCAAGGGAGGTCTTCTGAAACTCAGAGTGATATCTGCCTCTCTCCACTCCAGATCCCCCTGTTCACACGTAACGCCCATTTGCTCTAGACCCCTGCCTAGATCCCAACACCCAGCTCCCTAATGTTGCTCACACTGAGAAAAACCATTGAAAAAATACAATAAAATGGTCAAAAAATAGAATAAGATTATCAAAAATAAACCAGGAACTTCTATGAAAAAAGTCAAATTTGGACCAGGTGGTCTTAGTACAAAATAAATAAGAAATGATTGCCACACAATGTGCCACGCAGTGTGCATGTATGTGTGTTAGGGCTCCCCCTACTGGCTCAGTGGCAAACTGCATGCTGAGCCAGTCCGGTCAGGTTATTCCAGGCTGAAAGAACTGATTGCATTTTGCAATGGGCCTCATGCATTTACTTGATATGGACAAAAATTATAATGACTTAATTCCTGCATAAATGACCAGGTTTTAAAATTTTACATTAAGCACAGCTGGTCATGTGACAGCCCTGAAACATACAATGCCAATACAATTTAACCAAATTAAAAGTTTAAGGCTTCAAATTTTAATTCAAAAGAGCCTGTCCTGCAAATTATTTAAAAATTTACAATGTGAGGAGATAACCTGACTGATTTTCAACAGGCTTACATCAATATGGTTTGGAACTGGTTTTAATCTGGAGCTCGGGGCAAACAGGACCCACAGAAATACGTACATGTGAACACCTGTATGTGTACAAGCGTGCACGCGCACACACACGGCTGTGCATACACACTGGTTAAAAATTCAGTCCAAAAAAACAAGGCTCATACCAAACAAAAACATTTAAAACTCTTGGACAGGAACCTCAACAACATCAAAAGACCTGCAGGTTACTCGTGGTTGCCTTTCCTAACCTCACCTCAAATGGAGACTGTTAGTGATCCCCTTTACGCATCACAACTGAGTCCAAAGTGCTCAGCTAACAGGCAATGGAGGCACTGACACGTCTTACTTCAGAGCCACAACGCCACGGCTGACTCTTCTCTTTCTGTAGATATATGACTCTTATCTCACATCCCTTGTTCATCATCATTAAACGTTTTCTGCTTCCTCTGTGTTAAAGGGGAGGATCCGCAGTCCACCTGTCTGTCAGCCCTGTGGACAAAGTGAATTTGGCTGAAATTAGTTTGTCGGATCTAAATGTTTTGACAGAATATACTGAGACTGAAGTGAAGATGTTTATATTCTGGTATTAACCATCGGACGCTTGCTGACAGATCTCTTTTCTGGGAGCTGCATGAACTCCTAAGCTGTGGGTCATTCCAGCAGCACCTCCTACTGTACACATAGGGAACTGCAACATGCAAGTTTGTAGCGACGCTGAAGTCTCAGTTGTTCTTAGCCACAGTGGCGCTAAGACAGTGGTCCCCAACCCTGTTCCTGGAGATCTACCGTCTTGTAGGTTTTCATTTCAAACCTCATTTGTCACACCTGATTCTACTAATTAGCAGCACAATGAGATCTCTAGCTGTTGAATGAGGTGTGCTTTGTTACACCTTGTTCACACCATCTACTCGCAACAGAGACAAAACCGATGTACTTGGTCAAGTGCAGCGATAAGGGGACGTTGTAAACACCAACAGCTTACCGATTGTAAACACTTGATTGCAAAGTACAATAAAGTCACTAGACATGCAGACGGTCTCGGAAATTCTGTTGAAAGCCTCAAGTTTTCTAGCATCCCTATAGCCGTACAGACTGTTATCGTATAAAATTGGGCGGTTTAAGACGGCAATGATGAGCTACTTTTCAGAAATACAGAAAAAAACGGGAGCTTGTCGGACACTTTTTTTGGAGGGTAGATCTCCAGGAACGGGGTTGGGGACCACTGCGCTAAGAGAACAGGCCCTCTTCCTCCCTCATCGTCCTGTCTCCTTTCTCTTTTGTGGTTTGCATCTTTCTCTCTTTTTCTATTCTCCTATTTTCACGATGTGCTTCTCTTTCTCAGCCCATTCCCTTGCTGTAGCTCTCCGTCTTTCACTGCCTCTCCCCATTTTCCCCTCTTTCTTTTTAGTTTATTCTTTACCGTGCCACGGTATTCATCTTGTTGTTTTCCCTCCTTTCCCCCCCAATTTCACTCCCTCTGTCTCTTGTTCTCTCTCTCTGTAGCTTCCCATCCCTCCCCTTTTCACGCTTTCTCGCTCCCTTTCTCCTCTCACTCTTCTTCCTGTTTTCTCTTTCTGCCTCTCGGACTCTTTCCTTTGCGTTCTTTCTCACCCTCTCCCTTCACATCCCTCTCTTTCTCTTGTGCTGTACAGCTCCATCTCTCCCTCCCTCCGCCGTTACGCTACGCTCTGGAAGCACGTGTCCGGCCTTCTCCAGTAGCTGATACGATGCAGGTGGGGCGTTCGCCATGTGCTTTCCATTTTCACGGGATCCAAACGGACGCAATTAAAACCAAATGCGCAACCTGTCCAGCGGGTGAGGAAGGCAGTCTGCTCCTGCTCCGGGGAAACAAATAAATATATACATAAATGAACACTTCAACAATCGCCCAAGCCACAAATTGCTCAAAATTGGCAACAGTAGTCTTGAGGGGCCACTACAAAGGAGTAAAAATATAGACTTTTTCTGTCCACAACAGAAGCAGAGTGAGCTCCAGGGAGAGGGGCTGTCGTAGTTAAAGGACAGAGTGGCGGAGCAAAAGGGTGGAGTGAGATTGGGGTTTGGGTAATGGGAAATTTGATTGCGGTAGAAATGAGGGGTTATGGTTAGGGGCTACTTGGGGTGAGGTAGAGGCTAAAGTAGGGGTTAGGGTAAGAGGGTACTTGGGGTGAGGTAGGGGCTAAAGTAGGGGTTAGGGTACTTGGGGTGAGGTAGGGGCTAAAGTAGGGGTTAGGGTAAGAGGGTACTTGGAGTGAGGTAGGGGCTAAAGTATGGGTTAGGGTACTTTGGGTGAGGTAGGGGCTAAAGTAGGGGTTAGGGTACTTGGGGTGAGGTAGGGGCTAAAGTAGGGGTTAGGGTACTTGGGGTGAGGTAGGGGCTAAAGTAGTGGTTAGGGTACTTGGGGTGAGGTAGGGGCTAAAGTAGGGGTTAGGGTAAGAGGGTACTTGGGGTGAGGTAGGGGCTAAAGTAGGGGTTAGGGTAAGAGGGTACTTGGGGTGAGGTAGGGGCTAAAGTAGGGGTTAGGGTAAGAGGGTACTTGGGGTGAGGTAGGAGCTAAAGTAGGGGTTAGGGTACATGGGGTGAGGTAGGGGCAAGGGTAATTAGGTATAGTGGATATGCTGTGGTGACACCGGACAGAATCAGAGGTTAGGCAGTGCAGAAACTGGAATAGTCTGAGGCGAGGTAACGATTACAGTCTGAGTTTTGTATGGGAAAAGTTGGGGTAAGGTTACGCCTAGGTCGGGGGAAACTGGGTCCTCCGTCTGATCTCTCTCGCGAAATGATTTACGGACACGACTGGGTATTGAAAATCAGGATAAACGGAGTAAAAAAGAAAAAAGCAGATGAAATAAAGAGTGGTAGTTGGAAGCACAGAAGAGACTGGACTGGGGGCAGGTACAGGTACAAGGAGCTCCGTGGGAAAGTGTGAAATTTTTGAAAAAGGGGCGACAGCAAAGGGGAGGGCGCAGCCTCTCCGTAGGCCGGCCTCGCTCGGGTATCTCTCCGCTTCAGTTTTGCAGCCCCGCGTCGCAGCAGATAACTGCCATGAGAAATAGGGCGCTGGCCTTTTAACTGCTAAAACACGGCATTGAAGCCAAAATGAGCCGCCGTTAAGCTGCTTTGCAGCTCTTCGGCGAACGCATAGTGATTTATACAACGACAATTTGGAATTGGCTAAGCCCCAAACATGAACGTGCCCTGGGCTTCTGGCCTCGATGAAATTTCTCACAGAGTTCCAGATAATTCCGGCGATTCAAAACCTGTCATTGCAGCGACGCTCGAGTGTACCTTCTGCAGAACCGTCTGTGGTTCTGAGATTGCTTGTTAGTCACGGACAATCTTACAGACGGACAATTCAGATCGGTGGGCGTGGAGGGAGGGGCAAGCGTGCGATGGAGAGAACTGTCCAAAAATGGACAAAACCCACAAGATACACCGACACAGCACAAACCCCACTTTAAAGGACACGGAAAGGGGGACCCCCTGAGGCTAAATCCGCCTCCAAACTATTTTCATCCTTTTTCCAGCAGAAATACCAATCGCATTTGTAGGGCCCGTACATCGTATCCATGCACTTCCTGAATAGTTGGTGGCGACAGACTGCAAGCTGACTGGCCGACCGATGCCCTCGTCCCTACGGAAAGTGGCAGTACTACGCTGCTCGGCGAGGCAGCAGGCCTGTTGGCGTGGCCGCGCTCAGGGTTCGATACTGGCCACCACGTCACTGCACTGTACCACACAGCTTTTAGGAGAACACCCCACCCCAGAGGACCATCTTTTCTCTTTCTAAACTGAGCGAAAAGGACACCTCAGTGTGGGAGAGACAGTGTTCTACAGGACAAAGACGGCACACAGGCCTAAAGTTCAGTCCTTTTCACCCCCCCCCCCCTTCCCCAGAGCAGGACAGAGGGCCCCCACAGCCCCGCCCCCGGCAGGCTCAAAGGGTGTGGTCAACCCACACCCTAGCTTGTCAAAAAAAAAAAAAAAAACACAAGGTTATAAGAAAAAAAAGATTAGCAGGAAGCCAACCCCTGAAGCGGCGGGGGTCCCCTGCTCTGATTGGCTGGGACGGCCCGTGCTGCCTGTGATTAATTTCACGCTGACAGGGCGGAGTCTGCCGGTCGCCGGGGTCTGCGGGCGGAAGCTTCCGCGGAGCGCGTCCGAGCGCTGGAGCGCCACGGACCGATTTGAGCGTTCCTCTGAGTCGCGATGAACACAATGAAGCCGCGCTGCGCTGTAAAAGAACAGCAGTGTTCGGCAGAGTCACAATGAGAAAGAAAACAGGAGTCGCCGCTTTGAGAATAAACAGCAGCCCTTGTTTTTGCGCCCTAAAAAAAAAACAGAAAAACACAAAACAAAAAAAAAAGGCAGAGGAATTGCCAAAATGAACAGTTTCCTTGTATTCCCCCTACTGTACCCCAGCCCAACCACACAAACCCCAGCCAGGCCACTTTTAGAAAAGAGAAAAACCCCCTTCAAACCACATCCAGGCTTCACAGGTCGATTGGACCGGGCGGAACCAGTGCGCTGGCCCGTGGCTTATACAAACAGAGTCTGCGAGCACTGGACTCAGCACTAGTGCCATCCTCTCGGACCCAGAACATCAGAAAGGACACACGCGACTACGCGCACGCGGAAGCGAAATAGAGAACGCATACAAAGATGCACATAAAAAAAGAAAAACATTTCCGGCATTTTACACCCTTCTGTTTGGGTATCCAGACATTTCATTCAGGAGTTGGCCGAAGGGAAGATGGTGAGAGAGGGACGGACAAGGAAGTAAGAGAGAACGACAGAGAGAGGTGGGGGTGAGGGAGAGATAGAGGAGAGGATGGGAGGATGATAGATGGGACAGAGAGATGTTTATTCTACTCTTTCCAGTGAGCCCCCTTTGAAGCAGCCTGGAGATCATTCCAGACGCGTCAGGCAGAGTGATATGGTGTGAAGCGGAAAGAGGGGAGCGAAAAAAGGAGGGAGCGAGAAAGCGAGAGGAAAAAAGAGCGTCAGTGAGAGGGGGAGGACGTAAAGAGGGTAGAAAGAGACAAAAGCAGAGGGAAAAATATAGAAAGAGGGAGGCTGATAGAAAGAGAGGCCAAAGGGGAAGGTCAGAAAACAGGAGAAACGGCGTTATTGTTTCACCATTTCATCCTGTAATCCAGGCCCACCCATGACTGTTATGTGCTTTTATTGCTGGTTTACTCCGGTTTAGTCCATAATTCCTAATTTAATTTAAAATGAAAGACATGAACTTTATTTGTTATCTTCTCAAAGCGTGTGTGTGTGTGTGTGTGTGTGTGTGTGTGTGTGAGAGAGAGAGAGCGCAAGAGAACAATCGAGCGAGAACGAGAGACAGAGCGAGAGCGAGTTAGAGAGAACGAGAGAAACAGAGCGGGAACGAAAAAGCGAGAGAAAGGCAGAGTGAGAGAAAAAGGCAGAGACAGAGAGAGCGATAGAGAGAGAGAGAATGAGAGAGAGAGCGAGAGAGAGAGAGAGAGAGAGAGAGAGAGACAGAGAGCGAGAGAGAGCACATGGTACTAGGCACGGACGTACTTCCCACCCCAGCGATTGCGGTTGTGTGTGAGTTTGTGCCTCTGTGCTGCCAGGGCTTCTCTTTGGCCTGTAATTAGGTTAGCTGGAATCTCTGTCATCGTCCGCCAGCGGCCTCCACTCTGCACTACACACAGTAAATAAATGACACTTCTCCTGTCTCCCGCTCTGCTCTGATAGATCTGCCCTGCTGTGGGAATCTGGGCTCTTTCTTTCTTCCTTTTTTTTTTTAGTTGAAGGACGAAGCGCATGGATGGCAATGGCAGCCACAGGAATCTGTACCAAAGAGATCAGACTCGTTGTGGCACAATTTAAAACATCACAACCATCATGCCAAATTCTACATATTGTAGTACAGTACATTCTAAAATATATAACTACACACAGACACACACACACATACAGTATATACACAGCATAATTGTGTATTATAGAATGTATGGCACACATGTATATTAAAAATTATAAAAAGCGACATTGATGTGTAAACCAAATAAAACTCATTTAAATTTGTTCTTTAGGGATCCAAGTCCTATACAAATGAGCAGACCTCTTCAGTAGCTACATCTCTGTAACAGCCCAATAAGGCTGTAATGGAATGAGCCCTCAGTGTGACTCTCAGATAAGGCTCATCCGCAGGGTTAGCCCCGCAGGTTAGCCGTGACTCGCTCATTCCCAGGGTTAGCCTCGCAGGTTAGCCGTGACTCGCTCATTCCCAGGGTTAGCCCCGCAGATTAGCCGTGACTCGCGACGCCGCGGTCAAGATCCGGCGGCTGACGGGACGAGGAGCGATCGTGTCGAAGCCCGTGGGAAATGGCAGGCGGCTCTCCCGGTTTCACGCCGAGCACAGCGCGTCAGATCTGGCCACGCGCAGAGGCCGCGATTCGCCAGATTTGTTTTAGTTTTTTTCCACCCTTCATGTGTTTTAGAGGTTATTTTATAAATTCGGGTTATAAAACTACCTGGCAGTCAATAACTTTTCACACACACACACCCCCCGCCCCTCCCCCCAAAAATCTGTCATTCAGGCCAACTGAAACTGACTTGAAAGAATATTCCAGAACGTTGTTTAAGGTTTCTGTCTTTTCAACACTTTGGTGCACATTGTTTACTCCAATCAGTGGCAAATTGCCACTGCCATAAAACAATTCACCCCCCAATTCAAAGGATTCATTTCCTTCCTACTTGCAAACAGACAATCAAAAGCATCTTAGTAGAATTAAAAGATAGATAGATAGATAGATAGATAGATAAATAGATAGATAGATAGATAGATAGAAATGGGAGCTATGGGGAAGGAATTTCACAGCTAAGTGATCAGGTGCATTGACAAAAGCAAAGACGGCACAAGGGGAAGAGGGGAGACAGGAGATTAGGGGGAATTGGTTCCTCTTGGTTAAGTGCAGTGAGGCTTTGTGCAGTGATGAAGAGAATAGGAGGGGGGGCACTGTGGATGTAATTTCCCATGCTTTTTGTGTGTGTGTGTGTGTGATGGTGTAAGCAGTGTGAGAGAGGAGAGATTGTGTGTGTGTGTGTGTGTGTGTGTGTGTGAGATGATGTGAGCAGTGTGAGAGAGGAGAGATCATGTGTGTTTGTGTGTGCATGTGTTTGGTGGGGAAAAGGGGTGTGTTTTCAGAGTGTCTGTGTGTGGGGGTATGATGTGCATGCATGTGTGTGTGTGTGCGTGCGTATGTGTGTGAGAGATGTGTGTGGGAGATGTGTGTGTGTGTGTGTGTGTGTTTGTGTGTGCTGTACCATCTGTGCATTCTCTCAGTCAAGTGTGCATATGTTTGTGTCTGTACCATATGGCTTTTGTTTTTATTGCTGAATGCCAGGTTTGTGTGTGCCTGAGTGCCATGTGATTTGTGTGTGTATATATCTCTATGTCCCATGACAGTTGAGTGTGTGCGTCTCATTGTGTGGAGCCAGTGCACATTAAGCCACCCATATTTTGGATTTCTATATCCCTGTGAAACATCATACAGGTTATTGCTGTCATTAGAAACATTCCCCTACAGGCGGTGCTGGAGACAAACAGGACTGAATTAACTGTCTGTCAGCTTTCAGGATTTCTACCTCTTCTCTCTCACACTGCTCACATCAACAATCGTACAACTGTAACAGTTAACAACTTTTAACAACCTGAACATCTCTCGCAACTATACCAGCTCTAATATCTCACAATGATACCAGCTCTAATATCCCACAACTATACCAGCTCTAATATCCCACAACTATACCAGCTCTAATATCCCACAACTATACCAGCTCTAATATCCCACAACTATACCAGCTCCAATATCCCGCAACTATACCAGCTCTAATATCCCACAACTATACCAGCTCTAATATCCCACAACTATACCAGCTCTAATATCCCACAACTATACCAGCTCTAATATCTCACAACTATACCAGCTCTAATATCCCACAACTATACCAGCTCTAATATCCCACAACTATACCAGCTCTAATATCCCACAACTATACCAGCTCTAATATCCCACAACTATACCAGCTCTAATATCCCGCAACTATACCAGCTCTAATATCCCACAACTATACCAGCTCTAATATCCCACAACTATACCAGCTCTAATATCCCGCAACTATACCAGCTCTAATATCTCACAACTATACCAGCTCTAATATCCCACAACTATACCAGCTCTAATATCCCACAACTATACCAGCTCTAATATCTCACAACGATACCAGCTCTAATATCTCACAACTATACCAGCTCTAATATCCCACAACTATACCAGCTCTAATATCCCACAACTATACCAGCTCTAATATCTCACAACGATACCAGCTCTAATATCCCGCAACTATACCAGCTCTAATATCTCACAACTATACCAGCTCTAATATCCCACAACTATACCAGCTCTAATATCCCACAACTATACCAGCTCTAATATCCCACAACGATACCAGCTCTAATATCTCACAACGATACCAGCTCTAATATCCCGCAACTATACCAGCTCTAATATCTCACAACTATACCAGCTCTAATATCCCACAACTATACCAGCTCTAATATCTCACAACGATACCAGCTCTAATATCCCGCAACTATACCAGCTCTAATATCTCACAACTATACCAGCTCTAATATCCCACAACTATACCAGCTCTAATATCCCGCAACTATACCAGCTCTAATATCTCACAACTATACCAGCTCTAATATCCCACAACTATACCAGCTCTAATATCCCACAACTATACCAGCTCTAATATCCCACAACTATACCAGCTCTAATATCCCACAACTATACCAGCTCTAATATCCCACAACTATACCAGCTCTAATATCCCACAACGATACCAGCTCTAATATCCCGCAACTATACCAGCTCTAATATCCCACAACTATACCAGCTCTAATATCCCACAACTATACCAGCTCTAATATCCCACAACTATACCAGCTCTAATATCCCACAACTATACCAGCTCTAATATCCCGCAACTATACCAGCTCTAATATCTCACAACTATACCAGCTCTAATATCCCACAACTATACCAGCTCTAATATCCCACAACTATACCAGCTCTAATATCCCACAACGATACCAGCTCTAATATCTCACAACGATACCAGCTCTAATATCCCGCAACTATACCAGCTCTAATATCTCACAACTATACCAGCTCTAATATCCCACAACTATACCAGCTCTAATATCTCACAACGATACCAGCTCTAATATCCCGCAACTATACCAGCTCTAATATCTCACAACTATACCAGCTCTAATATCTCACAACTATACCAGCTCTAATATCCCACAACTATACCAGCTCTAATATCCCACAACTATACCAGCTCTAATATCCCACAACTATACCAGCTCTAATATCCCACAACTATACCAGCTCTAATATCCCACAACTATACCAGCTCTAATATCTCACAACTATACCAGCTCTAATATCTCACAACTATACCAGCTCTAATATCCCACAACTATACCAGCTCCAATATCCCACAACTATACCAGCTCTAATATCCCACAACTATACCAGCTCTAATATCCCACAACTATACCAGCTCTAATATCCCACAACTATACCAGCTCTAATATCTCACAACTATACCAGCTCTAATATCCCACAACTATACCAGCTCTAATATCCCACAACTATACCAGCTCTAATATCCCACAACGATACCAGCTCTAATATCTCACAACGATACCAGCTCTAATATCCCGCAACTATACCAGCTCTAATATCTCACAACTATACCAGCTCTAATATCCCACAACTATACCAGCTCTAATATCTCACAACGATACCAGCTCTAATATCCCGCAACTATACCAGCTCTAATATCTCACAACTATACCAGCTCTAATATCCCACAACTATACCAGCTCTAATATCCCGCAACTATACCAGCTCTAATATCTCACAACTATACCAGCTCTAATATCCCACAACTATACCAGCTCTAATATCCCACAACTATACCAGCTCTAATATCTCACAACTATACCAGCTCTAATATCCCACAACTATACCAGCTCTAATATCTCACAACGATACCAGCTCTAATATCCCGCAACTATACCAGCTCTAATATCCCACAACTATACCAGCTCTAATATCCCACAACTATACCAGCTCTAATATCCCGCAACTATACCAGCTCTAATATCTCACAACTATACCAGCTCTAATATCCCACAACTATACCAGCTCTAATATCCCACAACTATACCAGCTCTAATATCCCACAACTATACCAGCTCTAATATCCCGCAACTATACCAGCTCTAATATCTCACAACTATACCAGCTCTAATATCCCGCAACTATACCAGCTCTAATATCTCACAACTATACCAGCTCTAATATCCCACAACTATACCAGCTCTAATATCTCACAACTATACCAGCTCTAATATCCCACAACTATACCAGCTCTAATATCTCACAACTATACCAGCTCTAATATCCCACAACTATACCAGCTCTAATATCTTTAGGTTACTGTCGTAACCCCGGTTCTTTGAGTAATATGAGCGAGATGTCTCGCTATGGGATGTGACCCTCCGCAGCCCTGACAGAAGTACCTATCTCAAATAACCAATCCTGATTGGTCAGAGAAGCGTGTCCCTCCGCTGCGTGATGTAGTCCCCCCCCACTACAAATACCGCAGCAGGAGGACACGCCCGCCATTCTAAAGCCCGAAATTCCTTCTCACCGCCCAGCAAGAAGGGTTGTCTGGCGAGACATCTCGCTCATATTACTCAAAGAACCGGGGTTACGACAGTAACCTAAAGTTCTTTTTCATAATATGAGCTCGATGTCTCGCTATGGGATGTGGTTACTCCCGAATTGCCAGACAGCTTTATCGAACAGCCACCAACCGATGGGGGGGTCCAGATGTCCAGATGCTAGGCCTGAAGGACCGCGCTGGCAACGCACGGGCCCGACACATCCAGCATGTAGAATCGAACAAAAGTCAGAGGCGAAGTCCAACTCGCCGCCGCACAAATGTCCTGAATAGACACCCCCCTGAACAAGGCCCAGGATGCAGCCATGCCCTGCGTAGAGTGAGCGCGCAGGCCCGCAGGCGGGCGCAACCCCTCATTAGCGTAGGCCAAAGTTATAGCTTCCACCAGCCAGTGTGAGAGGCGCTGCCTCGAAACAGGCTGACCTTTCCTGGGATTAGCCCAGGAAATAAAGAGCTGATCGCTCCGTCGGAAGCACTGAGTCCTGTCCACATAACAACGTATGGCCCGGACCGGACACAATGTATGAGCCCGCTGGTCAGCAGCTGGAGCTGTGAACGCAGCGAGAGTAATCGGGGAGCATGAACCCACCACCTTAGGCACAAAGGCTGGGTTAGGTCTCAGCGACACCCTTACGTCCCCTGGGGCAAACTGAGTGCATGACGGATGCACCGAGAGTGCATGAATATCGCTGACCCGCTTCGCGGAAGCGAGCGCCAGCAACAACATTGTCTTAAGAGACAAATGCTTCAAACTAGCACCCTGCAAAGGCTCAAAGGGGGGACCCTTAAGCCCCTCCAAAACCACCGTCAGATCCCATGGGGCATAAGCGGCCTGGAGACTGGGAGCAGTCTACGGGCACCCTTCATAAAGCGGCACACCAGAGGGTGCTGACTCACTGTTTTGTCCCCAAAGCCCACGTGACTGGCGGCAATGGCCGCCAGATACACTTTGACTGTCGAGAAGGCTCTGCCATCATCGATGAGGCTCTGAAGAAATGATAAGACCACCGGAACAGAGCACTGAAAAGGGGTGTGATTCCGATCATGGCACCACCGCTCAAACACCCCCCACTTACCAGTGTACAAAGACCTGGTAGAGGGGGCCCGAGCATTCTGAATAGTGTTAATCACACTCGGAGGAAGGCCCGCAGTGGTCATAGAGAGCCACTCAGGGGCCACGCCCACAGTTGTAACCTGTCCGGATGTGGGTGGAACACCGTCCCCCCCCCCTGTGACAACAGGTCCCTGCGTATTGGCAACTGCCAGGGCCGGGCGCACAGCAACTGATAAATCTCCGCCAACCAGTGCATCGCCGGCCAGTGTGGAGCTATCAGGATAAGAGAGTGTCTGTGTTCCCTCACCCTCGCCAGGGTGGGAGGAACCAGCGCCAGAGGGGGAAACGCATAGAGCAGCTCGTGAGGCCAGTCGTGCGCCAGAGCGTCCAGCCCCAAGGGGGCCCCCCGACTGTGTAGGGAGAAGAACAGCTGACACTGGGTGTTCCCCTCCGACGCAAACAGGTCCACTTTGGCGCGGCCATAAATGGACCAAATCTGAGTCACCACGAGAGGGTGTAAAGTCCATTCTCCGTATACGGGCGCACCCCTGGACAAGAGGTCCGCCCCCACGTTCAGGGTCCCCGGGACATGCGTTGCCCTCAATGACAGGAGACGCACACTGCTCCACAGGATCAGTTTGCGTGCCAATATGTGTAATTGACGTGAGTGCAAACCCCCCTGGTGATTTATGTACGCCACCGTGGTCGTATTGTCCGTCCTCACCAGGACATGATGACCCCTGAGGAACGGGAGGAAATGTTTCAGAGAGAGAAACACTGCCGAGAGCTCCAGAAAATTTATGTGATGTCGCTGGAGACCCAGGCTCCAGCGGCCCCTCACAGATCTGCCCTCGTGAATGCCGCCCCACCCCTGGAGGCTGGCATCCGTAGTGACCACTTTCCTGGACAGGACGGTGCCCAGGGGCACACCCTGAGTCAGAAAAGAGGGTGCCCGCCAGTGACGTAGGGCCAACACGCAATCCGACGTCACCAAAATCCTCCGTGCGCCATGACGCACGGGGTCCAGCCTGAGCGCAGCAACCCAGCGCTGAAACTCATGTGGAGGCGACCGAGGCGTATTACGTGTATAGCCGAGGCCATCAGGCCCAGCAGGCGCAGACACACCCTGAATGGAACGTAACAGTGTCTCTGAAAAAGAGCAAGACATGCCTTGAAACTGTTCGCCCTCTCCTCCGAGAGGCGCGCAGTGAACTGCATTGATAGCAGCTGTAACCCGAGGAAGATTATTTCTCGACCCGGTGAGAGATTGCTCTTTTCCGTGTTTATCACAAAGCCCAACTCTGACAGATGACGTGTGACAAACTCCGTGTGCGACCTGGCCTCCTGCTCCGAGCGCGCTAGGAGAAGCCAGTCGTCCAAATATGTGGCCAGGCGTATTCCCCCCCACCGTAGCGGGGCGACCGCCGCGTCCGTACACTTCACGAACACCCTCGGGCTGAGGGAAAGTCCGAACGGGAGCACTCGGTACTGATAACACACTCCCTGAAACGCAAACCTCAGATACTTTCTGTGGGCAGCGTACACTTTTATATGGAAATAAGCGTCCCTCAGATCCACTGATGTGAACCAGTCGCCTGGTTTTATTAGACGCAACAGAGATGCCTGTGTCAGCATCCTGAACTTGTATTTCCTTAAGTGACAGTTCAGAGCCCTGAGGTCCAAGATAGGGCGAATTCCCCTCCCTCCCCGTTTGGGGACGAGAAAATATCTTGAATAATACCCGGATTGACTCTGCTCGGGAGAGACGATTTGAATAGCTTTTTTGTCTAAAAGAGACATTATCTCCTCCTTTAGCACGCCAGCTAAACGTCCCTGTGCTCGTGACTGTATTATGCCGGAAAAACGAGGCAGCACAGTGTTGAACTGCAGCCGGTAACCCCGCTCTATCGTGCGTAATACCCACGGATGAGCCCCTATTTCTCTCCACTTTTGAATGTGTAAACACAGTGAAGGGGAAAATATCGGCTGGGGTTCTGCCAACACGGGAGGGCTCATAAGTGGTGGTATGGCTCCCTCCAGTGGCAGAGCGAGAGAATGTCCCTCGGGCCGTACTGCGCATGCGCGAACTCGCGCCGCAGCCTGGGTAAATTCCTCCGTAGCCGGAAATGGGATGCCCATCGCCGGCAACAGAGGGACAACATGCCCGGCGGACATGTTGCTTATGTGCAAAGCATTCATTTTGTTTGTGCTTGCTTTGTTTTGGGTATTTTTCACACATTTTGTTTTCAACTTTATTTCCTTGAATAAAGGCAGAACATTGTGTGTATGCGCGTGCTTGTGGACATGTGGACACGGCTGTGCAACGGCAAACAGCCCGGTGACAATGTCCCTCCTCGTCTCGTCTGGCCCTGGGGCGGAGATCAGCGACTGGAGATGCGCACTTAAAACCCTCTTTGGTGGAGCCCATGAACGGGGAACTGATGGGCGCGTCACCCGGAGAAACGGCGAAGGCGGTCAAGTAGCCTTCTTCTTCCTCCTACCCTGCGCAGCTGAAGCGGCCGGTGGAGGCGGCGGGGCTGCGGGCTGAGCGCCGGGGGGACCCTTCCAACCAACCCGAGGGGCAGGCGACTGGGATCGGGCCGGGGAAGGTTGCTGCTGCGGCCTCTTCGGGACCTTAAATCGCGCAGATTGAGCAGCAGCCTGGGCGAAAGATTTTCCCCGGGGCGGGGGAGACGTCGAGGGGGCTCTACGCGGCAGGCAGAGCGCAAACGCCTCGTTGTCTTTCTTCCTCGCCTCCGCTCTCTCCTGCATGGAGGTCAGAGCTGAGCCGAAGATACCCTCCGGTATGACGGGCGCATCCAGGATGTCGTCTCGCTCTCTGTCAGTCAGCCTGGCGAGATTGAGCCACCTGGCTCGTTCCTGGACCACGAGAGAAGCCATAGCTTTCCCCGTGGCGAGCACAGCCACCCGCTGGACATGAAGGCACAGGTCGGTAATCACTCCCGCCTCGCGCCAAACCGCGGCGCTAGGTGCACCGTGGAGAATGTCGGCTTGGTAAGCGGAGAGAAGCGACAGCACATTCAAAGCCCTCATCGAGAGCGCGGCTTGCTTGTACGCCCTCTCGGTCAAAGCAGACTGAAGACGCTCCGATTTAGCGGGGAGGGACGGACGTCTGCTTGAGCCAGCCATGGCGCCACCCGGGTACAGATGTGCTGCAACCGGGGACTCGACCGGGGGCATGGCGAGGAGACCCAGGGCTTCCATGTTCTCGGTGTCGAGGACGGAGGCACCCGGGATCTGGTTCCTTCCGCTGTACGGCTTGTCGCTCCACATCTTGGTGAGCTCGAGCAGTAAGTCAGGAAAGACGGGAAGAAGCTGCTTGGCCGTGTTACCGCCCGGTGCTAATAGCCTGCCCTCGTAGCGCGAGCGCGAGGGCTGTGTCACCGGAGCGGGCCAGGGAATACCCATGCTCACTGCCGCACGCTTGCACGTGTCGAGCAGGACCACAGGAACCGGGGACGAGGGACGTGCGTCCTCGCCGTCCTCCGAGCCCCCGGAAAGCAGCCCCGGCTTTGCAGCCGGCACCGGAGTGATTAAGGCATCATACTCCTCCTCGCTCTCTGAAATGAGAGGGGGATCATCGGAGTCAGACTCTACACACTCCAGCTCTAACACATCGTCGGAAGGAAAGGCAGGAACCGGGGACATCACAGACAGGGCGGCCCAGTCGGTGTGCACCTCGTGTACCTCCTCCACCATGGGCTCCTCTTCGTCAGCGGCTACCGGGGCAGCGGCGGTCAGAAGCGGGTCCTGGTCGGACAGGCTGGCTTGGCGAGCCAGGCGGCGTCTCAAGCTTTTCGTCGTGAACATTTTGCAATGCACACACGAACCGGGGACGGATAGGGACAGCCTGGCGTGGTCAGTCCCGAGACAACCCATACACACGGGGTGCGTATCCTTCCCCGAAATCCGGGCACCACAAGCGCAGGGCCGGGAGTCTCCTCTGGCATGAGGAGCAGCGGACGCCATGGGGGCAAAAAACACCGGCTGGTGCGCGGGTGTCTTTTACGGTAAGTGCTAGCTAACTGGTGTGTTAGGAGCAGGTAGCTAGCTAACTGGTGTGTTAGAAGCGAGAGGCTGATAACTGGCGTGTTAAAAGCAAGATGCTGATAACTGGAGTGTTAAAAGCAGGAGGCTAACTGGTGTGTTAGCAGGAAACGTCGAGGGGAGCTGGCGTGCAAACCCTCGGCGAATAGTGAGCTGAGTTAGCGTCCGTCGACAGAAGCTAATAAATAATTCCGTCTGTGGACAGTTAAACTAACTAGGCTCGGTGTGAGATAATGCTTCTAGGTGAGAAGAATTTTTAGAATGGCGGGCGTGTCCTCCTGCTGCGGTATTTGTAGTGGGGGGGACTACATCACGCAGCGGAGGGACACGCTTCTCTGACCAATCAGGATTGGTTATTTGAGATAGGTACTTCTGTCAGGGCTGCGGAGGGTCACATCCCATAGCGAGACATCGAGCTCATATTATGAAAAAGAACCCACAACTATACCAGCTCTAATATCCCGCAACTATACCAGCTCTAATATCTCACAACTATACCAGCTCTAATATCCCACAACTATACCAGCTCTAATATCCCACAACTATACCAGCTCTAATATCTCACAACGATACCAGCTCTAATATCTCACAACTATACCAGCTCTAATATCCCACAACTATACCAGCTCTAATATCCCACAACTATACCAGCTCTAATATCCCACAACTATACCAGCTCTAATATCTCACAACGATACCAGCTCTAATATCCCGCAACTATACCAGCTCTAATATCTCACAACTATACCAGCTCTAATATCCCACAACTATACCAGCTCTAATATCCCACAACTATACCAGCTGTAATATCCCACAACTATACCAGCTCTAATATCCCACAACTATACCAGCTCTAATATCTCACAACGATACCAGCTCTAATATCCCGCAACTATACCAGCTCTAATATCTCACAACTATACCAGCTCTAATATCCCACAACTATACCAGCTCTAATATCCCACAACTATACCAGCTCTAATATCCCACAACTATACCAGCTCTAATATCTCACAACTATACCAGCTCTAATATCCCACAACTATACCAGCTCTAATATCCCACAACTATACCAGCTCTAATATCTCACAACTATACCAGCTCTAATATCCCACAACTATACCAGCTCTAATATCTCACAACTATACCAGCTCTAATATCCCACAACTATACCAGCTCTAATATCTCACAACTATACCAGCTCTAATATCCCACAACTATACCAGCTCCAATATCCCACAACTATACCAGCTCTAATATCTCACAACTATACCAGCTCTAATATCTCACAACTATACCAGCTCTAATATCTCACAACGATACCAGCTCTAATATCTCACAACTATACCAGCTTGAATATCTCACAACTATACCAGCTCTAATATCCACAACTATACCAGCTCTAATATCTCACAACGATACCAGCTCTAATATCTCACAACTATACCAGCTCTAATATCCCACAACGATACCAGCTCTAATATCTCACAACTATACCAGCTCTAATATCCCACAACGATACCAGCTCTAATATCTCACAACTATACCAGCTCTAATATCTCACAACTATACCAGCTCTAATATCTCACAACTATACCAGCTCTAATATCCCACAACTATACCAGCTCTAATATCTCGCAACTATACCAGCTCTAATATCTCACAACTATACCAGCTCTAATATCCCACAACTATACCAGCTCTAATATCTCACAACTATACCAGCTCTAATATCCCACAACTATACCAGCTCTAATATCTCACAACTATACCAGCTCTAATATCCCACAACTATACCAGCTCTAATATCTCACAACTATACCAGCTCTAATATCTCACAACTATACCAGCTCTAATATCTCACAACTATACCAGCTCTAATATCCCACAACTATACCAGCTCTAATATCCCACAACTATACCAGCTCTAATATCCCACAACTATACCAGCTCTAATATCTCACAACTATACCAGCTCTAATATCTCACAACGATACCAGCTCTAATATCCCACAACTATACCAGCTCCAATATCCCACAACTATACCAGCTCTAATATCCCACAACTATACCAGCTCCAATATCCCACAACTATACCAGCTCTAATATCTCACAACTATACCAGCTCGAATATCTCACAACTATACCAGCTCTAATATCCCACAACTATACCAGCTCTAATGTCTCACAACTATACCAGCTCTAATATCTCACAACTATACCAGCTCTAATATCTCACAACTATACCAGCTCTAATATCTCACAACTATACCAGCTCTAATATCCCACAACTATACCAGCTCCAATATCCCACAACTATACCAGCTCTAATATCCCACAACTATACCAGCTCTAATATCCCACAACTATACCAGCTCTAATATCTCACAACTATACCAGCTCTAATATCCCACAACTATACCAGCTCTAATATCTCACAACTATACCAGCTCCAATATCCCACAACTATACCAGCTCTAATATCTGGTATTAGAGGCCGAAGAGTTGTGATCCTAGACAACACCAGGAAAACAACTTTTAGTCTAAGAGGTAAACCCAGAGGCTGGAGCCAGTGACACAGGGGATATGGCATTTAAGAGGACCCATTAGTATTCTCTATTAACTCTAGCTAAATGTAAAATGCTCCTATAGTTACTGATGTAAACTGATGGTTGTTTTTCTTCTTCTCAGCACACACTTTTAAAAAAAAGTATTTTGTGGAGACAGTTTAATAATAATAAATAATAATAATTGCACTTTTACTGACCCCCGTGGGGTAGTATTTGTCCTCTGCATTTGACCCACCCTAACCACTTAGGAGCAGTGGGCAGCCACAGTGCAGTGCCCGGGGACCAACTCCAGCTCAGACACCAGTGCCCTGGTCTAGGACAATGGCAGAAGTTTTACCTAACCTGACATACATGTCTTTTGGTGTGGGAGGAAGTGCCCGGAGGAAACCCACACGAACACGGGGAGAACATGCAAACTCCGCGCAGAAAGGACCGGGACAGGGATTCAAACCCAGAACCTCTTTCTTGCGAGGCGACAGTGCTAACCCCTGCACCTGCCGCCCTTTCCCATATAAGAAATCAACATAAGACAACCAAAAGAATAGCCCCCCTCTCCTACAATGGAGAAATATATCTCTCCCTTCTGCCGTTTCATCCCATTTTGCACAAAGATAAGATCTGCATGCTTTTCCTGCTGCACTTACGAGCATAACACTAATATGCAAATGATCATTTATCCCTTCACAGTGTAGACAACAGAAAGAAGAAGCTTTTACAATCACTTTTTTTGGTCACAGCACACTCTCTATAGACCTGGGTTTGAATCCATGTGCGAATGACGTACTTTACGTGCGAAGACTTTGCCGTTAAACTCCAGCTGCACCACAGCGAAGACCGTACAATCACCTCACAAGGGTCCCCGCTAATCAAATACCTCGTTTCATTTTATTCGACGTGATTTAATGTCGCTCGCAAAGTCCTTTCACCGTTGCGGCTGTGTTGCTTTTTTGGGAGGTTGGATTGATGGGTCCTGGCTGTCCGAGCGAGGCTCGCGGGTTATTTTGGGGTATTTTTGAGCCCCGCGGCGAGAGCAATAAAGCCGGCTAACGGAGCAGAGAGGGATTGTGGGGCGTAGGGACAAAGGGGGCAGGGTGGGGGGGGGGGTCGTATCTCAGGAGCCACGGTGGCCCACCAACGCCCGGCCCTGTTCTTCCTACGGGCCTTGCACCCCTTAAAGACGGCAGGCTCAGTGGCGCAGAGCGATATCTAATTAAACCCGATTACTGAGTCAGAGTTATTTATTCTTCTCATCTCACACACTACCTGATCATATAGCACCCACCAATGACCCCCCCACCCCCCTCCCCCACAGGGGGCTGCTGAGTGAGGTTCTGATCCCACCTGCCTGCCCAGCCTCACAAAGACCCCCTTGTAGTCTCCGACATACCGCACCCGCCCCGGTACACAGGCTCCTCATTGTACCCCCACCGACCCCTGCACTGGCCAGGGGTCAGAGACCTGGCATAGAGGGGTCACAGCCTTTTGTTTGTGTGTAATTCCTGCCCCTGGTGCGGTTTATCCACCCCCCCTGCACAGAGCTGTAGAACACAGAACAACCCCCCCCGCCCCTACGGACACCATCCTTTCACCCCCACCCTACAGTGCACCCCCAACCCCCAGTACCCCCCATTATATTACCTTAATTTACCAGACCCTCTTATCCACAATGTAAGAATAGAAAAGTACAGACATCAGAGTTATTTGAGCAACGTTACCCAACCAAAGAGTGCATGTGCAAAATTATTAAATAAGTAATAATAACCTAGAGCCGTAATACAAACACGAATAATACACAAATAATAATGCAAATCAAATACATAAATTAAATAGTCGTATAGATCACATCCATATTGAGACATACTAAAGCAATCCTATATATACAGTGCCCTCCACAATTATTGGCAACCCTGGTAAAGATGAGCAAAAAAGGTTATCAAGAATTCACCGTTTGGTGAATTAGCTTAATCTCACATTGAAAAAATGAGAAAAATCCAACCTGTAATTGAAGTAAATTTATTCTGAGGAAAAAAAATCCCTCATCAAGAATTTTTTTTTTTAACTAAACCACCTGTGCCACAATTATTGGCACCCCTGCATTTAATACTTTATACAACCTCCCTTTGCCAATAAAACAGCACTGAGTCTTCTCCCGTAACATCTAATAAGGTTGGAGAATACAGATAATCTGAGACCATTCCTCTTTACAGAATCTCTCCAGATCATCCAGAGTCCTAGGTCCTCTCTTGTGCACTCTCCTCTTCAGCTCAGCCCACGGGATGCAAGCAGAAGCCTCCACGTGGCGCACCCTGGGCAATGCTGATGACAGAAACTGTACCACAGTAACTGACTGAAGTAGCCAATTCTGTAACAACCGACCGTCAACGACAGTCAAGTCTTTTTGCGAAGCGAGCCACAATGTCGGCGTTAGTAGTGACCTCAATCAATGTGGAGGGATACACCAAAACTAAGGCCGACGTGCTAGCAAGCCACTGCAACGGAAGTGATATTTTCTGTATGCAGGAGACCCACTTGGGTCCGACGAGCAACCGGCCAACACTACCAGGTATGAAACTGGTAGCGGAGATACGTCATCCCAAGTACGGATCAGCCGTGTTTGTGAAGCCCCTGTTGGATGTCAGGGACATCCACACTAACAGCTCAGACACCAACATAGAGACTGTTACTGTCTGCCTGCCAGAGATTTCAATCACTTCGCTGTACAAACCACCTAAAAGTTCCTTCGTATGGCCTGATCTACCACCTAAGTGCAGGAAGAAGTACGCCGTTGTGATCGGGGATTTTAACTCCCATCACACGAGGTGGGGCTATGATAATACCAACAGTGACGGTGAACGAGTCGAAAGCTGGATGGAAAACACAAGCATGGAGCTGGAGTTAATTCACGACGCTAAACTCCCCAAGTCCTTCAACAGCTGCCGCTGGAGAAGAGGCTACAACCCTGACCTGTGTTTCGTCAGTCAGAGACTAGCGCACCTAAGTGAGAAAGCGGTGCTGAACCCGCTCCCAAAGTCACAACATCGACCAATCTCAGTCACAATCAAGCCCGCCATCACAAAGTCGGAAGTTCCCTTTCGACGACGCTTCAACCTCAAGAAGGCCAAATGGACTGAATACAACGAAGGGATGGAAAGAGCACTCCTGGACGTGGAACCCACACCGAACAACTACATCGTGTTCGTACAGGCTGTAAAGAAGACTGCTTGCTCCTGCATTCCTCGCGGATGCCGAAAAGAGTACATCGCTGGCCTCACAGAGGAATCACTGCAGCTGCTGGAGGGTTACGAGACTGAGTTTGAAAATAACCCTTTTTCTGACACCACCAGCGAGCTTGGTGATGCACTCATGGAATCCCTGGGGAAGGAGAGGCGGAAAGCCTGGCGAGATCTTATAGAGAACATCAACATGACTCAGAACAGCAAAAAAGCCTGGTCGACCATTCGGAAACTAAATGGTGATAAGATCACACCACCCACTGTATCCGACATAACACCAAACCAGGTCGGAAGCCAACTGGTGGCCAACGGAAGACGAGCAGAGAGGCGCAAGGCCAAAGGAGAACATCATTCCACAGTCATCCCGGGCAATCAGCAGAACATGTCCATACTAACCAAGCCCTTCACTTCGGAGGAGTTTGAAGCAGGACTTAACACCATGAAGCTTGGAAAAGCTGCGGGCCCCGATGACATGCTAACGGAAATGATCACCAACCTAGGCCCAGGTGCCAAACAATGGCTTCTTAACATGTACAACACATGCCTCCTTACCCAGCACATTCCACCAATCTGGAGGAAAGCTATCATTATTGCTCTGCAAAAACCTGGAAAAGATCCCAATCTCCCCAAAAGCTACCGGCCCATCTCCCTACTATGCATCACCTACAAGCTGTTCGAGAGGCTGCTCCTCAGTCGACTATCCCCCCAGATAGATTCTGAGCTAATCAAAGATCAAGCTGGATTCAGATCCGGAAAATCATGCACAGGCCAACTACTTAACCTCACCCAGTACATCGAAGACGGATATCAGAAGAAGCTGATCACGGGCGTTGCTTTTGTAGATCTGTCAGCAGCTTATGACACCGTCCAACACAGGCCACTGATGAAAAAGCTCTACGACATGACAGCGGATGCTAAACTTTGTAACATCATAAGAAGTCTTCTGAGCAACCGGATGTTCTACGTCACTCTCAGCAACAGGAAAAGTAGATGGTTCCATCAGACCAACGGGCTGCCACAGGGCAGTGTCTTGGCCCCTCTCCTCTTCAATGTCTACACCAACGACCAGCCCCTCCCAGAAGGCTGCGGCAGGTTTATCTACGCGGATGACCTGGCCTTGACAACGCAGCAGCGCACCTTCCCAGAAGTGGAGTTAACCCTGGAACGAGGCCTGACAGATATGTCTGCGTACTATCTGGAAAACCATCTGCGCCCTAACCCTGGGAAAACTCAAATCTGCAGCTTCCATCTAAAGAACAGAGAAGCTAAACGGGAGCTCGATGTAACCTGGGATGGGATAAAGCTTGAAAACCACCAGCACCCAGTCTATTTGGGAGTAACTTTAGACCGTACCCTCAGCTACAAGGAACACATCCAGAAGACGAGAGCCAAGGTTTCCACCAGGAACAGCCTCCTACGACAACTAACCAACTCGAAATGGGGGGCTCACCCAAGCACACTGCACATGTCAGCACTGGCCTTGTGCTTTTCCACCGCCGAATATGCCTGCCCAGCATGGAGCAGATCGTGCCATGCACACAAACTAGATCCTATCCTCAATGAGACCTGCAGGATAGTGACTGGGTGCATCAAAACCACCCCCGTACACTGCCTCTATGCCCTCTCTGGCATTGCCCCCCCTGACATCCGCAGGACAATCATCACAAAAGCTGAGCGCACAAAGCAGGCTATCGACAACCGGCATCTACTCCATGAACACACTGCTGTCTGGAAGCGGCTCAGCTCCAGGAGCAGCTTCCTGGACACCACTGAAGCTCTGGAGACCACTCCAACTGATGCCAGGATTACCGAATGGCAGAAGAAATGGAACAGCCTTGGCAGCCAGACAACCCAGTGGCGAGAGAGAGGCATCATCCCAGATGAATGCCTCGCCACCGGCTATGACCAACCTTGGGCTGTCTGGAAGACTCTGAATCGACTACGGGTTGGTGAAGGACGCTGCAGGGCATCCATGAAGAAATGGAATATAACATCTTCTGCTGCATATGCGTGTGGGGAACCCCAAACAATGGAACACCTCATGAACTGTACCCAGGCCCCACAATGTACCGGAGTTGACCTGGCCGAACCAACTGCTGCCGCGCTCGCCTGCGCCAACCACTGGAAAGACGAGATATAGAAGATGGCCGGACACGAGGAAGAAGAAGCTCAGCCCACAGGTTTTCAATGGGGTTTAGGTCAGGGGACTGAGATGGCCATGGCAGAAGCTTGATTTTGTGTTCAGTTAACCATTTTTGTGTTGATTTGGACGTATGTTTTGAATCATTGTCCTGCTGGAAGATCAAACGACGACCCAGTTTTAGTTTCCTGGCAGAGGCAGCCAGATTCAGATTTAAAATGTCCTGGTATTTCATGGAGTTAAATGTACCCTAACAAAGTTCCCAGGGCCTTTGGAGAAAAAATAGCCCCACAACATCACGGAACCTGCACCATACTTAACAGGGGGGACCAGGTTATTTTCGGTACAGCCATCCATATTTTTACGCCAAACCCACCTTGACTGTTGGTTGCCGAAAAGCTCAATTTTCGTTTCATCTGACCATAGAACATGGTTCCAGTCAAAGTTCCAGTAGCGTTTAGCAAACTCCAGGCGCTTACGTTTGTGGTGAAATGACAGGAAAGGCTTTTTTCTGGCATGCCTTCCAAATAATTTGTTGGCATGGAGGTGATGTCTAATGGTAGTATTGGAGACTTGATGACCCCAAGATGCTGCTTTCCTCTGTATTTCTCCAACAGTGATCCTTTGGGATTTTATTGCCTCTCTTACCATCCTCCTCACTGTGCATGAGGGCAAAATAAATGTGGGTCCTCTTCCAGGCAGGTTTGTAACAGTTCCAGTTGTTTTGAACTTTTTAAGTATTGCCTTAACGGTAGATACGGGTATTTTGAGGTGAGTAGATCTTTTTTTATAGCCATTCCTTGACTTATGAAGCTCAACACACTTTTCCTCATTTGATTTGCGTGTTCTCTTATCTTTCCCATGTTGATGTATGGATAAGGGAATATACCCCAGTGAAACAGGAAGTTGTGGATTACTGCTTCAAAGTTCATAAACACTCTGATCAACTTTAAAAAGTAAAATATAAATGAAAAAAAATGCTTCAGTTACATTTATTTCAATTAAAAGTTGGATTTTTCTCATTTTTTTCAGTGTAAGATTAAGCTAATTCACCAAAAGGTGAATTTTTTATAACCCTTTTTACTCATCTTTACCAGGGGTGCCAATAATTGTGGAGGGCACTGTATATTTCAAAAAAGAGCGCCTGGTTGTGGGAATAGAAAAACGCAAGATAGGGATTGATTTGATTACACCTGACATGACACTGCTTTCTAACTCTGAATTATTTTCATTTTTTATACGTTATAGGGTAGACACTTCTTTACATCTCCTCAAATTTTCATGTTGTGCCCGCGATCGGTTGAGCAACAGCAGACTTCTGAGTATATGGTGGGTAGGCCAGAGGTCAGAAAGCGATTCATTTGTGATGGAATGCTGCCCTTCTCTGTTCTTCTCCCGTCCTTCTACTCTACCCTGACTAGAACCGTACGTTCCCCAGCCTCTCTCTTCCTCTCTCTGTCTCTGCCACCCAAGAGTTTAAAACCACAAACCTCAGGCCTAATTTAAAAAAGGGTTAATTGCTCTGTAAGCAGTGCTGCTGAAATGAGGATGTCAAATAAAATAAGTCTCCAAGAAAACCCCATCATCTGGGATTCAGGCGTCACAGTGGTGTGAGCGCCATCATCTGACATTAAACACAGTGTTAAAATGCCCTTTGAACTGACATGAAACACCTGCTTTTATTTATTACAGGCCATAACATACATACACACACGCACGCCCACCCTGAAACATACACGTACAAGCATAATCCTGCACACACACACACAGGTGTGAGACCATATTGACCATTCAGGGCTAACAAATCAAATTGTGGCTGCCTTGTTGTGCAGAATTTCCTGTGTAAATATCGTCGACATTAGTTATAGGAACGGAATCTGTTGAAGGACTAGTTAAAATTAAGCATTTCGGAATAGTAGGGTTACATTTGACAACTGGAATTTAGAAACCAGGGAATTCCACGTAACCAGCACCAACACTAAGACTATATGGAACGGCACAAGGGCATGTACAGAGAAATATTTTATAAACGTTTTTTCCAGATCTTCAGCAATTTTGCCAACAGTGAAAGCGATAAATAAAATGTATAACCTTTCCTTAACTCAACTTCAAAACCAGACATCACATAGAGCAGCAAAGCAAAGCTGATCAATTAACAAGTTCTATGCAGTGGCCGTTGAGGCTAAGAGAGTCTTTTTTTAAATCAGAGACTGGAAGTAAAAACTCTGCAGCCTTAGAGTGCTTTGGCACTGAGCGCCAGTCCGCGGGGGTCCAGCGCAGGCTGAACGGCCGCAAATTGAACGAGACACATTTAAGCCAAGGCAGCACGGCTCTCTATTAACACCAATAAAATGAAGAGCAGGGGTAGGCTATTGCAGGCGCTCTTTTCAGCAACGTGGAGGGGAAATTGGAGCGAGAAAGGTGGACACAAAAACTCGGACTGCCAAGAAACTTTATAAGGTTTTAAAATGTGATTTCTGTGGTGCTTGGGTCTAATATATAGCACTTGTAAATTCCCTTGTTAATGTTCTCCGGATTCTGTTTTTATTCGGCGCCTTGATGGCACTGCAGGGGGGGTTCCCCAAAACGGTAGTATATTAGGCTACTAACTCAGCAATCCCTCAACCCCCCTTTCCCGGCCGGCATGATTTTGTTTCCCAGTTGCGTAGCCTACCTGTCAAACGCTCGTTGAATTAGCTACTGTAAGGTGTAGCGAAGCAGTCAGCCGGATCTTGGTTTAAAAAAACTCGAAGGACTCGAAGTTCAGGACAGTAGTGACGGAAGAAGCCAAATGGCAGTTTATAAACTGCAGAGCCTGCTGGCTTAAAAAAAGACGCAGCTTGTCCCCACCTAGTGATTGTTTATTGCGTTGCCTTGAGCAGTTTCGCGCATCGTTCCATTGCCTGTCGTCTCTGAATTGAGCCGTTCACAACTTCACGGTGTTTCCCCTGCCAGGGAAATTGGGGGTAACGCATAATGTGACGTCACCACGCGCTAAAATTAAGCTACTGGGCCGGTTTCGGATCCAATTTAACACACTCCCTTCTCTTGCACTCTTCCCACGAGTGAGCTATTTTGTGACGGAATTTGCGCTGTGCAGCAACCAAACTTATCAGGTGCTCTGAAAGAGAGGATTCGCGAGAAACAAACGGAACTCAACTGACCTCGCAATCAATATAGGAAGTGCAACCACATAAAGTTGAAACGTGACGGCTGCGGATATTCCCTTCTTGCTGGAAGCTTGCATTTTATACCCTTGGTGGAAGGGATTCCAGTGGTGGCGGTCTACACTATCATACAGATGCAGGCCAAATCCTGCTTGGTGTGGCTGCCATATTTCATCCCCGCATTTTGGGGATTCCCCCTTGAAGCAAGGGAAGGGAATGACAGGAAGAAAGCATACATTTTGGATCCGAACGCAGCCCTGGTTTTTATTTAATTTAACATGACTAATTAATTTACTTCCGGTATGACATCAAAGCGTCAATATAGCAGACTGTTTTAACACTATTACGATAACCGGTCTTTGGGATAGTGTGTTGGACGTGCTGTGTTCTTCTTCACCGGGTGGGAAATGAGAGAGCATGAGTATTTCCATTCAGCATTGGGACTCTAAATTCTTGGCTCAGGTGGAGCACTGTTTCCTTTGGCATATTGCATGATAGTGTAGAATAGATGACCACCATCATTAGGTTCCCCATTGTGAAAACCCATACATTCTAGTAATGGATATAGGCACTGTGCTGCGAAGGACTGGTCACATGCTTTGTTGGAAACCTTGCTGGCCCTTCGCTGAAACCACATTTTGTTGTGTAAATCCATTCCTGTCGATACGCGTATGTTTTGCTAAAGATAGTCTTAACGCTGCTGTGCCGGTTTAAAGCCCTTTAAAAGCCTCACATTTGCAGTGGCCTTTACGGCCTTCCAGCCCTCCTGTGTTTATGCCTCTGGGCTTCCTCTGTCCTGGGCTGTTGAATAGGCCTCCTCCCCCCAAACAGAGCCTGATCCTGGAGGACCCCTGTCCATCTCTGTCAGAAAGAGCATGGCGCTTTTTGTGGTGGGAACAAAAATGTTGTTTGTGTGTGAGTTTTTTTCTGGGCACGTGTGTGTATATAGGCATCTGTGTGCGTGTGTGTGTGTGTGTGTGTGTGTAGCGGGTGGTGGGTTACGGCGGTGGGGGGAAAAACTGGAAGAAAGTAAAAAACCTTTTTGTTTTGTTTTTCATTCCCTCAAGGTAAAACTGTATAAATATACAGTGCCCTCCACAATTATTGCCATCCCTGGTAAAGATGGGTAAAAAAAGTTATAAAAAATTCAGCTTTTGGTGAATTAGCTTAATCTCACACTGAAAAAATGAGAAAAATCCCTCATCAAGAAATAATTATTTTTAACAAAACCATGTGTGCCACAATTATTGGCGCCCCTAGAAATTGTTATGAACAAAATGTAACTGAAGCAATTTTTCCATTTATATTTTACTTTTTAAAGTTGATCAGAGTATTTAGGAACTTTCATGCAGTAATCCATGACTTCCTGTTTCACTGGGGTATAAATATGAGGTGACACAGAGGCCATATTTCTTTATTCATACATCAACATGGGAAAGATACGAGAACACACAAATTAAATGAGGGAAAAGTGTGTTGAGCTTCATAAGTCAGGGAATGGCTATTAAAAAAGTAGCTACTCGCCTGAAAATGCCCATATCTACCATTAGGGCAATACTTAAAAAGTTCAAAGCAACTGGAACTGTTACAAACTTCCCTGGAAGAGGACCCAAGTTTATTTTGCCTTCATGCACAGTGAGGAGGATGGTAAGAGGGGCAAATAAATCCCCAAGGATCACTGTTGGAGAATTACAGAGGAAAGCAGCATCTTGGGGTCATCAAGTTTCCAAAACTACCATGGTGGTAACAAATTATTTGGAAGGCATGCCAGAAAAAAAACTTTTCCTGTCATTTCACCTCAAACGTAAGCGCCTGGAGTTTGTTAAACGCTACTGAAACTTTGACTGGAACCATGTTCTATGGTCATATGAAATTAAAATTAAGCTTTTCGGCAACCAACACTCAAGGTGGGTTTGACGTAAAAAGAAGGATGGCTATACCGAAAATAACCTGATCCCCAGTATGTGATGTTGTGGGGCTGTTTTTCCTCCAAAGGCCCTGGGAACCTTGTTAGGATACATGGCATCATGAACTCTATGAAACACCAGGACGTTTTTATTTGAATCTGGCGGCCTCTGCCAGGAAACTAAAACTGGGTCGTCGTTGGATCTTCCAGCAGGACAATGATTCAAAACATACGTCCAAATCAACACAAAAATGGTTAACTGAACACAAAATCAAGCTTCTGCCATGGCCATCTCAGTCCCCTGACCTAAACCCCATTGAAAACCTGTGGGCTGAGCTGAAGAGGAGAGTGCACAAGAGAGGACCTAGGACTCTGGATGATCTGGAAAAAGGAATGGTCTCAGATTCCTTGTTCTGTATTCTCCAACCTTATTAGATGTTACGGTAGAAGACTCAGTGTGGTTTTATTGGTAAAAAGAGGTTGTACAAAGTATTAAATGCAGGGGTGCCAATAATTGTGGCACAGGTGGTTTTAAAAATATATATATTTATTTCTTGATGAGGGATTTTTTTTTCTCAGAATAAATTTGCTTCAATTAAAGGTTGGATTTTTCTAATTTTTTCAGTGTGAGCTTAAGCTAATTCACCAAACGGTGAATTTTTTTATAATCCCTTTCACTCATCTTTAACAAGGGTGCCAATAATTGTGGAGGGCACTGTACATGTATTTATGAAATAAGGAGGACGAATAGTAGAAAGCCTTGGCCTTGTATTTCTTGCAGATGCAAGTTCTCCTGGCTTTGCTGAGCTTGGGCTGGGGAAAGCAGTAAGTCTGAACAGCCAGCGACCAAGACCAATGGATGTAGTGGGTGCAGTTAGTGGCTGAGACAAATACATCTGACCGAGGCATCGTGTTATTCCACTCTGGGCACAAGGTTGTGGGAACAAATCCCACGAGGTTAGGGAATTTTACCTGCTCCAAAAATATACAACACAGTGTATTAGAGCGTAACTGGTTTTAGAACGTGCAATATTTCCAGTGTTGCTTGAAGATGGGTGATCCATATGCATCTATGTGTTTGACTAAACCATTGCGGATAATTGTTTTGCAGATTGCAAACCAATGCTCCCTGCATTCCTTTGGTCAGGAATTCAACCAGTTTGACCCCTGTCCCCTCAAACGTCGATCGATATTCCTGCTACAAGGAAGAATATTGCGGTCATTGTGACGGTGCACATTCCTAAAGAAAGATGCACCTGGCGCACCTGTAGAAAACCCACCTTGGTCATCGACTGCTGAACCGGTAACATCGGGGAGTGATAGATTTTTTTTTTGTAACAAAAGGTAAAGCTATGCAAGGACGACGTGTCAATATAAGACCATACGTAAAGTAAGTCAAGGAGAATGAGGAGAGTGACAATAAGAAAAAGACCTTGGACTGCACGCGTCTACCTCCCAGCCACAGGAAAATATCTTCAGCTTTGTGTTGAGTTCACACAGGAGAGCGTGACATCATTCAAAATAACTACATGGTGTGATTTTTAATTATATCTCTTGTGACTGTGAGTCTCACATACTCTATTCCTCTCTAAATTCAACCATGTTTATTCTTATCAGAGTCTGAGTTAGGAAATGTTACGTAACGCATTCTCAATTTGACAAATTTTACCATTGGTAGAATTACAGAGTCTTTGCATCATAAGTTCTCAGAAGGCCTGGCCCATTGAGCAAATTAAAATCGGTGGAAAAACCTTCTGACCTCCCTATGTCCTTATGGTGGCTGTATTATGGACCGGGCAACCGGGGACTTAGAGCCCGTAATCTTCTGCATTTATGTTCAATGCATTTCATAAAATGATATCACTAATCTAATTCAAACCTGCCCAGATGAGAGGGCCCCTAGCCACAGACCACAGTCTCTACTATGAGGGCCCCTAGCCACAGACTACAGTCTCTACTATGAGGGCCCCTAGCCACAGACCACAGTTTCTACTATGAGGGCCCCTAGCCACAGACCACAGTCTCTACTATGAGGGCCCCTAGCCACAGACCACAGTCTCTACTATGAGGGCCCCTAGCCACAGACCACAGTCTCTACTATGAGGGCCCATAGGCACAGACCAGAGTCTCTACTATGAGGGCCCGTAGGCACAGACCAGAGTCTCTACTATGAGGGCCCGTAGGCACAGACCAGGGTCTCTCCGGGGGGGGGTTCCAGCCATGGTCCTTATCATGGTTTTAAGTTACCCCTGACTGTGGATTACCAAGGCAACGGTCATTAGCGCCTGGCCCTCATCAAGTGGCACGGCCCCCTCTCGTCCCTTACAGTCAGCAGCAAAATGCGACTGAGCTAAATTCTCATTCTGCTGACACAAGTGACCTCCAGGGGCCTTGTGTCTCCCATAAACTCCTAAACAGACAGAAGATTTGGTGCATCAGCAGGTACAGCAGCAGCATGTCTTGGAAATCCGGGTCAAGTAAGCCATACAGGGCCATAAATATTAAGTGAGGCTGTGAGGTATAACACTTTAAAGGGGAAATAGAAAGCAGTGCGGCTGCTAAGGGCCGGCTTTGTGTAGGAGGCTTACGGTCACTGGGCTCTATTCGCTCCATGAAAGTAACGCTGCATTTTCACCCTGGAACCATGAATTATAGTGGTGCAGGTGCATATGAAGGAGGACAGTCCACCCAGCTCAGGATTTCAGGGTTAAAGTGTCTGGGTTAAAGTCCTTCTCCCGCCTGACTCTCCTTACATCATTTGCGATGCTCCTGGTTTTTAAAATCATATTTCCATGCCTGGGCCTGCTTCAGTTCTGTGTAAATATGTGCATGTGTGAGTATTAAGTGTATTGTCACAGATGTTATACACCCCCAGATGCTCTGCTCTGTGTTTTTAACTTCAAAAGTTTTGCCTCCCTACTGCTGAAACCGAAACACTTCAATGCGGTCCATCTTATGACTGTTCATGAGGGGGCGTGACCAAAGACAATACCGTGACAATGGACGTTCTGTGCTGTAATATGGCACCTGGAATCGCTGCGACCAATCAGAACCCTGTATCGCTACTACTGTCGAAATAGTAATCGTCCATTGCTTTTCAATGTAGTCTTAGTATCGAATGCACTTCCTTTAGGTCCTGGAAAATTTGCACAAATGCTTTGGGGATTATGCCAGAGTCTCAGTGGTCTGTTTTGAAAGGGAAAGTAATATGCCTGGATAAGGCTCCCCCTCAGCTGTTGATACAACCGCTTACCTGTTCTCCTCAGCGCTGAGCAGCGTCAGAACAGGCTTGTGGAGCGCGTTTCTCGGGCCATCTTTTATTCATTAGCCAGTCGGCTCAGCAATCGATAGCGGCGGCCGCTCGTGGGCTCAATTAGGCTAATAGGGAGGAGGAGAAGAAAAGATTAACGGTGGCTACCCAATCCAGGCCGTATCTCTCCGTGACAGTTATGATCGGACCCGGCGTCCAAAAACAGCAAACCCAAACATGGTGGGGGTGGGGGGGAGGTGCGATTGCGGCCCGAGCAGAGCCCTGCTGCTCCGCCTCGGATGAAAGATGGCTGTCCGGCACTGATCTCGCAGGAGGGGAATGTGTGATTCACAGGAGGCCGCTAAAGTCACGAAAAGAGCCAAACCCTCATAACAGACCCGCTATATGCCGGCAAGATATTCAGCTCAGTAATTCCTCAAAACATATGTTTTTGTTGACGGCAGTCTAGTATAATGGTTAGGAAACTGGATTTGTAACTCTAAGGCGATGGATTTGATTTCCAGTTGAGGTGCTACTGTTGTAACTTTAACATAACCTGGGTTGCTTCAGTCGATAATGAATGGATTGCGCGTAAAACTTAATTTGTTTTACGTGGCTCTGGAGAAGAGCTGCTCCGGATAAGGGTGTTAAAATTAAACATGTTTTCTTTTCTGTGCTATTGCTGAAGCTGGAAGTGTTTCTGAGTTCCTGGTGCCAAAGGGGAATGCATGGTCAAAGGCAGACCGCAGGTGGCCTGGTACCACAGACGGTGCCCGAGAACCTCCTGTTGCCAAGCGGCACCTGCTAGGCGGAAGTGTGGGGTGCGTACGGAACACAGAGCCCAATATCAGAGCAGGATATTGAGTCTCTGTGCTTTGATCCACAGGGGATTCAAAGGAGCTGGTTAGCTGCCAAACCCGCCCCCGCCTTTACAGCGATACCCCTCCAACCAAGCCCAACTCCTGCAACCTTTCTCTACAGCCTGCCCATCTCACCAACATCCCTCTCACCCCACACCCCCACACATCTGCTCAATCCTGACACACACACACACGTGCTGAGTGCTTTAGCAATGAGGACACGCATGCACACACACTCTCTCCTCCTTACACATACAACCGTACGCCCACGCACAGAGAGCACACTCACAACACATAGAAACACACTTATGCCAATAGGAAGATATTTCCATTATCAGCTCTATTCCAAAAAACAGCATATTACCTACAGCACGAGTCCGTCTCTCTCGGCCGTGGTGATTTCAGACGTGACTTTACAGCCTCTTGTTGTGAGGTCTCTCTCTATGGGATCTTAAAGTATATCCATCTATGAGTTTAAAGTGTCAGTTTGTCTCACTCCCACTCGCACTCCCGCACCACCGACACAGGGACTTCCACGTGGTTGCCACGGCTGCAGCGGCATTCTGGGAAGTGGAGCTGGGCTGTGCTCGGCTGAGCTTCGCCAGGGTTCTGACCAGAAGGGTTCTGGCCAGGAGGATGAGACAGAATCCAGCCCACTGCAGGGTTACTGAGAACAACTCGTGGGCAGAGAGAAAGAGAGAAGGAGCCAGAGAAAGGAAAAGAGAGGGACAGATATAAAAGATAGAAAGAGAGGGATGGAGAGAGGGATGGGGGGTGGGGGGCTGCAGTAAGTTTAATGTCTGTCACTGCACCGTGAGAACTGGGTATGATTTTTTTATTTTTTTTGTAGGAGGTAGGATTGTGCCTTTCCTGGCGTTCCACAGTGCGGGGGCTGATGTTTTTTTCTTTTGTGAATTGATTAATAGTCGGGGGCCTTTCTCTGCGGTCTGTGGTTTTCCTGTAAAGAAAGTAGTCTACTGTAGATTGTCTCCACTGGGCATTGTGTGAAATTGAATAAGGACTCATAAAATGGAGACACTGAGGCAAATGCGTTGTGACCCAGTGCGCATTACTGTCCTCCCCCCACCCCCACCCCCACCCCCACCAGCCCAGCCGGGGACAGAAGATCAGCAGACTACCACATGTAGGGCTCCACACAGATAGGGACGAGAGGAGAAGAAGGGCTTTCTTTCTTTCGCAAAAGCCGGGGGTCAAGGGCGGCAATCTCAAAAACGTGGAGCCTGGCTGGAGATTTCCTGGAGGAGGAAGCGGGGAGGGGAGGGGAAGGCGGGGGGGGGGGGGAAGGCTGGGGGGTGGCTCACACACACGAGGTGGCCATGGAAATGAGGGTGGTGGAGGTTATTACAGAGGCGTGGAGGTGAGGGATGCGACCATAGAATGAAATATCAGGTACAAAAACACAGGGATCCCAAGGCTCACCCGACTGTACGTTTGTATTTATTTTTGGTGGGGAGGGGGCATTGAATTATACAATTATTGCTTTTAATATTTGGTGAAGAGGGAAAAAAGCAGAAAAGCTCCATGTATATGTATACACCTGCCCATTCAACCTTGCCCTGGCCCCCTATCCGACTGTCCGACAGCAGCCATTTATCATTACAGACACCCCCTGCCAAAGCGGCTTCCTGTTTCTACTACCATAAAGAGGGCAGCTGTGCAGAAACATGTGTGTTTGCCTGCACGTGTGTGTGTGTGTGTGTGTGCACATGCGTGTGCATGTGTGTGTGTGTTTGAGCATTGAAACTTGAAATGACAGAAAGAGAGAGAAACATGAAGTGAGAAAGAGGAAGGGAGAGAATAGGAGAGTGAGAGAGGCCTGGTATCATGCCCTCCTTTCACTAGACCTCTGAGGCTTGTGCCAGTGATGTCACTGCAGTGAACAATGCACAACTTTGAATGCCGCTGCCGTTACGAAGAGAGAAAAAACAAAACAACTACAGCAACTTAAAATGAAAAGATAGTTGTTAAAGCATCAATAACAGCATGCATCCTATCATGGGACAGGAAGAAAGTAATGTTCAAATAAGGTGTCACTAAAGAAAGCAACATGACTGGCTTATTGGCACTGCGGTTAGTGTCTCCCCAAACCCTGGGAGCAGTGTTTGTCCACAAGATGAGACAACTTTAAAAATGAGAACCGCTGAATCTCCGTGCTGCGCTTCAAAGAGGTGTGTTGCATTGTGGGTAGGTGCCCTGCCTGTGGTGGTGGGGGACAGAGGACAGTGGAGGTGAGTGGAATACCGCTCACCAGCCACAGAATGGAGATAAGCTCCAGCAGAGTAAGGCACCTGGGTTTGGATACGGCTTCCCGAAGCAACAAAGGCGTGAGCTTCATATTGTTGTGTCGCGGGTGATAAAAGTTGACGCTGGTTTTTTTCTTCTTCTCCCCTCTGTCGTTGCCTGACAGGAGCCGCTCTCTGATTGGGGGAGATGGCTAACCCGGCGTCTATTCTCATCCTGCCCCATCTCACTGTTGTTGCCATGGCAGGAACCCCCCTCCCTCCCGCTGAGATTCTCATTATGTCCCACAGACTGCCCCCACTCCCTGCCCGGCACCCGAGAGGGAAACCTAGGCTTTGAATTCTAAGCTTTCTCTCTCTCTCTCTGCCCTCCACCTGCTGAGATGGACACAAAAGAAAGACCTGAGAGTATTTTCAGTAACAACATTAGGTGAGGACCTTTCTTTCTGCTTGGCAACAGCAGCTGCAATGGACCTTGGACCTTGATAGCAGGACTTTAACATCCACACACACACACACACACTACACATGCACTCATTACACATATACAGAGGGGTTTTGGGATATTACTTTTCATCCCCAGTTTAAAAAGAGGCTGAAGTATCTCCATCTCTGTCAGATGCAAACAGCACAAATAACTCACTTAATATCTACAGTTTAGCGAGTCTGAACGCAGCCTACTGTATATCCATCACCGTGAAGGTAAGCTTCGCCATCCCCCGGAGGTGGGGTTTTGCTGACATCTAGTGGCAGTCGTTGTTCAGTGCACCCCATCCGAAGTGCTTTGAGCTTGAGAGCAAGTCGCGCACAAGTCGCTTCAACGCACGCGCAGTGACAACAGACCGGAGTGCTGCATTGTCAGTTGCCCGTGGATACGAGCACATGCCCAGTGGCCACAGTGATGAGGATAATTAGAATGCCATTGTTTCAGGGTCCCCATTGGCGCATCAATGTCTACTGTCCCTGAAACAATATGGCTGATCACATCATGCCACTCCTCAGGGAACAGTGGTGTGTGTGTGTGTGTGTAAGTGTTTATAGCACAGACAGAAAAACACTGACCCATTTGTGTTTGTGTATCACCATCCCAAATGTTGTCTTCATGTTGTTCTCTGTATCCTAATGCTACACATTTGGATTGCATTCAAAGTGAAAATGACATTGGATTGGATCACTTCTCACTTCAGAATAGTTATACAAATGCATTTTTATATGCTATAACTTAGCCATCTGGCTAATTGAAAACCTCACTCTTTCAGAACAATGGCAGGACATTATCTTTTATTGGAAATTGTTGAGACGTGCAATGGGTAGCACTGATTTCTTTCCGTCTCTTACTGTTTGTTTGTACAATGGATTTTGCAGGATGCATTTTGATGACAAACGAAGAATGCAGAAAGAGGTCCAGATGGGTTGTCACTTGAAGGGTTGTTTTTCCCGACTCATTTTCCCATTGAACTATATGGAAAAATAAGCCAGGAGAAGAAATCCTTAAAGTGATTCATCCACATCTACTGCGTATCTGGCAGCAGTGATGGTTTGAGGCTCGTTTGATACCTCAGTCCCTGAATGACTTACAGCCATTTAGCCAACCATATGTTCCATACTGTTACAACATAACAGTGTAATCTAGTCTCACTCCCCAATTCCCATAGAGATCCATTAAAATGCAGAGGTTATAGTATCGCTTATAAGAGTGCCTGAAAATAAGATATCAAGAGTCTTTTGATGTTGTTGGGTCACAGACATCAGGAAGTCATGACATGCAAAGGATATGCAATTTATATTAAATAAGACGACTTTACGTTTATGTTAATTTGTTATTATTAAATTAAATTATTGTGGATGTTTGCAATTGTACCTAAAGGAGTTGGCGATACTTTTTAAATTATGCCGTTTAATTATTGTTTTATTATAAAATATTGTTTATGGCGATTTGAACGTGGCGCTGTAATGGCGACATGTAGTCCAGCTGTCTCTCGTTTTTGCGTTTGCCAATTTGAATGCGTTTTGTCGTATCAAACTTTTATCTTTTGTTTGTTTATGCGCTGGTATGTCTGTTATAGGACAGGGAAGCAAACTGACAATTTTTCAGAGCACTCCTGCTGCTCTTTTTAATAACATTACCAATAATAACCAGTCTACATCCGTTAAGACCGCTTAATGACACTGGACATCTCACGACGAGCGAAGGCAGATGAGCCGTGATTGCTTTTGATGCTCAATTTTTCATCATGACGCTTGGCTATATTCCGCTCAAATCATACCTTCACTTGAATTCACTTAATTAGTTTGATTAATTCAATGATTCCATTGACTGTCTAATTAATGTTTGTTTGTGTGTTGTGGGTCTGCCCCACTGTCTGTCTTTTTTGTTGTTGCTGGTGGCTACAACTGAGGTTCCCTCACAGGAAAATAAAAGCTATTCTATTCTATTCTATTCCCAGGCTGACCAGAATACCAGGGACCCTGCTCCTCCTGCCACTGCAAAATACTGTTATGTTCTACCTTCAGAAAAGAGAAAAAACATATATATAGATAGATCAGTGTAGAATAATGGTTAAGGAGCTGGGCTTGTAACTCAAATGTTGTAGATTCAATCGTCTGCTTGGGCACTGCCATTGTACCCGACCAATTTACCTGAAAAAGCTTCAGTATAACATCCAGCTTTGTAAATGGATTTTATACAACAATGAGCTTCGAGCGAGTAACGCGATTGGCCGAGACACGTTCCACCAGCGCTGATATTTAGTATAATCTCACTGCCATGGCGTAGACGCATTATAGTCGCCTAGAAAGCATAAACAATAGCAATGGCAACATGGTGCTAGCAATTTGGCGAATCCGAAATAATGAGTCATTTAAAAGTTAGTTTCAATATTTTTTCTTTACTTACTAAACGTGTATGGCAACATTGTTATATTTCCAATAACGCACTCCCTCTCGTGATCTATTGCTTAAGTATATTTTAAAAAGTGTAATGCGTGTTACCCGATCTGAAGGAGGGTGTCTACTCAATGTAGTGTTTCATTTGCACAACACCTTCAGTATTGTTAAAAAAAAAAAACTGACAAAAATAATTTAAAAACATCTATTTTTATTTCAAAATGCAAGAGGTGGATTTAAGAAAAAAAAAAAAAAAGAATTCTAAACTTTCGATGTCTGATCAGAGTTTCATCATGTACAATACTAAATACAAAAACTCAATATTAATGATAATCAAATGTTGCTTTTGATTTTTGCAAGTACTTAAACACAGTGTCAAGCACGGCGCTGAACTGCCTTGGCCCTGATGTAGGGGGGCGGGGCCGGCGCTCAGTGTCTCGCACTGAACCCAGCCGGGGGGGCCGGGGAGTGGACACACGGTTACATGACCAGTGCTACTGGGGCCAGGGCACACAGTGGCCGGTCGCTCCTCGGGACTCTGGCTAAACAGTGCAGAGGTCAGTGTTAATCGAGGCGCTGCCTGACACAGCCACCGGGGGCGGGGCGGGGCGGGATGGGGGGGTAAGGTGGTCAGGGTACAGGACAAGGTTGGACACTGTGAAGGGCTGGGTTGCACGGTCCAGTGCTGAGATTTCAAGCCCTCCCGTGTTTAATAAAGTGCCAAACTAGGGCGATTAAAGACCGTAGGACCATCAGCGGTCTTTGCGGTTCTTCTTTGCGCACAGCTTGAGGATTTAACGTTGACTGACAGGGAGGAAGACTCCCTTACGCACAGCTGGCTGCAAAGCCCTGAGGCCCCAGTTCTGAACTTGGAAGACCCACAAAGCCCCTCCCACAATGTTTAGTCTTGACACAGCTGATTGGACAGAGGAGGCAGTAAGGAGCCATCACAGAAACCACAAATCAAAGGTAAAGCTCGAGTGACTGGTTGCTAAGTTACTGGCTTTGGCAAAGATCTGTGGCAAATGGCAAAGGTCACTCTGTAAAGAGGTCACATTAACCTTTGGGCCACAGTGTCACGATAACGTTACGAGAACGTCACACAATAACGTAAAGAGAACGTTTGCTGATGCTGCGCGATTTCCAGCGATTGAAACATCCTTGCCTCTGACTCTCTCCATCCCTTCCAAGCAACGCTCCCTCCTTCTCCCTCACACTTTAACCTAATCACACGCTACTGGGGCTCTGTACACAGTATAGTCACTGGCATGGCCAGAAAAGAGAAGAAATAAAAGCAAAATGCAAAATGGAGACATTAGCACACAGTATTTACGCTCTTCAACGAAGCTCTTTTTTTTTTTTTTTTTTTTACTGAGAAATAACACGCCCACTGTTGGAAGGAAATGGGCGTGAACAGAAGGGCCGGACAGGAAGTTGTGCAAGGAGGGGGTGAGGCGCCAAGTGCTCAGTCTCCCCCCCAAACCTTGCAGAGAGGCTCAAGGGGCGTTTCCTCTGCAGGCCTGGCCACGTTCCCCCCTTTCTCCGGCCCCCGTGGAGGCGGAGTCATGTGACCGTGGGCGGGGTACGGCTGTGCAGGCTGTGGAAGTGGGCTTCGCGCAGGATGCGGTTAATGTGGTGGTAGGGGCCCTGGCTCATGGGGCCCGACTCGGCGGAGTGGGACGAGCTGACTGGGCTGGAGGGGCCTCCGGCGCAGTGGCTCCCCCTGCTGTCCGTCCCGCACTGGAGGCTGGTGCTGCCGCTGCCCCCACTGATGCTGCTCCCTGCTGCCACCTCTGGACTGCTTACGGCACTGCAGTCACTGCTGGAAGACTAGAAGGAGATGTTGTGTACATATGGGACAAAGGCTGTCCATTACACTCATTTCCACTTGGAATTTTGGTGACTACGAATTTTTTTGTGCACTAATTGTAAATAGCTCTGGATAAGCCAAAAATGTCAATGATAAAGCCAGAGACAGAGAGAGAGCACAGGAGAGAAAGGGCACGCAAAGACACTAATGAAGTGAGAAGGAGCAGAAGAGGGGGAAGATTCAGAGTGAAAACGGCAGGTGGAATGGAGAGAGAGGGAGAAGAGAGAGGTGTGCTGCATGTGAGAGAGACAGACAGATTAAGAGAAAGCACAAAGAGGAGGGAAATGAGAAAGGGAAAGAAGAGATAGAACAAAGGAGGAAAGAGAGAATGCAAAATTGTAAAAGAAGGACAAGGGGGAATAAAAAAATAAAAAATAAAAAAAAGACTAGCATGGGACGCTCATCCTCAGACATTTGTTCAGTTTTTGACTTCCGTTAATCCAGTACAGCGCCAGTGTGCAGGCCTACCCCGTCATGATCTTCATTTATACATTCGGTTAGCAGGTTCCCGTATCTGGGGTCAGCTAAGTATTCACATATTACACAATGTTATAGCCTGTATATTTAATTAAAGCAATTCGGCTTAACCACCTTGCATCACCTAGGATTTGATTCCACAAGCTTCATGTTAAAATCCGGTTCTGGAACTGCTGAGTGGCTCATCCTGTTAAGGCACTGCTCTAGTGCGCAGATGGGTTTTGAATCTGAACCGTGCCCGTGCCAACTGCGGCTGGTAGCCCCGCAGGATGTATCTAGCATTTCCCAGAGAAGGGAGAATTTTCGTCTTACGGCACAGCAGTGACCCCCCGCCAAAGGTGTAAAATCGAGGTTCACAAAGTAAAAGTCCTCCCCAGTATTTTGTTCCAATCACCTGGATTTGCTAATTAGCACAATTCTTCAGACAGGAGGTAGAACTAATGAGTGAAATCAGCTGGCCGAGTTCATAGGTGGAAGAATAACATGGCAGGACTTTCTGACCCCTGGATTTTACACCTCTGCCCCCCCCGCTAAGCGATGGGATGTCCACCTTCAATTCACGTCTGTGCGAGCCCGAATTGTGGTGTGATAAAAAGTGGCAGCTGACATGTGCTTTGGAGGAGATCACATGCTTGTCTATGCGCTCTCTAATCAATAGTGGAGGTTGTGGTAAAGAGTGCTTATAGCTTCTATACAGTGTGTGTGTGTGTGTGTGTGTGTGTGTGTGTGTGTGTGTGTGTGTGTGTGTATATATATACGCTGCCTGGCCAAAATGAAAGTTGCACTCTAATATTTTGTTGGACCGCCTTTAGCTTTGATTACTTTGCGCATTTGTTGTGACATTGTTTCGACAACCTTATGCAACGTCACAACATTTATTTTCGTCCAGAGTTGCATCCATTATTGGCCGAGATCTTGTATTGACGACCAGAGTCGAACCACTGCGTAAAGTCTTCTCCAGCACATCCCAAAGACTTTCAATGGGGTTAAGGTCAGGACTCATAACACTGCATCCAGAGGCTTGTACAGTGGGCACTATGCATGACGGGTGCAACAGCGACTTTTTTTGACCAGGCAGTGTATATATACACTACTGTTCAAAAGTTTAGAATCACTGAGACATTTTTAGGTTTTTGAAAAAAATTTATACTTTTATTCACCAAGGTAGCATTAAATTGATCCAAAAATACAGTCAAGACATTGACCATGTTACAAACTACTATTTCTACAACAACAAGACTCTTGGTATCTTATTTTCAGGTACTCTTACAAGCGATACTATAACCTCTCTGCATTTGAATTGATCTCTATGGGAATTGAGGGGTGGGACTAGATTAAGCTGTAAATTACACAGGTATAGTAAGGAACACATGGTTGGCTAAATGTCTGTAAATCGCCATGGGTCTGAGGTATCAAATCAAATGAGCCTCAAACCAGAACTCTGCTGCCAGATATGTAGTAGATATGGATGGATCACTTTAAGGGTTGTTGTCACCTGACTTTGTTATTCTTCCATAGAGTTCAATAGGAAAATGAGTCAGGAGAAACAACCAATTAAAATGCAGAGAGGCTATAGTATCAGGTCCCTCCTGGATTTTGCGATGTCGCGATCTAAACTATTAACGCAAAATCAACGAAACTCCGTGAAAGTTGCAAGAGCTTGCATTTTCCCCCCAATCACAGCAACTTTCCCGCAAAAAGAATGGTCAAATCGTTGTGTTACAACCCCGGCTCGAAGGGGCCGCAACACAAATGATTTAAAACACAAATAGGCAACTTACAAAATGTTTTTATTAAAACATCTCCTCCGTTGTAGTCAGTCTCATAGAGCAGGGTCGGTATCCCCGTCATTACTGAGCGTAAAAATGGTTTCATAATAAAAGCGTGTTTGTAGCGAGTCTCCGTGTTTACACATAGGCTACTTCCGGGTATCACACGAGCACAAACAGAATTACTCCACGTTAACTGTTATTTTTAGTTCCACATTTCAATTTACAAATAAAGTAAAACTTTTTTGTTATATTGACATTTTTTTGCAGGCTATGGTTACTTGGAACACAAGCTCCGCAATATTTCCACTTGTGTTATACAGTACGGTTTAATTCTCACTGAACTTGTATTACATTTGTAAAGTTTGCAACTTTCACTAATAACTGCAACTTCATTGCAACAAAAACACACAAAACATCGCACTTTGAATCACAACTTTTAAGAAAAGCTGCTGCGAAATCAAGCATTTTAGGCCGCAACAATCACAAAAAAAGCTCTGTGACATCCTGGTGGGACTGGCTTGTAAGTAGGGTTGGGTATCGTTTGAAATTTTTCGATACCGATACCCTTAATTCGATACGATACTTTTCCCGATACTTTATATCACAGCTGCCCAACCTTGTTCCTGGCGATCTACCGTCCTGTCGGTTTTCATATCAACCCCAATTTGGCACACCTGATTCTACTAATGAGCAGCTCAACAAGCTCTCTAGCTGTTGAATGAGGTGTGCTTTGTTAGGGTTGGAGCAAAAACCTACAGGACGGTAGATCTCCAGGAAGAGGGTTGGGCAGCCCTGCTTTATATAAACTTAAATGTTTATCGGCCAGCTATGTTTCTATAAATGATTATAACTGATATCTTTACTATTTGTAAACATTTTGTCACTGTAAAATGACAGAATAAGCACAACAGTAAATAAACTGTCAGGACATCCATTTTGGAGATTCAATTGTATTGAAAGGATGCAACAGCACGGTGCCATTCATCGCTTTTTTCGTTCTTCAGCTTAGTTCTACTTGCTGCTATAGTAAAGGGAGTTACGGAAGGGGTGCAATCAGCTACACTACTGGCTTTCACAGAGGGACCTAACTATGAAATGAAATAGGAGATCGATTAATTTCATACGTTTATTTATAATAGCTTCAAAGATACGAGGTAAGCTAATAACGTTAACGTAACTAACATCCACCTTAGCCAGCTACGCATACGTTATTAGGCTACAGGCAATCGTTAATATCCGAAGCAAACGTTCTGTTTGCGAGAACCGTATCTGTTATTCAATCGTTGTCAGCAGTCAGAAGACCCAGCACTTGACGATCAAATGCTTTATCATATTCAATGTGTTACTGGTGTTTCATTTAATTGTAGTTGCATTTGATGCCATGGATTGTCCGCTGGCTGCGAAAATAGCATTCACGTCGAGAAGTAGCTTACTGTAAAGTATCAAAATTTGGTACCATTTTTTCCAAAATGTTTCGATACTCGGTAGGACCAACGTATTTCGGTCAAGGCAGCGTTTTTCGATACCCAACCCTACTTGTAAGAGTACCTTAAAAAGGATATGCAACCAAATATTAAATAGGATGACTATTTAAATGTAAGTTAATTACTTTTGGTGCCCTAAAATGGGCGGGGACTATGAGCATAATCAATGTCTTGACTATTTTTTGATCATTTTAATGCAAGTATCAAATTTTTTCTAAAACATAAAAATGTCTCAGTGATTCCATTCTTTTGAATGGTAGTATATACTCAAAAAAAATTAAGGGAACACTTAATCATCACAGTATAACACCAAGTCAATTAAACTTTTGGAATATCGATCTGTCCAGTTAGGAAGCGTAAACGATTGTGAATCAATTTCACCTGCTTTGGTGCAAATGAGTGACAACAGATGGACATGAGGCAACAGCAAGACAACCCCCAAAAAGTAAATGGTTTTGCAGGTGGTGGCCACAGACCATTTCTCTCTCCTTATCCTACCTGACTGATTTTTCTCGGTTTTGCATTTTGCTAGTGCCCTTGTCACTACTGGTAGCATGAGGCGGTACCTGCAGCCCATTCAGGTTGCACAGGTAGTCCAGCTCCTCCAGGATGGCACATCCATACGTGCCGTCGCAAGAAGGTTTGCTGTGTCTCCCAGCACAGTCTCAAGAGCGTGGAGGAGATACCGGGAGACGGGCCATTACACGAGGAGAACTGGACAAGGCCGTAGAAGGGCAACAACCCAGCGGCAGGACCGGTACCTGCTCCTTTGTGCGAGGAAGAACAGAAGGAGCACTGCCAGAGCCCTACAAAATGACCTCCAGCGAGCTACTCGTGTGCATGTTTCTGACCAAACTGTCAGAAACAGACTCCATGAGGGTGGCATGAGGGCCCGAAATCCTGTAGTGGGACCTGTGCTCACAGCCCAGCACCGCGCAGCTCGATTGGCATTTGCCAGAGAACACCAGAATTGGCAGGTTCGCCATTGGCGCGCCGTTCTCTTCACTGATGAGAGCAAGCTCATACTGAGCGTGTGACAGACGTGAAAGAGTCTCGAGATGCCGTGGCGAATGCTATGCTTTTAGCTGTGTTTGTGTGTGTGTTTGTGTGTGTGTTGTGTGTGTGTGTGCGTTTGTGTGTGTATATATATATACAAACACAACTTTCCAAAAAAAAGAAAAAGGAATTCCTTTACAATACCGCTTACCTCAGAGTCCCAGACGTCCCGGCCCAGTTCAGGGAACAGTGGGTGACCCGCACCTGATCTCTTGGCCTGTGGCAGAGGCTCTCCGTCGTCATGGCCACAACTGCGCCTCCTTTTTCTGTTGTGAAAATGGATCTTGTGAGTGTGCTAAATGGTTAAAATTTAAGATTCTGTTAAATAAATTACCCCATCTGAAAAAAGTGTTGAAATCAAATGATTAATGTCACTGGTAGATTTTAGAAGTGTGTGTCCTTTCAGATTTCCCCTCTGTATCCTGATTAAGGTCAGGGTTGATAAAATTACTTTCTTTTTTTAGTAACCATGGTTTGGTGCAGGATGTAAATCCAGTGAATCATGATTAGACTCAATTAGTTGACCGGTGGAATTGCTTAATTGGTGCTTAATCAATTCGGTACTGCATTGGTTAAACCAACTACAGGAACACCTGGTGAACAAACAGGATGTATGTGGAGAAACAAGGGAAGGATTCGATAAACTCAAACGAGTTAGACTGAATGTAAACAAAAAAACACAGTTGTTGGGATTCTTAAGACAATTGTGGAATTTCTCAACTTCCTTTCACCCTTCTGAACCAGACTAGACTAAAACTAACCACTCTTGTCACAGGAATCAAAACTCGGCCTTCGAAACGGGCCAGGTGTAACTGAAGAGGAGATGCAATTGAAATGTGGAACACGTCGCAGTTCAACGTCCCGTAACGTTACTGTGTTTAGCGTATTTGCAACGTACATATGTAGTATTATACAGCGTTGTCCATTCCACTGAGGACAGCGAACTCACGCTCAACGCAGTAGCGTTACGGTTTACACCGCCGTTTTAGCCATTAGACACTCAAAATGTCACCGTTTTCGTGTTCGCGAGCTAAACTAATATGTAGAGCTAAATTAACATAAATAGCAGCTAGTTTTTACCAACTATCTGGTAGTTAAGCTAGCCTAAAACGCCTTACGTCATTAACGTTAGTTTGTGTGCGGCGCTACAAATGCAAGTCACTGGCGACGAGTTAGCGTTAGCTCAGCTAGCAGAGTGATGCTAACGCAACAAGTGTCGTATGGGGACTAGCTACGCTAACCAAAAAAGACATTAGGTAGCCCGTTATGTTCTCATGAATAAAATGTTGAGCTAGATATACTCAACATCGTCCACAGCAATGTCGGTGGGATTTTGACAAAATAGGTCGACATTAATTTATCACACGGGGAACAGCGGCTAACGTTAGCAATGTTCGCTACAAATCGAAAGCCGTGTTAAGCTAACTTGGCTATCGTAGCTGCCTACAGCTAGCGAACAGTTAAAGACCCATCAGACTAGACCGTAAGTTAGCTAATATAACACGTTAGCTAGCCGGTGAGAAATCTAATTGAACGAATTAGACCATTTTAAAATAACGTTACGCAACTACATGTTGACCTGGATAGCTGTGTGGCGCTATAGCTACTAAAGAATTTGCATTCACCAAGAACGCCATTAGGACTCATAGCGTTGGGTAGACAGTTAACTTGGATAGAAGAAAGCCAATGACGATTTCAGTGCAACTTACTTGTTTTCCGTTAACATCAGAAGAATTTGCTGTTAAAACTTGAGATGGAACAAACTTGTAGCTTTGTGTGGAAAAGCGAGTCGTTTCTGCAGCGATGCTGGCGTTGTATTGGGTCCCCTCTTCACCAAATGCTACTAGACAAGGTCCATCCTGCTGTAAAGTGTTGGTGTGCAACGTAGGTAGCTAATGCTAACGCTATCTTTCAAACATGGCACGCTTACCACTCGGTCATTTAAAGCATCAGCAATAGCTAACTAGTTAGAGAATGTGAGGTACAAATGCTAGATATCGACAGTCGAATCCTATCAAATATGCTAATGATAATAAATCGCAGGTTTGGCGAGCGATGCTGTGTGTGTTTCGATAGTCTATGGTTTCAACTCTTGCTAGCTTGCTGGCTAACGTTGGCTAGCAAACCTACAAAGTCCTCTTCACTAAAAAAGGACAACACAGTACAAAACTCACATCCCTCGGCATGTTATTTTTTCCCCCACTATCCATTAAAACTTACACACGTAACACACAACCCTGACAGTTGTGATAATTGAGTCTTTCACCCTAAAAATAATTGGACTGTACCGGTTTCCACACCCCAGCTGCCCGTTTTGGTGTTTACATGATTTCGCGACTGCGCAAACGGATTCGCCATCTCAAACCGTACCGGCAATGATTGGACAGCTATAACACAGTGAACAGAGACCGGACTGTCACCGTCCAAGGCGCTTTATTCTGCGATACTGAGATTAATAGTTACTTATTCACCAGTGATGCTAAAAATGTAAAAGTATTCTCGTATTTAATTGTTTATTTTATTTTATATTTATGACAGCCATCGAATGAATCAGGCGTTTGCTCATGCTACCAACAGTTGGGGTACATTATTGTTCAGTGGTCCTTTATCATTTTATAGAAAAATGTGCGGTAACGAATCTGAATGATGCTCCAAAGACATTGCACGAGCTAAGCGTCTTTTGTTTGATGTCTTTATGAGAATCACAATAAAATTAAAAATGTCTCTACAAGTAGTATTTACGAATTAGAGGGTCGTGCACGTTTTTCTTATTGGTAGTTTAGTTTGTTCATTATTTTCCGCAAGGTTGCACTGTTGTACTATTAATGAATCTGATGGTGACATAACGTTAACATAACATAACATAACTACTATCATGGATATTGGCAGTCAGTTTTGACCATGCTGGTCATTAAGATCTAGACCCTGAGCCGACCTGAGGAGAATGGGTTTCCCCCTTGAGTCTGGTTCCTCCCAAGGTTTCTTCCTAGTTACCTCAGGGAGCTTGCTCTTGTGGGGGTTTAAGCTGGGTTTTTTCTGTGAAGCGCATTGTGACAACTAGTTGTGAAATGCGCTATATAAATAAATATTGATTTGATTTTATGATTTGATAAAATAAAACTAGCAGTGAAATGACGACCGATGTAAATGTAACAACTGTGTAATCTAAAACCTGTTATTCTCTATTATATTGTTATTGAATAAACACTTTTAATTTCACAGGTCTCTCCTCAGGTCTCTCTCCTCTGCCTCCTCTACCAACCTGACAGCCCCCCCCAGCCGTCTGGTCTACCCTGGGGCGCCCAGCTCTTCCCTCGCTCTGCCCCTCCCTCTCCCACCCCTCCCCCCAAACATCAGAAACACCGACTCCATTTCACTATTCAAAACTCTCACCTTTTGGCTGGCATATATATATAACTTTATTGCTGGTCTGCTGCTGTTTTTTTTTTTTTCTTTTTTTTTTTTTTTAAAAAAAAAAAATTATATTTATTTTGTATTTGCATTTGTATTGTATTATTTGTTTTTTTATATTTTGTGTCGGCGACCTTGAGTGCCTTGAAAGGCGCCTTATAAATAAAATGTATTATTATTATTATTATTCCCTTCAACAAGTTACGGTAATACATAGAGGGTTTTGCAATGGTCAGGTTATTTTGTCTTGACAGTGTGGCAAAGCGTTATTTCAAGAATTACACTGGAATTTGTGTATTAGGCTACAAATGAATCCTTCAATCGGAGATTAGGCCTATTAGTGTGGGGACATTGGGAGAGTAGGATACTGTTCACTCTCATGGGGCGAATGACTGATGGAGCGGTACGGTGTAGCCTACGTATTTCTCAGGAACATGACATGTTGGAATGAGGAATGAACTACATTAGCCTACCTGGCATACTGCGCGACAAACATATGGGAGTAACATTAAAAATTAAAATGTAGCCTGCAGAAATTTTTGTGCGATTAATTGCAATGGATTTTTAAAAAAAATAATAAAGAGGAGTAAGTAGGCTAGTTTATGCTAGTCATTTGTAGATGTATCGGTATTCATATTATCACAGCGCTTTATACACAAAATTGCAATTGTTTTATTTAGTGTCTAGCATATGCGATTAGAACCCGGAAGTCGCCCATCCTGCATCCTGCTCACAGCTGCAGTCTGCAAATCGGATGACGTACGAGTCGAGCGCTGTGGATGGGGAGCGGACACCAAACAGCAGCAGCGTCTTATAATCTAAAGCAAAGTCGAAATGGGCACCTCGGACTCAAAGCTGAACTTCAGGAAAGCAGTGATACAACTAACAACCAAAACACAGGTTGGTTGATTTAAAAAAATGTTTTGCAAAGACGTTGCATGCAGAAAAATTATTTCTAACTCGAGACCAACAGCGGCAACGAGAGCGCACTTAGATGGTGGCAAATGCAGCGCCCATTATTATGATTATGGGTTTTGAAATGTGAATAGATATAAAGGATATTATAAAATTATATTGTAATAGTAATTTTGCAAAAACACGCAGTTATTTGTCCATTTGGGCTATGTCAGTGATCACATTTGAAAATATGGTATTTTTTTATTTTTTATGTAGGCTATACTTAGCCTAGTTTTTAAATACTAAAGTAGGCATACAAACATCATTATAGGATAAGGAAGCCGAAGTCTGCATCCATTAAATAATGTTTCTAACTAACGTTAACTAGCCAGCGTTGGCCTAACAGTTTCCCCAGCTGTAGCTGGATAGTGTAATGTATGTAGCCATCTAGCTTAACGTTAGTATATCGCTTTCCCATCTACCAGGCTACGTAGCTAATTTTACGAAAAAAATATATCAAACTCGTTTCGTTAGAATATAAATCAGGCGATTATTTCCATTTTGTAATGCCGATTCAATGTGTGGGAAAATGGGTGAATAGACAGCAGGTGAAGCTTTTTTAAAATTTTTATTTATTAATTTTTTTTGAAAGTGCACGTCAACATCTTACAGGGCTGGTTGGTTTTTACTGTTCGTTCGTTGATTAAACCCAACCATTAGTTCATAAAATACACCTGACTCGTAATTAGTAAAACGGTTGTGCGTTTAAAAAAAAAAATATTTTTCAATTACAATCTTCAGACCACGGCATCGTGATTTCCTGGACGTGTGTCAATCAGAACATGATTATTTAGGGTCTTAAGGTTGGATGCTGACGGAGACTTGAGAAACAGGAGGTGTTCCATGCTTAAAAGCTTACCTCAGCTGTACCGCGACAATGCTTATCCGTACCTATATGACACACACACACACACACATATATATATATATATTAGGCTACTGAAAACAACTAAAATATATATAATTTCTTGATAGATTTCTTGATATGCAATTAAAGTTCCTACTGATTTTCTGGGCTCAGTCTTCAGTCTTTACACACAAGGCAAAGTCCATAAATTGTGTATTTGCTAATGCAATAATCCTGAATCACCAATATATAATAGTATGGAGTAACTATATTTAATAGTATGGAGTAAGATCGGGGCGTGGCCTTGTTCAAAAAGCACCAGTCTCGGACAATCAGTTGTGTGCACTTGGAGAAAACGGAAATACAATTGGACCAAATTCTGGGTAGAGACAGCTATGCCGATTGAAACCAATGGGGAACCAGGAAGTTTTCATTTTGCGCTCATCTCACATGCGCATGTTGTGTCCAGTCAAGTCACATGTACAATGAGGAAGGCGCAGATAGGCCAAAATAAATAATACCAAAAAATATCTTTGTGTGGTAAGAACCAAAAAAATGACTTTGGGAAAATGTGATTTTTTTAAAGAAGTATAATGCACAAAGTTAACATCATTATATTAATGGAAATATTTTTAATTTGCTGTCAAAAATGAATGGAGCCCAATGGGAAAACTGGCTTTTTGAGCACAAATCATAGATATCAGCAGAGGGCGACATTATATCCGGTGCTGAGGTTCAGAGCCGAAAGCTGGCCCCTTTATTCCCCCTGACAAAAAAAAAAACTCTGCTCCCCCCCAGCCTGTGGAAGCCACAGATGATGCATTCTGGGACCAATTCTGGGCAGACACTGCCACCTCTGTCCAGGATGTATTTGCACTTGTGCCAGCTGCTGAAATCCGAGCTGTCCGAGAGGAATCGCCCTCCAACCTGGCCACCCTCTGTTACAAGGTATGATACTGGCAGTACCACAACCACAACCATGACCATCAGTTTTGATTTTGTGAACATGAAAAGTGACCAAGTAAATATCCACTTCAGGTCAGACTGCCTGGGTAGCTTTTTTTTTGTGTAGAGAAGAATGGCAGAATAATTTTTGTGCTGTTTGGTGCGTGCGGTGAATATCGTTTTGGTGTTGATCGATTAATATCATCATTAGAGCATGGATCCTTGTGGAACTTGTTGAAGAGATTAGAAGCGAATCATCATCAGCTCCAAAATGGAAGGAATTACCTTTGTGTTATCAGTTAATGGCTGATCTGAACCAGTCCTTTGTGTTAACAGTTGATAGTTGATCTGAACCAGTCCTTTGTGTTATCAGTTAATGGCTGATCTGAACCAGTCCTTTGTGTTAACAGTTGATAGTTGATCTGAACCAGTCCTTTGTGTTATCAGTTAATGGCTGATCTGAACCAGTCCTTTGTGTTTTCAGTTAATGGCTGATCTGAACCAGTCTTTGTGTTATCAGTTGATGGCTGATCTGAACCAGTCCTTTGTGTTATCAGTTGATAGCTGATCTGAACCAGTCCTTTGTGTTATCACTTGATGGCTGATCTGAACCAGTTCTTGTGTTTTTCTGTGGAGAGTAAATGTATTTGTTCAGTCACACTAGTAAATGATTGACTGTCCATGGCAGCTCCATCAGTTACAATAACAAACTGAAGCCTCATCCCTGTTTGCTGTCAGTTTGGTTGTCTAGTGGATTGCCTGTCAATGAAGCAATTGAATCAGCCGCATGTAGGTTTAAATCCCGGGTTGTGAAGTCTCATCTGATCGAGGCATTTAATCGGAATTGCTTCAGTAGATACCTTGCATAACCGAGTGATTTCTAAAGTGTAACCTGTGTGAGCTCTTGTGAAGTGATTTCTATGAATCGACTGTTGCCTCTAGGCAGGGGACCAGTGGCCGCTGCAGACTGAGACAGGAAATGGGCTGGTGCTTCCTACTTCCTGTTTCTCATTGGCAGCTGCTTGTCAGAGTTGGCTATGAGGAGGAAAACAGAGGGATACAGTGTCCTGGATTCTGGCACTTTCTGTTCACAAACAAGCTCTCAACTGGGAGTGGATTATGATTTTATTATTGTTATATTTAATGGTATTGCTGTTTTTTTGTGTGTTATCCCATATAGCCTTTGAATCCAGACATTAGCCATCTGACTACATCATTGTTGTAATGCAACACCAGTGTATCATTCTCAAGGTTGTAATGGCAGGGGCCCATCCAGGATTCAAAGCTGAAAACCTCCCAGTTACAAGATCAAAGCTCCCTACTTGCTAGATGATTTATTTGCTTAGTATTTATTAGGCTACATCTTGCATAGACTGCATTTGTAGGCCTGCTTATTTTAAGTTAAACAGCTGGATATTTACTGAACCTATTTGCATGCAGCACCCTGCAGTGCAGTGCTCCATTTGGGGATTGAACTGAAACCGTTGGGCTACAAATTCCGCTCCGTGTTCACTGCAACACACTGTAACCTACTGCGACGTACTGTAGCTGCTTTAGTTTTCCCCATTTCATGTGTAGCCTGTGTGCATGCGTTTCTTTTTTGCAACAGCATATTTTATAGCAGACACAGTAGCTGTTATGTAGCTCTGTGCTCCTGCCCCCAAATGCAGTGTGACCTTGGTTACAGTTTGCCATTCAGCTGGAATGCAAACTTTGGGTGGTGTATACTGGTCTGATTGAAAACCAGGGCTCAGAGGTCATGTTTCTGCAGCAGAGCGCCTGTCGCGCAGCGGTTTGGCATCCCAAATGGCAGCTGCGGGACGGCAAACATTGAATTAATGAGCGCCATGTTAAGGAAGAGCGTTAGACCTCAAGCTTAATGCACCTACTGGTGTGGAATGTCACACTGGAACAGGGTTCCAACATGGCGGCAGGCTCAGGCGTGAGTTTCACTGCTCTGCACCCAAGCAAACTGTTTTAACACTGCCCCCGTCTAAACTACCGTCCGTAATGTGGCAAGTGTCTAAGGCTGTCTCTCGTTTTATGGACATTGACATTAAGTAGTTACAAGGTGGCAGGGAAAATGTAATTGGGGGCCTCTTGTTGTAATGTTTAACTGTGGTTTCTAATAAATATTTAGCTTAAAGTCTGTGTGTTTGAATACTGTGCCTGGGGGGTTTCAATGGCGTATGTGTGTGTGTGTGAGAGCGTGTGTTTGCAACGTGCCGTTTCTCCCCCAGGCTGTAGAGAAGCTTGTTCAGGCAGCGGACTCCGGCTGCCCCTCAGAGCAGGAGAAGCAGATCGCTCTGAACTGTGCCCGTCTCCTCACCCGCATCCTGCCGTACATCTTCGAGGACCCAGATTGGAGGGGGTTCTTCTGGTCTACCGTGCCCGGAGCAGGGCAGGCCGGGGTGAGTGAATGCTGTAGGCACTGGGGTAGGAGTGTGGGTTCTGGCCCGGGGGTATATATGCTCTATTGAGTCCACTAAAGCGGAAATCTCATCAGTATAGAGTACACAAATACACAAATGTTTGTCTGCTTTACTGTATGTTTTAAAAAAATAAAAATTCTCCCCATGCAAATTTGAATACAGAATACTTTTGGAATATTTAGGTGTGAATATTTACTTTTCTGTGAAAGAACTCTTTGCCTGCGCTTAAATGCCGTCTTCTCATCGCTACCATAGTTGCGTCATGCTGGGAAAGGTCGCTGTATCTCTGACTGCTTCCTTGTTTCCCTGCTGCGCTTGACTGCTCAGGGCGATAGGGCTGACTTTCTCTCAGCAGCTGTGCCTGATGTGTTTTGGAACAGGGCTCCAGTTGAGTTGCTGAACCACTGTGCCTCTCTGCTGCCCCCTCTTGTCGCTGGAGGAAATGCAAATGAGTCACTGAATGGTCTAGTGATGAAACTGCACAGATCTACTGTTGTTTATATAATCTAGATGGGCTGTGTGGAGATTTGGCTGGATGTTTGGGCTTCTGTATTCAACAAAGGTGAGAATTTGCTTCACATCTGTCTATTTTCTCATCTTCTCACAAACACAGTAAGTACTGATATGTACATTTTAGTTGGGTTTAAACTTGCCCTTAATCCCTGTGAATTATAAGAGGAACACTCTACTATCCAATATTATAGTAATTAGTATATCTGTGCAGTGGCTGTTGTAAGTGTATGGTTGTGTGCAAGCAGTTTGTGCAAAACACAGGTGTGTGTAACAGGCATTTGTGAACCGTGGCTTTTGCTCAGAGGTCAATTTGAAGTCACACACTGTTCAGACGTCTCCGGATTTCCTCATACTATGGAAAACAGGTTTAAGTTTTCCAACGTAGAAATGTGCATCAGAGCTCAGGGCTCGCACAAACATGAGTCGGAGGAAGACTATTCATATGATGCTTAACAGGTGGACTTGCAGGTGTCCAGTCAACCAGCAGGGGTCGCTGGTGCGCGATGACGTACTATCTTGCCAGCTGAACTGAAACCCTCCCTTCTCTGGGCGATGCTATCCCATCAATTGTGCTTCATTCTGCAAGGCTAGCGGCAGTCGGCACCAGCATGGTCTGGATTTTAAACCTGACCATGGGGCCTATTTGTGCACTAGAACAGTGCTTTAACAGGATAAGCCACCTGGCAGCACCAGAGCTGTTGACTTTCAATGAGGAAATAGGCAGAGTTTAAGATTTCCTCAAGTGAAACGCGCAAAAAAAGAAAAATGTGACCGATAGTTTACGAGCAACAGGAGCATTCGTGAGGAATCTTTAAACAGTGGGCTAACAGATTACCCTTTAGCAAAGTAATTGAACCGAAGTGCTTTGTTAATTTTCCAGCTGTACAAATGCATAGTGTGTAAAAATCCAAGCCACAAAATTTTTCTGGAATATGGGCATCTGCTAGCAATTAAATAATAATGTGTTTCTGAGGAAGCTTGCCCTCTCCGCAGTGTGTGCTGACACCAGCTGTCTTTTTATTGCCTACTGTCTGTGGGTCATGGGGGAAGGGATATTTGAGTACCGCCATTCACAGCTGCCATTGTTGTCCTCCCTGTGGAGCAAGTCCGGGTCTTTGTGCCATTGTGTACGAGCGTCGACTGAATGGTGGCAGCCAGAGGCAGGTGGTACGAGTATCCCAGGATGCACCAGGGGGATTGCAGGCACCGGGAGGCAGTTGTGCCTTGCGTTGCAATCTATTCTCACTCCGTTTTGACACCTGGGACCTTTTAAAGTAACGCGTGATAAGGGTGTGGCGAACAGCGCTTGAGGCGAACGGGGGAATTCTGCGGTAGTCATCACTGTGAGGGAGTCCACTGCCCTAACATCTTTTGGCATACACTTAAAAATAAATATGATATACAAAATGAATAAGTAATAAGACAGAATAGACATCGTATAGTAAGTGTGATAACACGTCAAGCAGAAAACCACTGCTCCAAGCTTGCAGCCGTAACAGTTTTACCATGCACTTTAAAAATTATGAACATGCCAATCTAAGCATAGGCCTCACAAAGCAATTATCATAAAGCTGAAATACATTGCTGGAAGTATGCACCTGTAATAGTTTTTTTTTATATCGAGCACTTAGCTTTTAGTAATGACAGTGTAAGCAGGTCTGTGCTCGTTGTGTGATGTCTGGGAAGGTTCCATCTCTCTTTTACCTGGGGTTCCATTAGGCCCCTCCCCTTCTGCCTGCCTGTATCTGAACACAGACTGCATTGTGTGCCGTCCTTTTGTGGGACTGCAACAGGGTGAATGTGGAGGGTCCTTAAATTACACTGAGAGGCTAGATGGACCCAGGTCTGCTCCTGGCCTCTGCCTATCAGAGAGAGCAAGTTGGAGAGAAAGGTTGTAATCTGTACTGTGAACAGGAGGAGGTGGGATTTATTGTAGAGAGAAAAAAAGACTTTAAACTTGATGAAGAAGCTCATGGAGACGATGTGTGGTGTTTGCCTGTGTTCATCACCATACGGAGATACTGCTCTGTCTGAAACAGACTTGTGTTGTGATGTGTAAAGAGACTTCTCCTCTCCCATGGGGATTTTTCTCTCCGTTTCAGGGGTTTCTGCAGTCGTGAGGTTTTGACATCAGATGCTGGGAAAGTACTGCATGTTTTTCTGGGTTCATTGTTGTAACCTAACCAGGGATTTAAATTGCAAGGCAAAAGCACCAGACCATTTAATTCTATTGGAGCTGTACTTGAACGTTCTCATTTCCTGTAAAGGGTAGTGATTTAGTGGTATTACGTGGTTTTAGGACTACACGATTATAATCACTATTATTTTAGTCAATATTGAGATCACAATTATACTTTGCTTTTCGGAACATAATACTTTTATTGAACTTTAATATTTTGAATGAACAGAATAATGCTTATATTTTCACATTTTCTAACCCTAACACTTTACTGTGAGGGAGGTAAAATAGGAGTAAACTAGACTGTGCCTTCAAAAGGGTCATTCTCGATTATTGTTGTTTAGTAATCGTGGAAAGCCAAAATTGCAATCACGATTGAAATTCGATTAACTGTGCAGCCCTACGTGGTTTACACTCAAGCTCCTTGCACCTGACCCACTGTTACCCTGACAGAAGTGTGTCTGTTTGTCTGTTCTCGATCTCCACAGATGGATGAAGGGGAGGATGACAGCGCCCGCCCCCTGGCCGAATCCCTTCTGCTGGCCATCGCTGACTTGCTCTTCTGTCCCGAATTTACTGTGCACAGTTACAGGAAAGGGGGGCCTGTGAGTACTCTCCAATTTCCCCAGGCCTGACCCCTCCACCTGCCTCAGCTTCTCCTCTGGGTGTTTCTTCTGTATTAGACTGTGCCTGACCAATAAGATTCTCCCTTCTCTCTTTCTGCTAATCCAATTGTATTCTCTGTCACCAAGACAACCAGTGTCTCACTCTCACTTCTGCCTGGCCAATCACAGCTATTCTCACTATCCCCTTTCTCTGGCCAATCATGGCCATTCTCATTCAACCCCCGCCTCTCTCTGCCAATCACAGCTGTTCTCAATCTACCCACTTTTTCTGGCCAATCACAGCTATTCTGTCTTTCTCCTTTCTCTGGCCAATCACAGCTATTCTCACTCTACCCCCTCTCTCTGGCCAATCACAGCTGTTTTCACTTTCCCCTTTCTCTGGCCAATCACAGCCATTCTAACTCTACCCCTCTCTCTGGCCAATTACACCTCTTCCTCTTTCCTTTTCTGGCCAATCATTTTTTTCTCTACTACCTACACGTTTCTCTGTCCAATCACAGCTGTTCTCACTCTACCCACTTTCTCTGGCCAATCACAGCCATTCTCACTCTACCCCTCTCTCTGGCCAATCACAGCTGTTTTCACTTTCCCATTTCTCTGGCCAATCACAGCTTTTCTCACTCTACCCACGTTCTCTGGCCAATCACAGCTGTTCTCACTCTACCCACGTTCTCTGGCCAATCACAGCTGTTCTCACTCTAACCTCTGTCTGGCCAATCTCATCTGTCTCAACTATCACTGGCATGTCTCTATTTGATCTAATAATATTACACATTATCCTTAACTTTGAGTGAATTGGCTAAAGGAACTACTGCTAGTTTCATTTTTGCATGCAACATTTTTTTATAGAATGTTTTAATTTGTGATCATTAACAATTGCACAACAAATGATTAATTGATGTCAATCAACTGGTCCCCTATGGTGTAATTTTGTAATGCTGATGTATCCAGCCATCTTCATTGAGCTGCGCTGTACTTGGGCTAAAGCGCATTGTGACTGCTGGGACAGCACTAATTCTGTGCAGCACCCTTGGATTCACCCTGATCTATCATTTGTCCGTTCCTGCTCATGGTAAAAGTGACGATGGCCCAATCAGCATGCTTTTACCACAATATAATAGTGTCCGTTTTCCAGAGTGAACGGCACCATCAAGCACTTTCAGAAATGCTCTTGTAAAAATGGGAAATGATGTCACAGTAAGAGATGAGATGCATGATGGAGGATGTGGGCTAGCACGGGCAGATGGCAGCTGTCTGAAAAACAGGACCTTAAACCCATAGGGGGCCACAGGCCGGCTTTGTAAGTGGAAACCAAACCTCGAGCAGGTGTCCGCGGTAAATGAATCGCACCGGTTCTGGACTGCTGCGGTCAGCTGTGCAAACACGGTATAGACGCATTAACTATTCATTTTGAAATGCGTTATATATTCAGAATTTGCTTGGCTAACATCCTTTTATGCTGTGTTTATTTATTTAACGTTTATTTCGTTTTACACTGCTGGATATTTGCTAAAGCAGTTTGAGTTTAAGTGTGTGGTGGGAGTGACGAGTGACCCACTTTTTTACCCCCTGACTGACGCTGCTTTCTACGGTGCTGGCCACACCCCTCTACCCTCAGAAATGCCCGGGGGAAAATGGAAAATACCAATGTGCTCGCAACCTTCCACTTCAGCCAACATTGTTGCAGCCTCCCATGTCTAAGTGCAGTGGTTTGAGTCCACAAGTTCGAGTCTTTATTTGTGCATAATCTGCATGATTGTACAGTTGTATGCATTGCATCCTCATGAAAGATGATCATAAGGAAAGCTGTCGCAGCAGATGGGCTTGCAGGGTATGAAATTAGCACCCACCGCCTGCCAAATGCTGGTAAAGTTTTGATTGTGGCTGGTAAGATTTTTTACTCTAGCAGCCACTTTGGCAGGTAAATAACCAGGTTGTGTTATATTGTAAAAGGTGATGTGGCTGGTAAAATGTTTAAAATGGCTGGTGATTTTTATAATCCACATGCCACTCTGGCCAGTGGGTGAAAAAGGTAATTTCATGCCCTGGGTTAGGCACAGGTGTTTGCCTTCAGAGGTAGGACGAGGGTTGAGTACGGGTCCTTGTCGGTTAGCTCCTCCCCCGATAGACCGGTTTCACCCCCGCCCCCAATGCAAACCTCACAGCCCTCAGGCCCTATGTAACCAGGGGTTACGCTGTTAAATTCAACAACTTGGAAACAATGTTATTTATAGGTTGTTGGTTGCTGTGGGGAACTCTGTATCGGTGATGTTTTAAACATTGTGTGCAGGTTTTTGCCTACGTGTTGCTCCCCCGTTAGCGGAACAGCTATCTTTTTTATGGTGCGCATTTGTCACGCTCTGGAAAAGCGTTGACTGGCTGTATTGTTGTCCAGAAACTAGACCTCATGGGTGCTTGGGGACCTACCACTTGTTATTGTTTTTGGCATGATATAGGAAGATGAGGGTATTATTATTACTATTATTATTATAATTATATTATTATATTTATTATATGCTCACTACACACAAACTGAGCAGGTGAGGGAGGGGTTATTTAGCTAGTTAGCTGGTAAGGGAGGAAGGCGCCATTGATAGGGTCTGTGATGCAGAATGCTGCTTTTAACTGCTGCACGCCTGACTCACTGACTGGGCGTCCAGCCAGCGCACGCCGGTACACACACACACACACACACACACACACACACACACACACACAACCCAGGAATGTAAACACTTCCTCGATACCGTTTATTTGGTTCCATGTTAAACAACCGGTTAACCCCCCCCCCTTTCCCGGTTAGCCCAGGAAACGCTTTTTGATAACAACACAGCATGTGCTCTTCTTCTGTGGTTTAGACCTTAGAATCTTATAGCATCAGATCCATTGCCCTACTAGAGCTGCTCGACCCTGGGCTTGGAGGGCCATGGTTCCACATGCACTGGTTTTCGTTTAGTTCATTTAAAGCCATTGATTACACGGTTAACACTGACTTGGTTTCTTTGTTCAGAATTACTTGGTGATTATTGGGTAAATATGGAGAGGAGAGGCCTACCTTGGAGAGGCCTCTTTCAGTGGCATTAGACTGTAGGATGCGTATTCTATTCTGGCAATTTTATTAAATGGAACAATCTTGTATTGTATCAATTCTTAAACTGCATTATATATTGGAAGTAGGGATGTAATGAGAACTCTTGCTGTTGCCATAACAATCAGTCGAATGTGCCCATGCAAGCTGCTAATTTAGCATATTTGCCAAAAGTAATTGCATAAATAAACACAAGCACTATATATATTTTAGATATTTTATACTGCAATTTAAAGTTGTTTTATGCATACAGCGATGACTCCTGAGTGCATAACAGATGTGGATTTGGCTGTAGTGTAAACTGGGCTGAGCGGTGAGACATTACACAGAAACATTCTGTGTAAACCTGCCCGTTTATTTGTCAGATCTCTGTATATTTATATGGCTTTCATTGAATAAGAAGAAAATAACAGCATGTTATATGATGGAGTGTACGCGTGGCTGTTCCTCTCCCAGTGGCTGCTGGGAATTCTAATCGCAGGGTCTCTCGCGCAGGACACTGCTGAGGACATCCACACCATCGACAGCTGCGAGTACATCTGGGAGGCAGGGGTGGGGTTTGCTCAGTCCCCGCCTCTCAACTACATCCACGACCTCAACAGGTGAGGCAAGGCATCATGGGTAAATAGGGGGCCGGCGGCCGCTGATGTGTTCCTCGAGGCACTCGATGTCACTCACCCTCTTTTCTGCCGTCTCTTTCTCTCTTCTTTTTCTCTTTCTTTCTCTCTCTCTCAGGACGGAGCTGTTGAAGCTGTTGTTGACATGCTTCTCTGAGGCGATGTACCTGCCTCCATCCTCTTCTGAAGACAGCGTTCTCAATCCCTGGGTCACCTTCTTCTGCTCCACAGAGAACAGGTGAGAAACACACACACACACACACACACACACGACACATTCATCGCTACACTCTACACATGCAGTACTCACAGACAGGAACACACACACACACACACACAAACTCAATGCACATGCATCACTACGCTCTACATGTGCAGTACACATAGACAAGAACACATGTGAACATTTACATACACACACATGTCCACGCGCACACAGTTAACCCCATAGAAACAATTTGTTTTATAATATACTTGTATTGATTTGGAACTTACAAATCCCAACTCAAACTAAACCCCTCCCTTCCCCAAACAGATTGTCTACAATCTTCCTGTAGGGGGCGCTAAAGCGGTACATTCTGCTCCGTTCTGCTCTCTTAGACACACGCTTCCTCTCTTCACCTCCCTACTCAATGTGGTGTGTGCCTACGACCCCGTGGGCTACGGCATCCCCTACAACCACCTGCTGTTCTCCGACTATCGGGAGCAGCTGGTGGAGCACGCCGTCCAGATCCTCGTCGTCACCCTGGAACATGGCGCCCCCGCCATGGACCCCTCTTCCTCACCCCCCTCGTCTCCCTCCAGCATGGACGACCAGGAAGTAAGGGCCCGCGGCCCCCGCCCCCTCCCTCCTGTGCCCATCTGCACCGATCATGTTTCTAATGCTGCACTTGCTGTTCTATTTTTTGGTCGGAGGCAAAGCTTCCCGGAGTTATTGATCTGAACAGTATGGGGATTAGCTAATATAGGGGGTGCGATGAATAGAATGGGCCGTCCAGAGCATTTACGGAATCAGTGCATCTATGTGGCATCCCTGCAGCATTCATTGTAAAACAAGTGTCGTGAAATTGAGGATTTTAGAAATAACCTTTTTTTAACGGGGGTTTGTTTTGATAATTCCTTGGTTTAAACTCCAGGGTATAGCTGTCAAAACAAAGAAAACATAAATGAGTGATCATTTTTTCTTCAGTTACTTCTTAAAGTTGTTTAATTTAACAGTTATTGTTAGTTTCTGTTATGTATTTTCCATTGTAATGTGACAATGTCAGGGCTTGTAGATTATTTTGCCTCATTTTGGGAATGAGCAGATGAACTCACATTGCTGCGTGTGAAATATGTATCCATCTTTTGGATGTGTGGTTTTTTTTTTCAGTAGTTTTTTTTGTGTCCTTTTCTTGTAGTCTGTGGGGCCAGATAACCTGTTTGTGAATTACTTATCCAGAATCCACCGGGATGAGGTAATCCTCACCTGTCCTGTGATGTTTCCTTTATTGTTGCTTGCACCACTCGTTTAAAAAAAATAAATAAAAAAAAAAAAAAGCTTTGTGGTTCTTGTCAGGTGGGAAAGAAAGTAGAAAGTCATTAGTGGTCTGTCATCAGTAGTGGCCAATTCTCTTTATATATTTCCCTATTACAATCAATTTATCTGCTTTATTTAAATGTATTTACAATATATAGCCGCAGCCTGTATGGTTAATTGTCATAACCGTCATTACTGTTAAAAACCAGGAAATTAGTTCAACACAATGGAAAGACTAATCGTATCAAGGAGTTTGAAGTAATACAGATGAAAGGTAATCGCAGTCAGATTTATTCCAATAGTCATAGGTATAGTCACGTCTATCTCTCCACATTTAGGACTATAACTTCGTCCTGAAAGGGCTGGCCCGCCTGCTGACCAACCCTCTGTCACAGACCTACCTGCCCAACTCCACCAAGAAGATCCAATTTCACCAGGAGCTTCTCATTCTCTTCTGGAAGCTGTGCGACTTCAACAAGGTGGAAAAACACCTGAATATCACACAACACCAGTCAGGAAAAGCCACAAATTAGACTCTTTAGAAGACTACTGTACATCTGGGAGAAGAAAAAAATAAAACATGGTTTCAACAATGCAGAATGCTACTGGACACCTTACATTACGCTATAGGCTTTCAGCTGATGTTCTTATCTAGAGTGACTTACATGGCATGGTATCCATTTATACAGCTGGATATGCAGTATACTGAAGCAATGCAGATTAAGCACCTTGCTCAAGAGTACAACCTTTAGGTTACAAGCCCAGTTCCCTAACCATTATACTACAATGCCGACCCACCTGTGTGTGGACACCATGGTTTCAATAACATGTCTGAACACCTGTTGGGCCATTTTGTGATTCTCTTTCTGTAATGTTTTTGGTTTCAGAAATTCCTTTTTTTTGTGCTGAAGAGCAGCGATGTGTTGGACATCCTGGTGCCCATCTTGTTTTACCTGAACGACGCCCGTGCTGACCAGTGTGAGTAGGGAGATTTGAGCCCAGTTCAGTCCCCCCACCCCCATGTTGTAAAGGAAAGAAGCAGAGTGATACATTTACAGTGGCTTTGTCTTCACTGATGTGTGTGTGTGTGCGCTATTCTGCAGCCCGTGTTGGCCTCATGCACATCGGTGTGTTCATACTATTGCTGCTGAGTGGGGAGAGGAATTTTGGGGTGCGCCTCAACAAGCCATACACAATGCACGTCCCCATGGACATCCCCGTTTTCACCGGGACCCACGCTGACCTGCTCATAGTGGTGAGTTTACAACACACACACACACACACACACACACACACACACACACACACACACACACACACACACACACACACTCTGCAAGGGTGTCCACATTCCATGAAATATGGATGTTTTTTTGGTTTTGGTTTTGGTTTGCTGGGCTGAATGTAATGAGCCCCCATCCCCCATGTGAACCACAGGTTTTCCACAAGATCATCACCAGCGGACACCAGCGCCTACAGCCGCTCTTTGACTGCCTGCTCACCATCGTCGTGAATGGTAACTGCTGCTGAGAAAGTCGCCACCTGGTGGCCAGCGGTGCACAATGTCTTTCAGAAATTGAGACCGCAGTGAGCCCGCACTGGGTTGTTCTTCTGTCATCCCTCAGTCACTCTGATAATCCCTCATCTGAAATGAGTTTTCTTTCTAAATGTTCTCATTAAGATTAGGACCACCTTAACCCAACAGAAATGGAAGGCATCTCTGTTTAAACTGTGTACGTCAGTAGTCTCTGCAGGTAAAGCCTGCTCCTAACTCCACCTCCTGAATCGCTACCCCTCCCATTGACACAACTGTCCTGCTACCTGGACCCAGACGAGTACCCAGCATCCTTTGCTCCCTCTCCACAGTGTCGCCCTACCTGAAGAGTCTCTCCATGGTTGCTGCCAACAAGCTGCTCCACCTGGTGGAGGCCTTCTCCACCGCCTGGTTCCTTTTCTCCGCCTCGCAGAACCACCACCTGGTATTCTTCCTGCTGGAGGTCTTCAACAACATCATCCAGTACCAGTTTGACGGTGAGGCCAGACATAATGGACCGTTAGCCGTTCCGTCAGTACGGGTTCAGATGTACTCTAGGTTCAGTAGCACTTCCTATGCATTTGTCGACATTCACAGACACTTTGTCTCTTTACCATTGTCTTGACATGAAAAATCACATTTAAATTCTTAAGAATAATAGTGTAAAAGTAAAACTGCAAATATCTAACCATTTATCAGAAAAATTATACCCACCTTAAAAAATATGGTTTATGAAAACTGGACGAAAAACACAAAATAAATTTGTCACACAACCCCCCCCCCCCTTATCTTGGCACTCCACTCCTTTCAGGGAACTACAACCTGGTATACGCCATCATCCGCAAACGCAACGTCTTCCACCAGCTGGCCAACCTGCCCTCTGACCCCGCTTCCATTCAGAAGGCCCTGCAGAGTAAGAAGAAGAAGTCGCCCGACGCCATTTCCCGCACCAGCTCCCAGGAGACCGTTTCCATGGAGGGCTCGCACCCCGCCGTGCCCGCTGAGCCGGGGACGCTCAAGACCAGCCTCGCCGTCATCCCGGGTACTGGCCTCACCTTTGACCCCTTTGCTCAACACGTACCTTACTAATCTCAAGTGCATCAGCATTAGGGGTTTAAAGATGCATCGATTCATCGCGATGCACACGTCATGATACAACTGCATTGTTGTGACATGGCTGAATCGTGATGAATCGTTCATTTACATGGCAAACTTGTATTTATTTTTTACATTTAATTTAATTATAATTATTCACACGGAAATGGTAAATTAAGCAATATATTTAATACTTTGAAAGTCATATTGTTTGTGGTTTGAATGTCCTCTAAGGACTGTTTCCTGTACAGGTATAGACATACTGACGGGTGTGACTGTTTCCTGTACAGGTATAGACAAACTGACGGGTGTGACTGTTTCCTGTACAGGTATAGACAAACTGACGGGTGTGACTGTTTCCTGTACAGGTGTAGACAAACTGACGGGTGTAACTGTTTTCTGTACAGGTATAGACAAACTGACGGGTGTGACTGTTTCCTGTAAAGGTATAGACAAACTGACGGGTGTGACTGTTTCCTGTACAGGTATAGACAAACTGACGGGTGTGACTGTTTCCTGTAAAGGTATAGACATACTGACGGGTGTAACTGTTTTCTGTACAGGTATAGACAAACTGATGGGTGTGACTGTTTCCTGTAAAGGTATAGACATACTGACGGGTGTAACTGTTTTCTGTACAGGTATAGACAAACTGACGGGTGTGACTGTTTCCTGTAAAGGTATAGACAAACTGACGGAGAAGTCTCAGGTGTCAGAGGACGGCACCATGGTTACTGTCAATCAGATGGAATCCCCTCAGACCCCTTTGTCGGACCACAGCGGGATCGCGGGCGCCAGTGACACCGAGTCCAACTCGGGCCGGGACAGTGAGGTAGGAGCAGAGGAAAGGAAATCCCTTCTCAGAACTATTTTACGAATACTTTATTTAACTAGGAAGACTCTGCTACATGGAGTAAGCTAATATATTGGAGCTTATGTATGATTTAATACGTAAATAAATAAAGAACCGTGTCCCCCCCCAGGATGTTTTCTACACAGAGTCAGAGATGGAGCGGAGACGCATGTCCAGCACACCGTCGGCTACTTCCTGGACCCCCACGCCAGACTGGGTGAGTACTCGCCCTGCCCTCGCTCCCCAGGGTAGTTACGGTTACTGTGGCTCCCTTTCCCTCATCTCACACTCTCTTCACTTGATCTCTGTATCTCTCTCTCTCCCTTTCCCCCTCCCTCTATCCCTGTCCTACTCCACACTTTTCTTTTCTCTTTTTTTACTTGACCGCCTCTGTGTTTCCGTTTAATATGAAATGCTTTATTGGCGCTACATATTAAAATATGCATTTCAAAAAGCTGATGTATAGTTTATTGTGTAACAGTAGAGCAGTTATAAGAGTATATAGTAGTACGTAATAGTAAAAATAATAATGTTAAAATCTGTACCAGCGAACTGGGATTTGGGGTTGATATTGTTTCTCAGACTATATATTAGTATGCTGTACACTGTATTATTTTCTTTCCGGCTGTATATTAGTATATTGTACACTGTTTATTGTCTCAGGCTGTATATTAGCATACTGTACACTGTATATTGTCTCAGGCTGTATATTAATACACTGTACACTGTATATTGTCTCAGGCTGTATATTAATACACTGTACACTGTATATTGTCTCAGGCTGTGTATTAATACACTGTACACTGTATATTGTCTCAGGCTGTATATTAATACACTGTACACTGTATATTGTCTCAGGCTGTATATTAATACACTGTACACTGTATATTGTCTCAGGCTGTATATTAATACACTGTACACTGTATATTGTCTCAGGCTGTATATTAATACACTGTACACTGTATATTGTCTCAGGCTGTATATTAATACACTGTACACTGTATATTGTCTCAGGCTGTATATTAATACACTGTACACTGTGTATTATTGTGTCTCAGGCTGTATATTAATACACTGTACACTGTATATTGTCTCAGGCTGTATATTAATACACTGTACACTGTGTATTATTGTGTCTCAGGCTGTATATTAATACACTGTACACTGTATATTGTCTCAGGCTGTATATTAATACACTGTACACTGTATATTGTCTCAGGCTGTATATTAATACACTGTACACTGTATATTGTCTCAGGCTGTATATTAATACACTGTATATTGTCTCAGGCTGTATATTAATACACTGTACACTGTACACTGTATATTGTCTCAGGCTGTATATTAATACACTGTACACTGTATATTGTCTCAGGCTGTATATTAATACACTGTACACTGTACACTGTATATTGTCTCAGGCTGTATATTAATACACTGTACACTGTATATTGTCTCAGGCTGTATATTAGTATACTGTACACTGTATATTGTATATTGTCTCAGGCTGTATATTAGTATACTGTACACTATATTGTCTCAGGCTGTATATTAGTATACTGTACACTGTACACTGTATATTGTCTCAGGCTGTATATTAGTATACTGTACACTGTATATTGTCTCAGGCTGTATATTAATACACTGTACACTGTATATTGTCTCAGGCTGTATATTAATACACTGTACACTGTACACTGTATATTGTCTCAGGCTGTATATTAATACACTGTACACTGTACACTGTATATTGTCTCAGGCTGTATATTAATAGACTGTACACTGTATATTGTCTCAGGCTGTATATTAATACACTGTACACTGTACACTGTATATTGTCTCAGGCTGTATATTAATAGACTGTACACTGTGTATTATTGTGTCTCAGGCTGTATATTAATACACTGTACACTGTATATTGTCTCAGGCTGTATATTAATACACTGTACACTGGGTATTATTGTGTCTCAGGTAGCTGAATATTGTCTGGCTCTCTCTGGTAGGTCCTCTCCTGGAAGATTAAGCTCCCCCTGCAGACGATTATGCGCTTGCTGCAGGTGCTGGTTCCACAGGTGGAGAAGATCTGCATTGACAAGTAAGAGTCCCCTCTTCTACAGAGGTCCTGAGTGTCTTTGGGTCGAGAAGGAAAAATCCAGCCTTGGCTTCTAATAAAGAGGTCAGGAAAACGCTCTCACCTGATCTAGTTGTTAAGGGTCTTTATTTCTGTAGGAAGAGCATGCCTGCTGACAGTCAACACCGTACTAAAAAAAAATCTGTATTTACAGCGATCCTTTATGCCTTCAAAGAGGGACTGTACAATCGTGTTCATGCCAGCGTTAAGGTCAACCAGCTCATTAGGTGGAAAAGTTAAACTTTCAGCTGCACACTCCCTTTTTCACTCGAGGCCTGTCGAGGGTAGGCCCCGATCTGTGATATATTGACACGATTGATTGCCCAGCCAGCCCTTATCGGATGGAAAATAACAGGCAAAGGGCAGAAGATGTAATTTTATATAACTTGTAATAAGAATAATAATAAAAATAATATGGATAAAAACATGTTAACCCTTCAGTCTTTGTGTCCGAACAGGCCTATGGGGTCTGTTCTCGGCGGCGGGCAGCATCGCCAAAGTATTTCTGAAAGTGTTTATTCACTTGTGCAATTTTTCCCAATTTTTTTTTGTCAGAGGCCTGACGGACGAGTCGGAGATCCTGAAGTTCCTCCAGCACGGCACGCTGGTGGGCCTCCTCCCCGTGCCCCACCCCATCCTCATTCGCAAGTATCAGGCCAACGCCGGCACCGCTACCTGGTTCCGCACCTACATGTGGGGCGTGGTCTACCTGCGGTGAGTCACGGGTCTTTGTCACCCTGTCGCCCAATCCCCTAACAGCCCAAAACCAGGAAGAAAACGACTGATTTATGACTGAAAATTCCCCACTACTCCCCAGTGTGGGTGCTGGTGATATCTTCACAGATTAGGAGGAGCTACTGGTAATAAACCACATGGCCACAAGGGGGCGGTATGCTCCTACTGTATGATCAAATACCTGGAGTAGTCAGCCCTGTTCCCCAGGCCAAAAGTTCCTAGACCCCTAAAATGACATGTTTGTGGTTGGGGATCCCCATCTCAGTACAACGGTTAACTTTTAAAAACTTTATTCAACACCCACTGCCGGTCAGAATGTGGTTGATGTCTAGCGTACAAGTATATGGATGCATATTGAAATTGTGATGCCATCATGGCTTATCATGGCTTAACAAAGTACAATATAACGGAGTAATTACAGCGTTAATATTACCAAGGATGTGTAAATTAGACTTTGTTTTATCTGACTAAATATATTAATTATGAAATTTGTAAATGTGATACAAATATAGTTCCTATATAGGAATTCCTGCTCTTGGTAAATGTTTTGTAACTCTCCCTCATGTGCATGTGCAGCTGAATTACACCAGGCCCTGTCTGTTTTTGTCACCATAGCAACGTGGATCCTCCAATCTGGTACGACACGGACGTCCGTCTCTTCGAGATTCAGAGGGTGTAGAGCGAGAGAGAGAGGCAGGTAGCTAAAGAGTGAAACGGAGGGAAGGAAGGAAAGGAGGGAGAGAGAGCGGTGGCTTATTTGTTTAAATCATTCCCCTTTCAACCCTGCCCTTCTGCCCTCGGAAACTACTCCCGCCCCCTCCCCCCCGCTCCGGGTCTCTCAGAGGAGGAAGAGGAAGGAAGCTTGCTGGGAGATAACGGACATCGGGGCATAACGTCCATCTTTCTTGCTTTTTGCGTGAGCGCCCAAACCGTTAGCGTCAAACACAAACCGCAGCCCCTGCGGTCGACGAGTGGATATTTATAATAGAATATTTATAACTTATTATATAAATAAGCGCCAAACAACTTGCAGGACTGGTTTTCTGTGTTCATTTTCTCTTCGTGGTGATTCTGTAGCGCTTCTGCCCTCTTGTAAACCAACCGAGTGGATGTTGGCGGTTTCCAGATGTCTCTCTGGCAGTCACCTGTGTGACGGGGCATCATTCTGAAACTGCTGCTTTTTTTTTTACTGTTGTAACGTTGACACAACGTAAGGAGAATGAGATCCCTTCCCATCGGGGGGGTCACCGTAATGTGCAAAGCATGCGAAAAACAGCTTCATGTAATCAACTAGCATCCGGCATTTCTCCGTTCTTGCATATCAAGCAGAGATTAAGTGATATGGGCGTGGCGAAGGTACAGAAGGAGACGCCTCGGCACGCGAACGACAGCCACTGAACACGGTGAACTGAAGGAGTCTAACGAAGCGATTCATTGTTTATTAGGGCCTATTCAGAGAAGCACGCCAAGCATGAGAGCGTGCGTCTCGCATCCAGTCCTGAGTGTGTGCTCGGTTAAAACTGCTGTTCTGACTCCTGTCTGTATCAGCTATGGATTCACTGTTAGATTCTGTGATTTACCTCAGGGGAGGAAAAAATGTAAAACATTTCAAACAGGAGCTCTTCTGGGAAAGGGGGAGGGGCGGGGGCGGTGGAAGGTGGTAGTTAAAACATTTCTTGTTTTGGAAATGTGAATGATTGTGTCTTAAGTCGCAAATATCTCTGCCTGGAATGTGCACATTGTTCCGGGGCAGGGACAAGCTAAGCTAACTTTCAGCGTTCTCCCAACAGCAATGCTTCCATGACAACCTGGTGACACTGCGTGGGTGTGGCTGAAATGTAGTGAGGCGTGCGATTGTGTGCTTTTGTTCATGGGGGGGGAGGGGTCGGGGGGGGGGGGGTATACTATTGTACAGTAAAATAACAGGATATCTTGCTTAATTGTCCCTTATCTAATAAGCTGTCCTTTTCCATTAGTTTTTAATGTTAAACCTTGGAACTGCACAGTGGAGTATTGGCAGGGTTTCTGTACCTGTACACAATGTATGTTGTATGAATGCTGGAATATTTATCCTTTATGATGTTTAGAGTATATTATAAAGTACTTATATGAACTCATGTGGATGTTGGCAGTTATTATTTGGAATAAAGAGTATTTTTGCACCTGCTAAAATCAGATTAACTACCCCCTTGTTGTCTTGGGTGGTTTGGTCCACACTAAATTAGTTGATACTGTTGAAATTAAGAGTTCTGCTCAACACGACATGTTGCTCTGGGAAGCCGGCACATGGGTTGAAGTGAATGTTAATACAAGCTCAATGTAGAGTAAGACTTCTCAGGAAGAGGGCTTTTATTTTGAATACAATGAACAGTGATTCCATATTACAATCCGTATCTACATTCTATCTTTTATTCTAATGATCAAATAAATCCAGACAACATTCTTAGAATAGTCTACATTATACATACTCTCACATTACACTGTTGTGCATACTGTATATACTGAAGGAATCCAGATCAATTATTTATAGTGCTTGAGTTTTTGTTGAGATATTTGCAAACGTGTAGAAAAACCTTTTGACTATGTTTTATATAAACGATGCCTTTAGAAACTGATGCTGTATCAGAATTCTCATTTTGTGAAAAATGGTAGGTTTGGATTGGTTGAGAGGTCAGATTCTAGGTTAACATGAGTTTTTATGGAAATTAAATCCACTGTTACATTGCGTTATGTAAACCAGAGGTGCCATTCATTCACAGTGAATGGAAAAGAAAGAGGAAGTACACAATCTATCTCCACATGACCGTAGTCTGGTTAAATATTTTCTTATTTATTGATTATCACTCATTGTAACATTTACAAGCAGTCGGCCCTCAAAATAGGCATTTCGCCCCAGGTGGGTGATATAGATGTATGAAATACAACATAATCCCTTTATGGACCTGAATTGGGTAATAATTTAAACTTTTATTATCTCACATTATCTTAACAGAAGCTAGGCCTCAAACACCAGGGAAAAGCCTTTGGAGACTCGGGGCACAGTAAGCACATCTGACTGTACACATTTCCCTTCGCTTGATTCAGGAATCAAAGATGTTATTTTTTTCACTGCACAAATAAAGAAGGTGATGGAATATGTATAGGGTACCAGGGTGCCGGAGAAGATGGGAACAGCCACAGAATGGCTACATTATCCGTTTTACTGGAATCACGAGTCGGTCACTACTGATGGCACAGCTGCTCTTATTCCTGTGGTTGAACTACCTTTTTGGGCTAAAAACACGGAGTTTATCCACCCTTAGAAAAAAGCGGAATTATGTTTGAAGTCCATGTTTTGTGTCTGTGTGTTTGTGTGTGCGTGCCTTAACTGGCTGACCCAACTGGAAGCTTCCCAAGTAGTGTATTTTAATTGTATGTCATTATTTCCACTTTACGATATAGTTTTATGCGCATATATCCGTCACTGTCAGAAAAGTTTCACACATTGTGGAATATAGTCAGTGACATGATTAACAGTACATGTGTGCAAGTTTCAGTAATTAGTATATTTTAAAAAGTGCATTAAAAAATCTATTAATCAGGATTAATTCTATAAAAAAATTTATAAAATATATATTTGAAAGTATGTAAAACATGAAAGCATATTCATCTATTAAATTTCAAACCTTTTCAGTATTTGCAAAGCCAGTGTCGAAACAACAAGCTGTATAAAAACATGGTTTATATGTAAGATCAAATTTGATAAAATACACAGTTATTTACACGTGTGTATGGAAGGTCAGTTTGCACCCAGCTGTCTTCTGACCCAGGGATGTTCACGAGGTCAGAAAAACCTCTAACAGACTAGCCACCGAATGCATGCGATAGAAAATGGCGAAGGGAAGGGCGATGTTTACGATGGGCACCCACATGGTGGACTTGTAGAAATCCAGACCGATCGGGTTGTCGAACTGGGGGCGTGCACCAAACGCTGGCATTATCCAGAGCTGCCAATAGACATGGAGAGAGGGTTAAAACATGCTCAATAAATGCCAACAGAGACTGAGGTGATGGCGAAAATATGATGAAATTATAGACAGAAAAACAAAAGGTGGACGGCGAGCAGTAAGTTCCGGAACTGCTGTTGCGCCACCAAGAGGCTTTCAGGTTCAAATCCCACGTGGGGACGCTGCCGCTCGATGCTTGATCTGAATTTCTCCGGTTAGATATCGAGCGGACTACATGGATCGTGTGTAAATGCGTGATGTGCAAGTCGCTCGGCGTAAGGGTGTCTGCTTAGGAAGAACATAATGTAATGTAATGTAAGCACAGGATCCATACCCAACCAGGAAAAATGGCATGCGTAGTTAGGCACTTCCTGCTCTGAGAAAATGATCCAGAATAATCCAGAATCGGTTTATTAGCCAAAAAAATGTAACTGATCTGAGGTCAGCACTTGAGCAAAGGAGTGATGCAGTAAGAAGAGGAAAAGGTAGAGGCGCCACTCACAATGATGTTGCCGAGCAACAGGAAGGCGCAGATCTCTTTCAGAACCCGTCTCTGCCAGCTCAGGCTAGGCTGAGCCGCGGGGGCGGCCGCCGTAACCGCGTGGGGTTTGGTCTCGATGACGGCGACACTGGCCGGGGTAGCGCCCCCCTCGGCGTGAGCCTCGCCGAATGGCCGCCGGTGGAGTCCCTCGATGACAAACAGATTCTGCAGGCACAGCTGCAGCAGGGTGAGCACCGCGCAGGACAGGTCCAGTGCGTCCGTCTCCCCGGCAACACCGGTGGCCGCCACGGCGACCGCGGTGAAGTGGCAGATGACCATCTGGCCCAGGGAGGTGCCCAGCAGCAGCGTCACGTCCAGGACCCGCGTGGGGTTCTTCTCCGAGACGTGGCCCCTCTTGTCGAGCCGGTAGACCACCAGGCCGGCCAGGCTGCTGGCGGACATTAGGGAGACGGCCGTGGCGTTCATGGCGAAGTGCATGTTGAGCGCCGCCCGCCTGGTGGCAGCGTCGCCGGACTTCACATCCACCTCGTACATCACAAAGGTGCCCAGGCCCGCCGCGAGCATCACCAGCCCGGCCGCTGGGCCTGCTACCGCCTGCAAGCGGAGCCTGAGGCACGGGTGGTGCCGGTGGCCGTGCTCGTCCACCAGCCGGCCCACGTTCTTCCACATGATGTAGGCCATGGCGGAGGCGAAGAGGCTGTACTCGATGTTGAAGGGGTACAGGTAGGAGGACGCCTCCTCGAAAATCCCGCAGGTTGAGTGACTGCAGTGGCAGTCGCTGTCCTCCACAGCCGCTGGAGCAAGAGGGAAGGGTTAGGGGGGGTGCAATACTATGGGTGGATTCCAATCGCTTATTTTATCTGTCCTCTTCTCCTCTGTCCTCGCCTGACCCAGAAATCAATCGAGGTTCACCATCTTTAAGGACATTCCAAACCGCTAAATGCTTCTCAGAGGAGCGAGGAGTGGAGAACGAGGAGGCTCCCGGAGGATGATTCAGTGAGGAAACACAAGTGTAGCCTTTGCGAAAGCCTTTTCTCGGAACGCGTGACGTGTATAAATTATCCACCACTCTTCACGTCAGCCATGTCGCAGGCACCCCCCTCCAACAATAAAATTTCACCGTTCCTTTCCATTTATTATAATGCATAAGCATAATGACATTCTTTATAACTAACAAAATAAATGTTTATGAAAAAATAAGTTTAAAAGTATTATAGTTAGGCACGTAAACATAATATGACGCTGACGCTTGATTGAGCTTGGACGTTCCATTTGCCTAATGCATGTTGCCTTGATTTCTCCGTCCTCATATCTGATCCTTGCATCCTTGCCTTGTGTCCTCTGTTGGGCGGAGCTAAAGAGCAAGAAAAGGACGCGAGGAAAGGATGCAAGGAGTGAAAATAAGCGATTGGAATCCACCCTCTGACTTAGTTTTTAACCTCCTCTTCATTGTAAATGGCTTTGAGATCATTGGATAGCACTGTATAATTGCAGTTAGTCATCAGGTTAAGTTAATCAATCTGCCGAGAAAATTGTACTTGATACGACGCATGAAGTAAGCGTCGCAGTATTTTTCATTGACACGACATACCGGGTGTAACTTTTTAATAAAAAATCAACCAAGCTTTACAGTGAAAATCGCCTGGAGAATTTTCAGGTGACCCAGCGAGGCGTGATCTATCTATGCTTCTTCAGAAGCGGAGAGATGTAAGGTGCCGTGCGAACAATATTCTCCGGGGAAAATAAAATTCCACAAAGGCTGCGCCATTGTTAGTGTTTGGAAGAAAGAAAGCAATCTTATCAAGAGGAATGTAAGTCACGCATACATTTGGACAGCTGGGTTTGCTAAAGGGAGGGGCAGCAGACACTCAGGCCAGCGACCGGGGTGAACTCCCCCCACCCCCACCCATACATAGATGAAATGCACCGGTGGTCCCTAAACCTGTTACTCGAGATCTACAGTCCTGTTTTTATTTCAACCATAATTTGGCACGCCTGATTACACCAATTAGCAGCTCAACAAGTCTTCGAATGAGGTGTGCCTTGGAGTTATGGAGTGAAAACCTACAGGACGGTAGATCTCTAGAAACAGGGTTGGAGACCACTGAAATGCACTATGTAACAGAAAACATCAAGCACCATCAGTTCAAATCCACAGCATTTGCTGTGCCACACTTTCTCCCACAGTGCTGTTCGGTAAGCAAGGGCAGTGACTGTGAAAGCATTAGTCAAATTAAATCTTTCTTGCATTACATACAGTGAAGCAATCGCCAGTCTTTGTTTGGTCGCCCCTTTGCTCTACAACTGTTATTGGAGAAGTGCGTAGTGCGTACAGGACTGTTCCTCTATGCTTTTGAGGAACACTCTACATGTTTGCCCACTCTCACACAGCAGGTGCCAGTTGAAATGTTTCATGAAGCTGGCTCAGGTTATGTACTCCACTATAAAGGGCTGTGTCGTGCTCCTTTTATAAACTGGAACTTTACCCTTTTGGCTATAAGCACACCTCCTTCACTACTACACCACACCACAGCCCTGCTGATAGCAGAGGGGAAGAAATGTAGAACTATTCTAGAAATGTCCATTTCTATGCTTACAGCAAGCTCACAGTAAGATTAGGATCATGGTGTTGCACCTCGGAGGTAGGTGCTTATGTTTCCCGTTCATCAATGAAACCAAAGCATTTCCTGTAAGTATAAATGGCTCTGGATCGATAGAGGCGATGAAGAGTATGATTCCTGGAAGGAGTACGGTCAGACCAGACCACGCCGTGTCGGTGCGGTACCTCTCGCAGTCCTGTTGCCCGGAATGTGGGTCTGGTGCAGGGACTCCTCGGTGACCGCGGCCATCCAGACGATCAGATTGGTTGACAGGGACAGCATGAGGCCGCAGCTGCAGTATGCGGGGACAGATGTGACAGTTTTCAGCCTCGTCTCTAGTAATAGCTGCGGGGACGCTTGTCATTCAAACACGCAGGGAGATCATCTAGGTGGTAGTGTAGCGTAATGGTTAAGGAACTGGACGAGTAAATTAAAGGTTGCGGGTTTGATTCCCCGGTAGGACACTGTTCATGTACTCTTGAGCAAGGTACTTCACCTGCATTGCTTCAGTATATATCCAGCTGTTGAAATGGATACTGTGTAAAATAAAATAAAAATGCAAATGGATTTTTTTGGATAACAGTGTCTGCTAAATGCCAGTAATTTAATCTGCAGAAAGCTCCATGCTAAGTAAGCTCATAACCTGCCATTTTTTAACAGACCTCTGCAGGCTATTTGGGATGACACATTTTGTGTTAATTTTCATTACAGTCTTAAAACTTTAAAGTCTAAAAGTTTAAAGTCCCTTTTAAACACATAATGCAATTTTACACAAAATGTGTTGAAAGTCACATAAAGGTTGTGATTTTGACACAAAATGTGTTGAAAGTAACACAAAGGTAGTAAGACAAAAAGTGTGTTGGTGTTGGATATCAACACATCCTTTTTGAGAGTGTATTTAAACCACAGAACTAAGGTTTTATCATTAAGCGACCAACCAAGTAAAGATTTCTTGGAATTAATATTATTTTAAGTGCTTCCATATTTTTTCTACCAAATATGCCATTGTTTGTCAAATGCGTCTAGAAGGTATAGCACATAGGTTAGTTCAATAAAACGAGCAAATTTAATAAAATGGTTGGGACTGCGTATAGGGTTGGGGGCTGAGGTTGGAATAAGGGTTAGGGTTAAGGCCGGAGTTTGATCTGGGACCCAACCAGAGAAAACGGCGGGGGTTACCTATGACCTAGCGTTACAGTTTACAGTTTAGACGGAAATAATCTACCAATTCCACAAGTAAATACAAGTATCTGGATACTTTGAGGAAGTATGATAAAGCACGCACATTGCTTTGTCGGCCATTCAAATATGAAGTAAAGCTAACAGTGACTTGGTTGAGCTAACCTCGCCCTTCTTCAAAAGCAGATAGACTTTTCCTTATTAAAACGCCTTTAACAGAATTTACAGTTTGCAACTAATTCTGTTCCAGAGTGATAAATTATGATATTTAGACATGACATCCCCCTCCTTTCTTCTGTAATGCTGTCCTGTTGCCACGGTATCACAACATGATAACAGCTTTATGTGGGTGGAGCTTCATTTGACAGGTCTGACAGCACTTGATTTCAGCATAACCAGGGCTTCTTGGGAAAGTTTAGGCTATTGTAATTCACAACTGCAATACTAACCGTATCCCACATTTTTAACATATTATTACCGCACTGTAAAGTAACACATAACCTGAATCAGTGGGGGATTAAGCATGACTCACTCACAAAACAGTATTCCTACAATATATATCTGCATGTGTCTGAATGACATTACAATTAAAATAAAATGCAAATGCACATTTAAAAAGTAGTGATCTCCATAGACATGTAAAATACATATCTCTCACGTAATCAGTTACTGCAGAATAAATATTTTACGCACACTGGCCGCACACACTGGCCACACTCACCATGTTATGTTCTTTTGGACCTGAACGCAGTCTTTGGCATGGAACCACAAAAGATATGTCTGAAATTCAATGATAAAGACAACATCTTTATCACTGGTGTGTGACTACAACATTAGAGGTAGTCAGACACCACCGGTCAAAAAAGTCACTTCTATGAGAAATAGTTTCTTTGAGGGAAGAAATCTTTGTGAAAAAAGTACAAAATTGGACAAAACCTGGAAAAATGGCATGTCTACAGTTTGAGAATTAACAGTTGCGAGACATATTTTTGGTACCTGAACGAGTATGAAGACAGCTTGCACGGCAGGAAAAACTATCTTCACGGCTGAGTCGCAATGCATGTAACCCCAGTAGTTGGTGATTTTGAAGACATCCATGATCAGGCTAAATAGCCCAAACAGAACCAGCCCACCTGGTATGCAGAAATATATAATTACATTCATGTAGAAATACAATCACTGGAATGGCTGGGGCTCACTAATTTCAATGGCGCACAGAAGAACAATAATTGGCCAGAGAATCGGTCATGGAGGGAGAGCTTCATTAGGCAGGTGAAGCTGCTTTATGGCTCAATGGCACCTCTGCTGGTCAGCTAGGTAACTGCAGTCGGCCTGTGCAGTTAGCACGAGAGGTGCAATCCACAATGGCTGCACAGCTCAGCTGATGGACTACAGAGGAGTCAAGATACATAGCAGCCGGCTAGAGCGTGACCTTCGACCTCACCTCTGAGCCAGATGGGTCCGGCGTGGCCGTCCTTGTACAGCACGGCATCGTCCCTGCGAGCCGTGTAGGCCATGTAGAACAGCATCCAGGCTGTGGTGAGGAGGAGGAGGATGGTGAGAAAGACCTGCAGGGCGGCGGGGGAGATGTTGACCTCGCTGAAGGCGCTCCCGCTCACCAGTGCGCACCCTAGGATCAGGAGGTTGGCGCTCGCCACGCCCGACAGCAGCCAGGCCCGCCGCCTTCCCTTCGCCCTCCCGTTGCCCCTGCTGTCCTTTGCCTTCTCTCTGTCCATGGCGGCTATCTTGCTGGGCTCTGAAGGAAAGCCAAAAGTCATGGTCATTTCCGGTTTTCTGCAAGGCTCCACCCAACACCTGGATTTCTGCTCGTGCCTCTGATTTCCAGCCTGAGGGACTTGAGCAGGTGAGCTACACCTGAAGCCTGAGGTGCTAGAAACACCTGGAGGGGATGCTAGTTCTTGCCACTGAGGCCTGGACACTGATTGCACACTGATTGCACAATTGTTCTTCTCATTTCACACTGCCTGAACCGACTGTCCCCTATGCTCCTTCCACCTCTTGATTTCACACAAACTCACTGTGGCACACAGTCACAGGCATCCTGAGCAGAAACACAACACAGATTTGAAGTACAGACACGTTGTGTCCACACACATTTTAAAGCAGGCAACTAGTAGCGTTATACAAATGTGATAACAATGTTTGGCAAGAATGACCACCCCAGAAACTATTTTGCTTTTCCCAACTTGTGCAGAACTAATAAAGAGTTCACTGGTCTCAGTTTTGGGATGTCAAATATATGTTATTCTCTTTTTCGACTGCTGTCCATTGTGACTCATCCGGCCACAGTATTCCCTGCCATTTTTACTCTCCTCACACTCACACTCGTGCTCATGTGGCACACACACACACACACACACACACACAACGAACCTAGTTACCACTAAATTATATTTTAACATAGTCCTATCTGAAGCTTACCTGTGACTTCAGAGATCCAGAAATCCTGATGTTTGGCAATCTGAGTAGGCAGCAAAGAGGCTGATACAATCCCACAATTCCCATTTTGCATGAATGAGAATTGTGGAGGGAGGGCTTGTTGTTGCACTAATTCTGAAGGTCATGGAATCAAATTTTATTTTGAGAAAGGGACGCGACATAAATTGATTTGATATAGCTCATTTTTGGGAGGTAGAGCACACTCTAGCTCCTCCCCTTTACCTTTTGCTGTTGGTTTAAACCCGCCCACTAATTTGCATTTGTCAGATCGTGTTCCAATATCTCCATCTCCTCCTCCCAGTTCTTTCCCTTTGATAACAATGAACTTTCCTGCAGTTCTCCAAACTAATAACAAACAAATAATCTAACAGAAGCTGTATACCTGAAACTACACTCCACTTGATAATCTAACAGAAGCTGTATACCTGAAACTACACTCCACTTGATAATCTAACAGAAGCTGTATACCTGAAACCACACTACACTGGATAATCTAACAGAAGCTGTATACCTGAAATCACACTACACTGGATAATCTAACAGAAGCTGTATACCTGAAACCACACTACACTGGATAATCTAACAGAAGCTGTATACCAGAAACTACACTACACTGGATAATCTAACAGAAGCTGTATACCTGAAACCACACTGCACTTGATAATCTAACAGAAGCTATATACCTGAAACTACACTACACTGAATAATCTAACAGAAGCTGTATACCTGAAACTACACCACACTGGATAATCTAACAGAAGCTGTATACCTGAAACTACACTCCACTTGATAATCTAACAGAAGCTGTATACCAGAAACTACACTACACTGGATAATCTAACAGAAGCTGTATACCTGAAACCACACTACACTGGATAATCTAACAGAAGCTGTATACCTGAAACCACACTACACTGGATAATCTAACAGAAGCTGTATACCTGAAACTACACTACACTGAATAATCTAACAGAAGCTGTATACCTGAAACTACACCACACTGGATAATCTAACAGAAGCTGTATACCTGAAACCACACTACACTGGATAATCTAACAGAAGCTGTATACCTGAAACTACACTACACTGGATAATCTAACAGAAGCTGTATACCTGAAACCACACTACACTGGATAATCTAACAGAAGCTGTATACCTGAAACTACACCACACTGGATAATCTAACAGAAGCTGTATACCTGAAACTACACCACACTGGATAATCTAACAGAAGCTATATACCTGAAACTACACTACACTGAATAATCTAACAGAAGCTGTATACCTGAAACCACACCACACTGGATAATCTAACAGAAGGTGTATACCTGAAACTACACCACACTGGATAATCTAACAGAAGCTATATACCTGAAACCACACTGCACTGGATAATCTAACAGAAGCTGTATACCTGAAACTACACTACACTGAATAATCTAACAGAAGCTGTATACCTGAAACTACACCACACTGGATAATCTAACAGAAGCTATATACCTGAAACTAGACTACACTGAATAATCTAACAGAAGCTGTATACCTGAAACTACACTACACTGGATAATCTAACAGAAGCTGTATACCTGAAACTACACCACACTGGATAATCTAACAGAAGCTGTATACCTGAAACTACACCACACTGGATAATCTAACAGAAGCTGTATACCTGAAACTACATAATTACAATAATAACTACTGGTAATTTAACAGAACATTCAGTCTCCCCCTTCAATCATTCAGCTTCTTTATTCGGCCAAGTGTTACAGAATGAATAATGATGAGGTGTGGTCCATGCACCCCATAAAAATATGTTACTAAAGTAGAAGTAGAATGACTGTCATTATTTACCCAACATCATATCATCCTCAAGCTAAGCATTAAATGTTTATGAATAAATAAATGCCAAAAATGTGACTACCCCTCTCTGGAGGTCTCGACAACTTACCTGAGGGCACGTGTGATGGACGCTCTGATTCAGAGCTGGGGGAGTTGGTGATGGCTTTTATATCCATCTATCACCTTTATGATTTATTGCCCCCACAGTTGTAAGTCAGGGGATTTAAGATGAATCAATCAAAGGTAAGAACACAACTTCATAAAGCTCTCATAGAAAAAGACAGGATACATGTGTGACTACTAAATGTTTCACTTTTTTAATAACATCCAAATAGCAGCAACATATCATCATATAAACATGCACTATAACCTACTTGGCATATGAAATTATTATAGGTTATTAAACTCACTCTTGTGTATTTACCCACATGAAAAAGCTCTGTAAAAATCTTATAAAAATCACATATGCCATATACAAAACTTAAAGAACTAGCATATACATTTCAGATTAAAATGAAATAACATACACGGTACTCCCTATAAAAAACATTGAGAGATTGTATAAGAATTGTATACAAATATATAATATAATACTAATCAACATATATGATTTTTATAAAACTTTGCAAGTACGATCATATATGATTTTTACAGACCTTCTGCATATGGGTAATTAACGTACAACTGCGTTTAGAATGTTTGCAGAACTCAAACTATCTTCAGAAAATGTTTTATTGCTAAAGAACGTTGATTCTAGAGTGTTTCAACATACCAACCGACAAGCAGAGAGGTCGTTAAAAAGCATAATTTACAAATTAAAAACAGTTATATCAAAACAAAAATCTGCAGAGAAAAAAAGCATGTCCTGAAACATAAAACTACAACCTAACCAAGGACAACTGCTGTAACAAAGGGAAGGTGCATTGATTAATAAAGTAACTATGCATTTTGTCAGAATATTTTGTTCTTTGTCACATTAATAGTACACTATTGTCTAGTAAACTAACATTTAGCATGGTTATTGCGACATAAACCTGTGGTTTTCTGTAAATGTAGCCTACCGAAAGCTTACTTTCTTTGAAAGTATTATTAGCCTATACTGTTGTGAAATGACTCTGTGGTCTACTGGATGGATAACTTCGCTGACTAAGATGCATTTATTTAAAATGTAATTAGCAAAGGGTTTAAACCGTGCTCAATGCCCGAATGCTCAAATTTCTATAATGTCTTTTTTTGCGCATATACGCAGAAGATCCCAATTTTAGGCGCACGCCACGCACGCCGAACTCAGTACAATTATCACATTTCCCAGCATCTAAAATCAGAAATTGGGTGGTAGGCTACCCAATAAATAGCTGTTTCTCTATGATCAACCGTACTGACCATCCCGTAAAAGAGAGAAAATCGTTTTGTTTGAAGGTTAGGACCCGGGGGATCGTTAGGAGTCGTCCCTGTCCGTAAACCACTCCCCGGGTGACAGGCATCAGGTGGCCGTGGCAACCATTCCGGCGCCGCGTCCTTGTAGCAGCTGCCTGAACGCAACCATTGCTCGGCCGAGGCTTTCGTTGCTTCGCTGCTCCCGGTCGGGGGGCCAGCTCTCCGGCACTTGGGGCCTGATGATCGGATGTAAGGTTCCGCTGGCACCATGAATGACAGGTACCATAGGGCGGCCCGGGATGGCTACCTGGACTTGCTTAAAGAGGCCACACGGAAGGATTTGAATGCTCCGGACGAAGATGGAATGACACCTACGTTATGGGCTGCTTACCACGGCAACCTCGAGGCGCTGCGACTCGTTGTAGGCAGAGGGTAAGCCGAGACAGCATCTTAGTTTTACGAGATAATTTGTTCAACCAAATTAAATAGTCATTCTGCAAACGCGCATCCCTCTGGATTCACATGTGTTGTCAAGTGCAAGGAAGTCAGACAAAGCATTCCACCAGATACATATTATTTGAACTTAATGTTTAGTAAGCTTGGCTACAATAACTATCCGAATTGCCCATGGAGTAGCCAAATGCACGGGATGCCTTAGGCAAGTATGTATGCTACTTATAAAGTTAAATAACCACTTTGTTAGGGAATTATTTAGCTAACACTTTAGGTTAATACGATCACGGCCTACAGAAACTAAACGAGTGTTGTGGAGTGCAGTGGACGAATAGGATTTATGCATCAAATAGACATAATTTGCCTCTGTGAGTGCGTTAAACATTTATAATAAAGAATTTAATTTGTACTAAACAACTTGAAAATAATTAATATATAGGCATACTAATTAATATATAATAATAGTTTTGTTTAAGATATATTACGCACACTTCACAAACATAATAGTCCTATATAATATGGGGCCTGTAGGCTACTTCAGCTGAGTTAGTTTTACTGCATGTAATATGTGCTTCATCACTTGGGTTTTACCGGCTGCACAATGACTGTAGCCTACAGTAGCTAGTGTCATAGCAGCATAACACGATGTAACAAAGTAATGTTACACCCTTGTTTACATAATTAGGTCAACTCCTTGCAAGGTGACATAAAGAAGCCGGCAGGCCATGCGTCTCGTAGGTGGTATGAAATGAGAGAACTTGGTGCGACTACTATCTTGGGGAGAACATGCCTATAGGTCAGTGGTTTGTTTGCTGTGTTCTGTTTAGCCGCTCGCCGTGCTCAGTTGCCGACAAATTGCTGTTGTCACCCAGGTTAGTGATGCGCCTCGCGTCGTAACTCATGCCATTCAGGACTTGTGATTGCGGGCGGAGAAGATGTAAACGTCTTACGCGTCCTTCTGTCGTTTGCATTTTAATGGTCGACAACAAATGAATTCAAAAAGGTCACTTGCTAGTTGATTCATCGTGTCCCCCTCACCACTGCGTTTTCTGTCCTTGCACAAACCCTCGCGTTGTAGGGCCATAGCTGAACTCCAAGCAGGAGTCGGCGTGCACGTGCATTCTTTAATAATGAAAATACAACCGAATCACGAGGGCATGAAACGAAAGTCAATTCACTTTGAAAGTACAGATGGTACGAAAACGGTACATTTATGTTGTTCTCCAGCTTGTGTTCAGCACCTTTCTACAACTGTAAATATATAATAACCACGTGAAAATGTACACTGACTATGGGCTCACCCTGTCGCCTTGCTCTGTCGCTCATGTTTATGCAGTGTCTTGTCGGATTTGCAGTTGAATACATGAGGATAACAATTCCTTCTATAAAGCATTCTTTCCACACCATAAATCTTTATTTTTTCCCCTCTTCCTATCTCCATGTGAGTCTTGCCTCGCTGCTCCTGTGCACAAGGGCTGTTCATCAACAGAATCAATCACACAGCTTGTTTAACGTTTGCTTTTTGTATTTATTTCGTGGACAATTTTTTCCTGCTTTTTCGGCAGTTTGGCATCATCTCTTGAGTTCCCGTTGTGCCATGTGGATCCACATGCCAAGTACAACTACCGTTATTCTGCCGCCCACCCACATGCCAAGTACAACTACCGTTATACTACACTGCCGCCCACCCACAGGCCAAGTACAACTACCGTTATACTACACTGCCGCCCACCCACAGGCCAAGTACAACTACCGTCATACTACACTGCCGCCCACCCACAGGCCAAGTACAACTACCTTTATACTACACTGCCGCCCACCCACATGCCAAGTACAACTACCGTTATACTACACTGCCGCCAACCCACATGCCAAGTACAACTACCGTTATACTACACTGCCGCCCACCCACATGCCAAGTACAACTACCGTTATACTACACTGCCGCCCACCCACAGGCCAAGTACAACTACCGTTATACTACACTGCCGCCCACCCACAGGCCAAGTACAACTACCGTTATACTACACTGCCGCCCACCCACAGGCCAAGTACAACTACCGTTATACTACACTGCCGCCCACCCACAGGCCAAGTACAACTACCGTTATACTACACTGCCGCCCACCCACAGGCCAAGTACAACTACCGTTATACTACACTGCCGCCCACCCACAGGCCAAGTACAACTACCGTTATACTACACTGCCGCCCACCCACAGGCCAAGTACAACTACCGTTATACTACACTGCCGCCCACCCACAGGCCAAGTACAACTACCGTTATACTACACTGCCGCCCACCCACAGGCCAAGTACAACTACCGTTATGCTACACTGCCGCCCACCCACAGGCCAAGTACAACTACCGTTATACTACACTGCCGCCCACCCACAGGCCAAGTACAACTACCGTTATACTACACTGCCGCCCACCCACAGGCCAAGTACAACTACCGTTATACTACACTGCCGCCCACCCACAGGCCAAGTACAACTACCGTTATACTACACTGCCGCCCACCCACAGGCCAAGTACAACTACCGTTATACTACACTGCCGCCCACCCACAGGCCAAGTACAACTACCGTTATACTACACTGCCGCCCACCCACATGCCAAGTACAACTACCGTTATACTACACTGCCGCCCACCCACATGCCAAGTACAACTACCGTTATACTACACTGCCGCCCACCCACAGGCCAAGTACAACTACCTTTATACTACACTGCCGCCCACCCACATGCCAAGTACAACTACCGTTATACTACACTGCCGCCAACCCACATGCCAAGTACAACTACCGTTATACTACACTGCCGCCCACCCACATGCCAAGTACAACTACCGTTATACTACACTGCCGCCCACCCACAGGCCAAGTACAACTACCGTTATACTACACTGCCGCCCACCCACATGCCAAGTACAACTACCGTTATACTACACTGCCGCCCACCCACAGGCCAAGTACAACTACCGTTATACTACACTGCCGCCCACCCACAGGCCAAGTACAACTACCGTTATACTACACTGCCGCCCACCCACAGGCCAAGTACAACTACCGTTATACTACACTGCCGCCCACCCACAGGCCAAGTACAACTACCGTTATACTACACTGCCGCCCACCCACAGGCCAAGTACAACTACCGTTATACTACACTGCCGCCCACCCACAGGCCAAGTACAACTACCGTTATACTACACTGCCGCCCACCCACAGGCCAAGTACAACTACCGTTATGCTACACTGCCGCCCACCACAGGCCAAGTACAACTACCGTTATACTACACTGCCGCCCACCCACAGGCCAAGTACAACTACCGTTATACTACACTGCCGCCCACCCACAGGCCAAGTACAACTACCGTTATACTACACTGCCGCCCACCCACAGGCCAAGTACAACTACCGTTATACTACACTGCCGCCCACCCACATGCCAAGTACAACTACCGTTATACTACACTGCCGCCCACCCACATGCCAAGTACAACTACCGTTATACTACACTGCCGCCCACCCACAGGCCAAGTACAACTACCTTTATACTACACTGCCGCCCACCCACATGCCAAGTACAACTACCGTTATACTACACTGCCGCCAACCCACATGCCAAGTACAACTACCGTTATACTACACTGCCGCCCACCCACATGCCAAGTACAACTACCGTTATACTACACTGCCGCCCACCCACAGGCCAAGTACAACTACCGTTATACTACACTGCCGCCCACCCACATGCCAAGTACAACTACCGTTATACTACACTGCCGCCCACCCACAGGCCAAGTACAACTACCGTTATACTACACTGCCGCCCACCCACAGGCCAAGTACAACTACCGTTATACTACACTGCCGCCCACCCACAGGCCAAGTACAACTACCGTTATACTACACTGCCGCCCACCCACAGGCCAAGTACAACTACCGTTATACTACACTGCCGCCCACCCACATGCCAAGTACAACTACCGTTATACTACACTGCTGCCCACCCACAGGCCAAGTACAACTACCGTTATACTACACTGCCGCCCACCCACAGGCCAAGTACAACTACCGTTATACTACACTGCCGCCCACCCACAGGCCAAGTACAACTACCGTTATGCTACACTGCCGCCCACCCACATGCCAAGTACAACTACCGTTATACTACACTGCCGCCCACCCACAGGCCAAGTGGGTGCAAGTGTAATATAATGGGTAGGAAACTGGGCTTGTGACCCAAAGGTTGCAAGGTTGAATTCCAGGTAGGACACTGTCATTGGACCATTTGCAAGGTGCTCAACCTGAATTGCTTCAGTATATCAAGTATATATATTGCTGTATAATTAAGTGGATACTATGTAAAAAATGCCGAAGTTGTGTATGTGGCCCTGGATACGAGCATCTGCTAAATTTCTGTAATGCAATTTAATGTGCAACTGCAGCTGAATCACATGCACCCCTCTGATAAACTCGCATAAGAGCGACTCTAAGTGATTTAAAATACTACATTTCACACACAGTATTAACGGGGAAAAGATAATCCTAGGATGGAACCTGCCAGACATAAATGAAACATGTTTTGAAAGACATTCATCATTTTTTTTAAAATTAGTTTTTCTGTACATTTGTTTTCCAATGTCTGTTTATGAGTGTTTCTCATATGTTACCTTACAGCATATGTTTTCATAACGGACACCTCCGAACGTTCGGAGATACATATCATCGATTCGTATGGCCTGTTTGCAGTAATGAGGATGTTTCTTGTCTAAGGGGGCCAGTAGCACTTACGCAAGATGTAAACCTTTCAGTTACAAACAATTTCCCCCTTTTTTTGGAGGGGGGAGGGATGGGTGGGAGGGGGCAGGGGGTGCGCTTTAGGGCAGGGTGGTGGGGATGTTGTAATTTGCTTAGATTTGATCATATACATTACCTTAATATTGCTATACTAGATTTTCCATTGGATGCTTTCACATTCATACATTTGGACAACCTAAATGAAGACAAAAAAAAATCTTTGTTCCAACTGCACGTGATTATCAACGCGAGAGTGAGAAACACTGGCGCTGAAGCGTGAATCTCACACTTAGAGCGCGAGGCTTGAGCTGTATAAATGCTTCTGCAGGGCGCGCCACGAAGCATCTGTGCAATTAGCCTTCTCTCATGTTAATGTCACTGTGAGACGCTTCGGTTGGGGTGCCGATAGGGTATGAAAATTAAACAAGGGAAGTGACAGTCTTCTCTATTATCCCGTGTCATTTGCTCACCGTTTCCTTGCCTTACCTTCCGATAATTAAGAAGGCTACGACAATTCGCGCAAAGCGGACGCAATGGCAGTTTCAGCTTGAAAATAGAACCGTGTGACATCGCGCCCTCCTGCCACCACCAGGACATAATCGCTTTGGGCCTTCGTCAAAATATTGCGTATGGCAGGTTAATACAGGACAGATTATCAGACTATTTCTTCGGGATGTTCATCACACTTAACTGGCGGAGAGAGAAGGATCTTCTGGAGAGGTGGGGCGAGGCATTTATTTAGCCAATCAAACAGGTGGACATGGGATCTTTACTGACCACAGTTGGTCCAGACCTTGGTTTGATGCTTCGTCTGAAGGGCTGCGTCTGCTGCAGTAGCACGTCCCTCCTCATCATTGCATTATGGTGTTAATTAGTGTGCAGGCAAGAGTGCCCCCCACTGGTTCATGGGCAACATCCAGTAGCAGCTTGGTTTTCCAAAGAGGTCTCAAATTCAATTATTGTACTAACTAAGGCTGTGTCATGGCCTGAACATGTTTAATTGTGGTATTGTTACCTATATCCGTTTGCCACTCTTCCGCGTGATTTATACATCAATATAAAGGAGGTAAAACAAACTATTATGACACACTGTTGTCTTGGCCCTCCTTTCAGTTGTGCATATTTGAATTGTTAAAGATGTGAAAACTCGCATCTTCACAGTAAGTCAGAGAGGATGGACTCTGCTCTCCTCTCTACCAGACTGGCCTTGTTTAGTTGTTTGTGACGTCTTTGCTATGCTATTGGCCCTCCTTTTCTCCCAGGGTGCTGCACTGAAATGCATTGAGTGGCACTTGCATGTGAGTCCGAGTGATAAGCGCTTTGTAAGAAACCAGGTCCATGGCTTCATTACAGCTTGGGTTGCTATTGTGTGTGCAGTCAATAAAAGACTAAGGCGCACAAAAGGCCTCTTTAATGCCTGTCTGGGTGACCAGTTTTAAAAAAAAATTTGCCCAGGGAGTGGAAAGGGGACATTTATAAATAGGTTTATTGGCCGGAGTGCACTGGCTACGTAGCGCCACGCTAACGGTGGGAGTGGACTATATACTGAGAGGTGCAGCGGCTATGCTCTGTGACTTCCGAACGGATGGACATGGCAGGCCCGCGAATACCCAGAACCAGTTCCAAGCAAGCACATCACAGAGTGAACCCCCTCATTAGGAAGGACATAGAAAAGATGCCTTTTGATTTGATTAGATTTGATGGCTTTTCAGTTCTGCTCTTAGAACTTCAATGGAAATTAGATTTTGATTGTGTAAGACTGCATTTCGGTGCGAAAGACCATCGCTGGTAGTCCCGTTGTGTTCGTTGTTTCTCAGAATTTGCAACGTGTCTGTGTGCTCAGGGCTGAGTGCGGGGTGGCGGAGAGGGGGCTATCGGACAAACCCTAATCATTCCGTCACATCAGGACCTTTACAAGCGGACCACCCTCGTTCTTATCTGACTCGCGTCGAAAGGGAGAGTGGTTCTTTTTGTCCAGGTTACCCATTGGTGAAATGTGCGGCGCTTTCGAACATTTCACAGATACGTAACCAAGGATACGCGAGACCAATCCGTGGGATTCAGAGAGAGGTGGGTGATATCTCAGACCCTGGATGACAGCTTTATAAGAGGCACAATATACTGAGCCGCAATTACGCTGTGTGCATGAGTGAAGGCCAATAAACAGAGCCACAGGGGGATTACTAAAGGTCAGTGTGATGGATGAAGAACCTCTTCCTCCTTCTCCTCCTCCTCCTCCTCCTCCTCTTTCATGTGCATTTGGTTTGAAGCTGCAGTCTCTAACCTTGTAGTAGCATATCCGTTACCTCCAGGAATTCCCAGACCAGCAGGAGCGCGGAAGAACATTGAAAACTGCCGTTGGTTTCGCAGCACGGCAAAAAATGTCAGCATTTTATTAGCAATTTTACATTATGTTTTTTTCCATTACATTACATTACAGCCATTTAGCAGACACTTTTATCCAAAGCAACATACAATAAGTGCATACAGAAAGGTCATCGAAGTAACTACAGAACAGATAAGACAAAGCACATCCTTCCCATAACGGAGCAGCTATCCCTAGTAATGAACATTGAATGTAGTTCACAGTAAGCTGTGGGTATATCAGCCATACTATAATTCTATTCTAAATACTACTATAACAAACAGTTAGAAAGAAAACACAGGGAACAAGTACCATGAGAATAGGTCCTAGATTAGTATATCAGTCAATGTAGAGTCTGAAGAGGTGTGTCGTCAGGCCACGACGGAACGCAAGCAGGGTTGGAGTAGAACGTAGGGAAATGGGGAGTTCGTTCCACCACTGAGGAGCTAGGGTGAAAAAGCTCTGCAGTCGGAACGAGCGAGAGCCGTTGTTGACACGGAGGGGGATGGCTATGAAACCGATGCCCAATGAAACGGATTTCAGCCTAGTTTTGTAAAGTCCTTCTTTGCAGGGGTTTTGGAGCGGCTCAGAAGAAGACGGAAAGAGAACAGTTAATTAAGGTGTTACAGCCCAAGGGGTGGTTACTTTGTGGTTACTTCACAGGAGTTGCAGTTCCTCGTCTGCGATGCTTGTCGTATTCTGCCGAACTCGCGTTTTGGGAGGATGAACGGGGCCAAGCGTTTTCGAGTGGCAGTAGGGATGTAGGGACCAGGGCTTGTGGGGCAAGAGGTGCAGGCGTAGGTAGTAATCCCTGGTTTTGGCGTGTCCGTTCCCCCGCGCCCAGCTTTTCTGACTCAGGGGAGAAACTTGCATGTCATGCCATTAATAATGCACAGCTGCCACCGCACCAACGGCTTACCCGATGCCCGTCAAATATTCATCACTAGGCCCCAGTCTGTTTGATGGGCAGTGCTGTGCCAAACAGACCTGGGTCACCTGCAGGACGACCAAAAGTGATGTTATCAGTGACCTCAGTGGGCATGATGTCACTTCCTAGAAAAGGCTTGGATGTTTTTTGATGACTCCAGTCGAGTGAAGGCAGGCAACAAGGCCCACCATAGGCAGTAGTCCAGTGACATCTCAAGTTACTCTACAGTTAAACTATTGGCCAGTTGTTAGCGACCGGCAATGAACTTATAAGCCAATCAGAGAGCTGGAGCGTGTGACATGCACTGTTTGGGCTTCCAGGTGATGTAAACATACTCTGTTTCAGAAGTTCTTAACATCGCGTGCCTCAATTTCTCTTCAGAACTATTCTAAACGTCCGTTGATGCAGTTGTGAATTTGGTGGGCTTTTAGATGCACTTACACAAATATGAAGACATGGTTAGGCCCTAATTGTATAGATGAACCTGGACCTTTATTCAAGCTATATTAAAATATAATCTTTGCACAGCACTGTCCATGACTGCCTTACATATTTAATGTAATGTTTATTTTAAATAAATGGCAAATGGTTGAGAAAGGTATGCATTAATATACAGTGCGTATAAAATTTTCCAATGAGACCTGTCCTTATTTGTCTGTTTTTAATAATGAAGAGAACGCAATGCGAGTGACGGTAGCGATGGTGTAACGGTGACAGTCTGCTCAGGTGCATCATCACTTATCTTTATATCATTTGGATAGGCTGGCTTCTCAACCAATCATGCACCATCATGATATCAACACTTTAATCTCAAGGTCCCCGTAAGTGATCACACTTTGACCGAGGGCTGCCAGCTCTTTTTGAAAGTATGTGTGATCAGTTAACGTGTTTATCCAGAACTCACTGTAGGTTACATTTCATTGGCTATTTAACACACTCATACATATCCTATGGATCACTATCTTGCATCCATTAAATAGACTAAGTTTTATGGGTTATGTGTGTAACTGTTTGGTTGGAACAAAAGTCTGCACCCATACAGGCCCTTTCTGGATTAGATTGAGGACCCCTTGCCCTAAACCATGGCCCCAGGTAGACTGAGGCCCTATCCAAATCAGAGAGCTATCTACTGTGTCCAGTGTCCTGTATGCTGCGTGCTAGCAGCTGTGTACTGCTTACTGTATACTGTTTAGAACGCAACGTGCCGTTATGTGAAAAAATATCTTTCCTACTATTTTCCATCCGTACTGTGGAACTGCCGTAAGACGTCCCGCCCTTGCACAGCCATTTCATGTTGTTTCTGTTGTTGTTGAAGAAAAACGTCAGCGAAGCTGCGCTTCATTTTAAAAACGAAGCTGTGCATCATATGTATGTTACCAAAATGCTAGGGTACTTCTTTAAAAGTGTGTTCCCGAATATACTCAGGAAACCCCAGAGGTAAGTATATCATCCGGGGGTTTTAAGTATACTTCATTTAGAGAACATTTTGACTACTTAACTACTTTCTTGTCCAGTGTACTGAACAAGCATACTTAATAGTACGGAAGGGTGCTGATACGGACACAGCCTGAGTGTTCGTGCCACGCGAGCACGGCCCTCGCTTCGTCCCCCTGATGGTGAGAAAACGGGGGTGCGATCGGTCGTGGGTGTGGCCCACCACGCCGGCACGGTTCCTGACTTCCTGAGTCAGGCGAAACCCGATCGGTCTTCCCTGAAACGCGACGCTGCGGGACGAGGGTCGCATTTCGGATTGCCTGTAGCTCTGAAGCGGGTAATCCAAGGAACCCGCGAAGGCGGAGAGGGGGGGGTTTGGGCGACTCAGCGGTCGCGCGAGGGTGGAGAGGGAAGTTTGGGTGACCCAGCGGTCAGCGGTGGTGGAAGGAGAGGAATCCCCCCCTCGCCCGCCTTCTCACCACCATTTCCCCCGGTAAATGTGCTTTAGCCTTTATTCATCCTGTACAAGCCTGGTTCATAAGTCCTCTGCATCGCACTGGTCATGTCGTATCCCATTCTGCCTGTACCAGTTAATCTGGTTGAAATCAGCTGTTGATTTGAACATTGATCTATTGGGCATTGTGCGACAGTCGGCTGTTTCACACCGTTTTTCACATTTGAAGATATTCTGTGATATTCTCAAGTGAGTGACAATTATTTTATTAACATTCCTGTGGTCCTGAAAAAAGAATGTATCCTTAAAAACTAAAGAGGGCCAACACTCGCAAATAACTGTAAAATTAAAAACATTTAAATTAAATTTTTTGATTTTATGTGATAGTCAGCTTCTCTTTCTGCCGTTCGTTTTAACCCTGCCCTAAAGTATGTGCATCTTAAGGTGACTGAACTGAAACGATTGTGGATCAATCATAAATAATTGATACAAATCCAATGAGCGCCACACGGTTGAAAAGTCAGCATTGAAGACATGATAAAAAAAAGATGGACTATCACTCTAGGTGGGGGTTATTTTTAGACTCATGAACAGGGAAGCTCCTTCTGTCTCAACATCCTTTCACTTACCTGGGGCCACATGTATAAAACTCTGTGTAAAACAATGCGTAAGAGAATGCTCAGGGAGAAAGTAGGAAATCTGCTTCCGCAAAGTTTTGTGTTTTCTTCCTCTGCCTTTTGATCATGGTGTCGCCATATCACATTGACTCCAAACACTGCGCACGTACGGTGTCCAACGTGTGCAGAGATATGCAGATTTTCTTCTTTTATACATCTGAATTTCTGCGTGGAAACTCGCTTACGCAGCTTTCTGAGGGCATTTTTCTGCTCAGCACTGTTTATACATGTGGCCCCAGGTGTGTTACACGTTCTGTTCAGTCGTACGTACTCACAGATCATGGCGTATTTTTCTTTCACGTATGAACCAATTTGGCCACTTTCCTAACTATTTTTCTCCTGATTTCCAATGGGCAGTTTTATTTGTAAGCTCTTCCCATTGCTGCAGTGTGCTACATCAGTTCAGAAGAGCGCAGGCAAGCGCTCGGTCTCTTCTGACGAACATGCCGCTGGATGCCGACATTTTTCATTCTGCGGTCTAGCTGCTCAGATTAGGTGGACTATAATAGGATTCGGAGGTCTTTGAAACTGTCACTCATGGTTGCCAGATAATCCCTTTAATTCAGTATTTTTTACCCCTCTTTCAGGGGGGATCCGGACAAATGCGACATCTGGGGGAACACGCCGCTCCACCTGGCGGCCGCCAATGGGCATCTCAACTGCCTGTCCTTCCTGGTGTCGTTTGGTGCCAACATCTGGTGCCTGGACAACGACTTCCACACTCCGCTGGACATGGCCGCCACCAAGAGCCACATGGAGTGCGTCCGCTACCTGGACTCCATCGCCGCCAAGCAGACGGCGCTCAACCCCAAGGTGGTGAGCAAGCTGAAAGACCGGGCTTTCCGCGCGGCCGAGCAGCGCATCAAGGACTGCGTGAAGATGCAGCGCAAACACCACCGGCGCATGGAGCGCAGGTACCACCGGGAGGCGCCAGAGGCCTCCGTCTCAGACGCCATGAGCTTCTCCAGCTACACCAGCAGCACCCTCAGCCGCAAACTGCCCTTCCAGGGGGGCGCCTCTGTCGCCATGCCATACTCCCAGGCAAGACCACGCCCCCCCCCCCCCCTTGTGTCAGAGCCCTTGTTTCACTGTCACTCCCTCATCCAGCCAGTCTGAGGCTTTTCATTTCATTAGATTTCATTCCATTTTTTGATACTTTTAATTGATGTATTTTAACTTTTTTGAGTTGGTTTGCAGAGGCTATTTTTCTGAGTGACTTATTAAGATAGCTTTTTTTAAATTTAATCTTTAATGCACTTTGCAGTAGTGTTTAAAAAAAAAAAAAAAAATCAGATACTAACGCACGCACTGTAATATATAATAACATGTAGTAGGTGAATTTATCCTTGTGTGAGAGTGGTGTGTGGTGTTGTTGTTCTTGCGGTTGAAGCTCACGGGGCGTGTGTCCTTTCAGGCCACGCTGCACGCCACGGCCAGGGGCAAGACCAAGATCCAGAGGAAGCTGGAGAAGAGGAAGCAGGGTGACGGGACCTTTAAAATCTATGAGGACGGACGCAAGAGCGTGCGCTCCCTATCGGGCCTGCAGCTGGGTAACGACGTCATGTTCCTCAAACAGGGCACCTACCTCAGCCCCAAGGACCACCGCCGCCGCAACATCCGCGACATGTTCCCCGGTGACGACGACGCCGTCTCCCGGGCGATCAGCGACCCCGGGCTGCACCACGCCGCGGCGGACATGGCGTACTCGGAGGTGAGCGCCGACTCGGGCCACGACTCGCTCTTCAACCGCCCGGGGCTGGGCACCATGGTGTTCCGGCGGAACTATGTAAGTGGCGGGCTGTTCGGCATCGGGGGACGGGACGAGGGCAGCGTGGGCGGGGCCAGCGACGGGCCGGGCCGCGCCCCCGCGGTGCGACTGCGCAGCAGGCTGCGGCGCTCGCCGAGCGTGGACGACAGCATCGGGAGCGCCACCTCGCTGCAGGAGCGCAACACCGACGAGCTGCCCTGGGACGAGGTGGACCTGGGCCTGGACGATGACGATGAGCCCGACTCGGGCCCGCTGGAGACCTTCCTGGCCACGCAGGCCATGAGCGAGTTCAGCTCCATCTTCAAGAGGGAGAAGATCGACCTGGAGGCGCTGCTCCTCTGCTCTGACCTCGACCTCAAGGGCATACACATCCCCCTGGGCCCAAGGAAAAAGATCCTGGACGCCTGCAAGCGGCGGCTGGAGACGCTGGAGGACCCCGAGGCCATCGAGGACACGGAGCTGTGAGTGGGACAGGGGCCTTTCCGAGCGCACTGTCAGATAAACCTTTTATTTCAAGTGATTCACTGAAATGGTTTTTGTTATGGGGTGAAATCTGTGACAAAACTTCCACAAATGTAAAATGCAAGCATACATAAGTACATACTGTACGTACATGCATACCTACGTACATACATAAGTACATACATGCATACCGAAAGTACATACATTGCTCACGTAATGTAGTGAAATTGTGCCCTCTGGTGGACGGATTGAGAACTGTGACCTCACCTCACGAGCAAGACTCACAGAACTCCAGGATCTCTGCACTGTTATTGTATTGAGCTACACAAGCACAAGTCAAAGAGATACCAAGTCATAGCAAATCACACACAGCAAGAGAAGATTACTCCGATGGCTCATATAGATCTATCGCATGAAAAACTCACCCCAAATAGATTTCTGTTTCACAGAATACAAAGAACGTGTCTATAGTTTTAACACTTTTCATCCTTGCGTTTATATAAAAAAATAATTCAGTAGTAAAGTGGCATTAATGTTTATCTGTGTGTTCTGATTCACAGATAACACACGGATTTGTCACTTGTGTGGCAATATTCCGACGCACGGGCCGACCTGTTGGACGGATATGGGGTCTGTTTGCGGTGGGGTTCTGGTGCCAAGGGCGGGGCCTCTGGGCGGAGTCCAGGGCCCAGTCAGGGGGTGCTGGTCAGATCGACAGACCAGTGGGTTTTGACGCTGGCTCTGGTGCTGCTTCCCTTCCTGCCATGAATGCTCCCAGCTCAACAGAAATGAGATTACCTGTGATTTTAAAAAAATAAGAGCTTTTGCATTAAAATTCCGGTTCATAAGAAGATGGTGAACCAAACTGGAGTAGTGCAGCACTTGAAGAACCAACTGTATGGGTAGTCTGCGGAGGACAAGGTTCCGTTCATGTTAGACACCCTCCCACCCTCTATGTTACTGCCCCTTTTGCCCCTGTGGGGCATTTATTCACCCCTCATGCCTGCGATACAGGAAGCTGTAATGTCTGGCATTTCACTTCCTTTTTACATTTATGAAAATAAAAATACTTTTATTGTTTCCTCGTTTATATGATTTGCTTGTATAGTTTTATTGACCGACCAAGCCATCGGATTGGGTCGACGCCAGAAGAAACGTTTGTGGCAGGGAGACGTTTACACTCTCAGGAGATCTTGAAGGCGCACAGGAGGGAATCCCCCTTCGTCTATGGGGGCTTCCACAGAGAGCTGTTAGCCAGAGCTAACGTTTAGCATCACATGCTGGTTAACATTTATGAACCCGTTTGCCTAAAACAGGCCGAACTCAGTTTGGACCTGGCGCAAGCAGGGGGGAAAGGGCCAACTTTTCCCGCTTTCTTTTTTCTGTGATCATTCCGCACACGCTACTCTCCCACTGTCCCTCTCGTGTCCCTGTTTATGCCAGTATGAGGGGTCATGAACCCCAAAATAGGTGGAGCTACCCTGCGATCTACTGTCAATCACTGACTCGAGGACCAGCCAGAAGACTTTGCTGTCCAAAGCACGCCTTTGGGTCGTGTATGTGGGTGGTTGATGATGATGGTGATGGTCCCCTTCCGTTTTGAAGATTTCGCAAATCCTCCATGAACTGGGACTGCCCCGTAACAGACTGGTTACGACCTGCATGTTGGAAGTGGAACATTCTGGAAGTGTACTGTGTCTTCTCCAGTGTACATTGGTTGTATGTGTGGCTGTAGCATGGCTCGGTGATGGTTTTCCTTCCCTCAGTCTTCCTGTCCCGCTGCTCCCCTCTTCTCTGCATGCCAGCATTGTGTATATACGCGTATGTGTACATGTGTACGTACGGTAATGTGTGACGTGACATACAGTCTTCCCTGTGTACGTGTCATTGGTAATGTGCAGCTTCCAGAATGATTGACGGGAGCGGCGTTTTGTAATGTGCATTCAGAACTATCTCTGAAGCCTGCCAACCACAATGTATGCCTCAAGACCCGGTCTTCAGCATATTAAAATAAGAAAACATGCTCACAAATGCGTTTGGGTCCGTTTGTTTCAAGCCTTCATTTGTTTGAGAATGTAGCTGCATTTTCAGGTTTGGATACAGGAAAATACTGAAACTGGTCTGACCATCACTCGGTGTCTGGAATGTGATTGGTCAATGTGTCTTGATGCCTTTGCTCCCTATTTCCACCCCAAGTTGGGAAATATCATGGAGCAACCCCACTGCACTGGACACACAGGTAGACACCTTTGCTCTTTTATTTCATGTATACATTTTTATTTTTGAACCTTTGCTCTTGACAGTTCACTTTGTCAGTTTCTGACATCAGCACACGCTCCTTCTGCAGCTCTGGTGCCCCCTGTTGTCAAAAACTAGTCAGTGCATGCTAACAGTGCAGCAGGACTGGTACTGTGGTTAAAGGGCCGTTCACACAGCGGACGGCAGACGGCAGAACAAAACCGGATGTCATTCTTTTCAATGACAACGGCGAGACGGCAGTCGTCGGCAGGATGAACTTGCCGTCGGAATAAAAAATATTTTTGATTTTTGCTGTCTATCGCTGCGGTACGCCGATGGAACGTAAGTGGTACGTTATATTCGTGCAACTTCGTGGTAGAGAACGAGAGGTGGGAGCAAATATCGAACCAAAAAGTAAAAAATACAGAGATTTTGACTAAAACTGCAGCATGGAGTGTTGTAAGCACTGACATGCAGATTCCAGGTTCACATTACTATTAACTGTATTTTCAGGAGCTTTTCTGCGTATGATTTGAGGTGTAACTAACTAGCTAGCGAAGCTATCTAAACTAGCTGACAATATGATGCATACACACACACCGCCCATTTATGAAGACAGAGACTGACACGACGCAGTAATATACACACGCAATGCATAAATACACTTTCGGTCGCGGTCCATTTTGCAAAGGCGCTCGTACACCGGTGATCTGTTTTGCACGGACCGTAAATATAACGGATATTAACAAACTGCGGTCAAGCTATCACGGCTTCGGAAAATTATGATTTTATCAAGTTATAGGGCTTCCAATATGGTACCCATCGCGGTTTCCCCCCTTCAAATAGCAAACAGTACCAAATTTGATGTTTAATTATTAAAAATCCCCACTGTGAAGTCTTCTGATATTCAATAGGCATACACTGGAATACACCTATGATATGGTAGTAGTGTTGGTTTGAACAAAGTTTTGAATTGATCAAGTTATAGGGCTTCAAATTCGGTACCCATCGCGGTTTTCCTCTTTCACAGAGCAAACAGTACCAACTTTGATGCTTAATTATTTAAAAACCCAACTGTAAAATCTTCTGATATTCAGTAGACATACGCTAGATTTGTGTTGATTTGTACAAATCCTTTGATTTGTTGGAGTTAAATGATTTCAAATATTAGTTTTCATATAACCTGCAATTCATACCCTTTTCCTCATTTATTACAAAACATCGTAGTATATTCAGTTTCCTTGAAATTGTAATTGAAAGCATAATTGTGATACTAAAACTTTTAAATTCTGCGAAATAAAGAAAAGGCAAAAATTATGCGTTGTAGAATCCTCGCTGCTTGTCTGAACAATTTCACTTCGAGCTAACACAGCGCGTGACGGTTTTACCGTAATCTATTGTATATTTGCGCACATAAATTTTAAGCCGTGATAGCTTGACCGTTATTTTCCGAAATTGTGATAGCTTGACCACAGTTATAAACAACGCGTTACCGCGACGGACATTTCTGTACCGTCCTGCCGTTGTACCGTCCTGCCGTCTACCGCCCGCTGTGTGAACGCTGCATAACGCTCATTTTCAGTCCTCTACTGTCAGTGGTGCTGTGGATGATGGGAAAGCCATGGAGCTTTTCTTTCCTCCTTTGCTTTTTTCTTCTTTCTTTGGCGGGATATTTTCTCACTGACTCACAAAGTTATTCTTCATCTTGCCCTGTAACTGAAGGATAAGTAGAGCGCGCATAGCCCCCTTCCTCATTTCTGGGATTCCTGCCAAGGAGAGCATGTGAAACACACAGGGGAGGAGAGGGGAGAGGGAGGGTTCATGAGGTGCACTGCATCAGAGAGAGAGAGAGAGAGAGAGTGTGGACAGAATAGGCACCCCGGCCGTGTGCGTGTGTGTGTGTGTGTGTAGACGTGGTGAGGGACCAGTACACTTCAGAGCTGCAGGAACCTCATGCTGAGATGAGCGAGTGGGGGAGTGCAGTTGTTTAGGGATAGGCTGGGTGCGTTAGCTTTGGTTGGTCGGTGGGAGTGGGGAAGCTTGGGAAGAGCGTGTTTGTTTGGCTCAGGACAGGCTGTGAGAGAATTGCCGATTTGAGCTTTGTGCCCTTCCTGCTGTGTTGATGTCAGAGAAAAAAGGGGGCGCGTTTGTGCAAAGCGCTGGCTCTTTTCAAACACCCTCTACTCTTTCTACCTTTTCTTCTCTACTCTCTCCCTTCATCCCTCCCCTCCCTCTCTCTTCTTTCTGTTACCCCCCTCCCTCTCTCTCTCTCTCTCTCTCTCTCTCTCCCTCAGAGTATCCTGCAGTACACATGAAGTTTCTCTGCAGCGCAGCCCTGAAGCTCAAACTGAGGACCGGCTAGTATGACGAGCGTTCCAGACGCGGGGAGAGAGGGAGAGCGAGACACGGGGGAAGGAGCGCCCCCGTTCCAGAGAAAGGGATGCGGGGACGGGGCAGTGGAGGAGGTGAAGAAGGAGGAGGACAGAGAATCCCTGATGATGGAACTGACTAGTCTGGTGCAGAAGGTGGTCAAGCAGAGCAGCTGGTGGGAGAGGCAGGGGATCGACTGTGCCATCCTGGCCTCCGCGTTCCTCTCTCTGCCTGCAGGTAAGACACCTGCCACCCCCCCTACCTGAGCACCCCAGTGCACACTGTGTTTTTTAAGAGTGATATCATTTATCAGAAGTTGTAATAATAGCTGAATCCATTGTCACTTCAATCATTTTTATCATGTGGACAAAGTTTGCCCACCAAGTTAGACTTGAGCATGATGAGAAACCTAACGGTTGTTAGTCCTAAGAAATATCGCTATTGTTTTAATGGTGAAACTTTTGATATATTGATTGATCTTATAGCCTACGTTCATGTGCACGCAATGCGTCTTTATTGTCTTCTTTTAGTTTGTTTCGACATTGGAAAACATTCTGTGCCAAATATCGTATGTCAAACCTTGATGGTTTGTCTTCGTCATTAGACATTGCATAGTCTACAATCACTTACCGTTCAATCACTCACCTATCGTTTGCCTTATCAAAATGTGGCATTGTGAGAGACATGCCTGGAATATTTAACGTCGAATTTCAGAGTGGCTGAACGCAGTTTAGACAGGAAAGACGATATTCACTTGTCATCGGCTCTCAGCTTGTCAAACTAAGTTCTTTACAGAAAGGAAGTAAGTTAGGCTAAACTGTAAAAATGTAAGAGGTTGTAGCCTAAAAATCGAGTTCTGTCCGGTCGTCTAGGTGATCAGTCACTTGCGGATGGAGCGGTGCGCTCTGTGTTCTGTCCGGTCGTCTAGGTGATTGGTCGCTTGCGGACGGGGCGGTGTGCACTGTGGCGAGGCCAGGCTAGGCTGAGTCCGGTTTCAGTTCTGAAACACACACTCTCTGGAGCGGCTCTCGCTCAGTAGGTCGGATAGCCTACTGCGGGGGCCGGGTGTTGGAGGGCGCCAAGGGGCTCGTGTTTACTTTGACTGTTCCACTTTGGTCATCTGATAGCGCTCATAAAAGCCAAATGGGCGACATGGTTGTTTGGCCGTTGAAGGGTAATGAGAGTTCAAAGGAGCACGAGTTCAAAGGAGCACGAGTGCAAGTCCATGCAACAACGGTGCCCCCAAAAATAAGTTAGTCAAGATTATTATTATTATAGTTGTTTTTGTTTACATTAATATTAATAATTTTACATTATCATCATAGCTTTCTATCCTCTCCTTCCTCTCTCCTGAATCCCCCCTCTATGTCCCCCCCTCTTCCCCTCATCTCCTCCTTATTTTCTCCAACCCCTGTCTCTCTCTCTCTTCCCATCTTGCATAGCCTTCCTGTTGCTGGGGTCTTCTTGTGGCCTGCTGTTTGTGCTGGGGCTGCTGGTTATGGGCACTGCCCACGCCATCATCACCTTCAAGGGGACCCATCTGGCCAGCCACGGGTCGCTAAGCGAGTCCCCGGCTTGGGCCGAGTTCTGGGCCGTGTTCTTCCTCGAGGTGAGAGGCGGGTCCTCGGACAGAGGTGACACCAAACCACTTTTTCATTCGTACTCAACCCTCCACAAAAAAAAACCTATAACACAGTGAGGCGTTTGCAGGTGTGTATGCAGGTTTTCACTTGCTCTTGCTCAGGCTGAGTTTTGATAAGTACACCAGATAACGACAGTTTACTCCTAGATTAAACCACAGTAAAAAAAAAAAATACTTTTCCTGTCGAGGGAAAATACTGTACTTCGATCCCTGATCTTTGCACTTGTGTTGTAAGTCGCTCTGGATAAGAGTGTCTGAAAAATAAAGTCAGTTACCTTTATACGCACATTATACCTATATATCACCACCTGCTGGTTCATTCCAGTTCAGTTAAACGGCGTAAATCCCAGTGCAGCTTCCTTTTATCTCTTTCTATTTATTTATCTATTTTCTCTAAGTTTGGAATGTACAACCGAGTGTGTGTGTCCGCACATGTTTCTGAAATGCATGACTAAATCTACGCTACGAAATTAAAAAGTTTCAACGGCTTTATGGATAATAAATAAAAATCGCAATCACAATCAATGCCGGCAGGTGTGGCCATTGTGACATCCGTATGTCACAAGCGCGCGTCTGTCTGACCATCTTGTCTGTTCTGTCTCTTTCTAAGGTGTGTGGCGCTTTTACGGCCCGGGCGGGTGTCCACTCCCACATCAAACTGCACCACGCCCACACCAACATCATAGGCCTGGGCGACTCCAGCACCTGGCGCCTGCCCTTCCTGTCTCGCTCCATCTACCTGTTCGTCGCCCCGCTGGGCATGCCTATCCTCACCCCCCTGGTGGCACTGAGTAAGGGACGGAGTGGGGGGAGGGGTCCGGGGGTGGAGGCGGGGCTATAGCCAGGGACCGGTCCGTGTCTGGGAGCGGGGTTTGGGTCAGTGCTGGTGATGGAGGCGGGGCTATAGCCAGGGACCGGTCTGTGTCTGGGCGCGGGGTTTGGGTCAGTGCTGGTGATGGAGGCGGGGCTATAGCCAGGGACCGGTCCGTGTCTGGGAGCGGGGTTTGGGGGCTGTGCTGGTGATGGGCTCAAAGGTGGGGTCCGTGGCAGGGCACACACACGGTTGGGGGTGGGGCTAAAGCGAGGGCTCCGGCTTCCGGCA
>CM040394.1:99171832-99176832 GCA_022702515.1 Ilyophis sp. 1 JC-2022
ATGGTGTTCGCCCCGTCTATCACAGAGCTGGTGGGGGTGCAGTAACAGGGGTGGGGGTCAAGGACCCAACGGTCAGGTGGTCCAAACCCTCGAACAGTAATCAAAACCGAAAAAACAGGTCTCAAACCGAAACTGAACCAGAGATGGCCTCTGATGGATGGTCTTCTATGCCACTTAGTTAGTCTCTGACAGGAGATGTGGCTGTGATCACACGGACATGTCATGTTTATGGATATTAACTCTTGGTTTATGAAGGTTGTTTAGGACTTTGGGATGACCACAGCACACCACCATCTCGGCTCATGAAACCGTATTAGCGCACAACAGAAGCAATGCAGTGTATTTTTAAGCAAACCTACGCAATACGACATATTCAGCTTAAACCATGCAATTGACTATAAGTTACCTGTCAATATTGTTCCTGGCATGGAGCAGATTGAAATAGCCAAAATCCCCCTGACTAGAATTTCACAGTAATTGCAACTCCTGAATCCTGTTCAGATACACAACCGGTCAAAGGTTTTAGTGCACTTTACTCGTGTTTTAGTACTCTGTTTTTAGTGTAATTTAAGCAGTTTAATCTTTGCAAATAACCTCAAAGGACAGGTATAATAATAATTTTAAAAGAATATTTTACTTCACAGGATAATTAACTAAATTCTGGAGTTAATAAAATACCCATATTTGGTGAAATATACAGGTGAACAAATTCTTTACACTTTCCAACCAGATACACTACTGAGAGGTGGGGGGTGAATCTCTTGGGACCAGGATTGGAGACCACTCTTTTAGGCTCTCAGGAGTAGTGCCCTCATATCTGATCATTGTGACATCACAATGTCATCACCTGCAGTCTGCCTCCGTACGGTGTAGGTCTGACCTCATCCCAGTGTGTGAGTGTGAGTGAACCACTGCTGAGGAAAGTATGGAGAACTTTCCCAGCCTTTATTTCTATTTACCCACATCTCATTTCGGCTGGAAAAACGTGGTATTTTGCTCTGAGAAAGGAGTTCAGACAGGAACAGGACACGGTGGACTTTACTTTAAGGGCTCGGTGGATCCATACCAAACGCTGGCCTTGAACTCTAAAGGGGGCTTGGAACAACAGTAACCCTGCGTTAGAATCTGCTCTCTGTCATTTCATCAACACCTGTGGTGAAATTCACCATGGCGATAACGCCATTTACCAAAGGCAGTGGCCCTTCACGGCATGCTGTCTATGCAGTGAGTGCGTTCAATAAAAACATAAAGTAACTGGTATCAGATTAAACTGTGCCCTAGCGTGCTTAGAAAAATTGAGTGAACATTGATCTTGGAATGGGACTTTTTGCACTCTCTCTCTCTCTGCCTCCATGTACTGCACGGTGCTGAGCCATTCTCAAGGTTATTAGAAGACATAGCAGGCAGAATAGAATAGTATGAAATAAAATGAATTCGAAAAAATCACATTTAGGTTTTTATGTTCCTCACACGCCTCCAGGGGGCAGCATACAATGATGTTCTGAGTCTAAATGATACAACAGACCAGGGTTGTTGTGGACATCAGGTGGAATAACAGTAATATTGTCTTTAGGACTGACGAGCTTCAAGCAAAGTTAAGATTAAGAATTTTTGTACTGACACAGTGCACTCTTTTGCTGTGGTCTTTTTTTGAATTGACCTGAAAGACCTGTATTCAGCTAGTCTTCAAGCGTTGCTACGGTTACAGCCACGTTTGACATCACTCCAAAGCAGGCCATGCATAAACGGCCAGGTTTATTGTTACGCTGTGAAATGGCAGAACAGGAAACTTAGGTTTGCACACCATACCATAAGTACGCAGCGCAGTAAAGAAAGGCTCTGCGTGTAATTGCTCATTCAGAAGCATTGGAGTAACATTACGTTCTTTGTTCTCAAAGCTCTTCGGAAATGTGTAATACATTTGTTTCCGAAAAATCACCATGTTTTATTAGTTTCAGGTTAGCTAGTCTGTGAGTATGCGTGCATGTCAAGCACACACACACACAAACACGCACGCACAAACGCACACACACAAACACACACACACACACACACACAAACACGCACACACAAACACACACGCACACACTCACACACACACACACACACACACACAAACATGAAATCTATGAATTTCTCAAGCACCACTTTTTGTTATATCAACGGCTTACATGATACAGTAGGGGGAGAAATGGGTGCCCTAGTTGGTCAGAGGGCAGAGGTCAGAGATATGAGTAGAAATGACAATGAAAATGCAAGTCACTGTGAAAGAGGTCAGATCAACCTCTACATAGTAATGTGCACTCTACCTGCACAGTAATGTGACCAGGCAAACCAATGTGGCGGTTTCAGTTCAGGGTTCAAATATAAGGCACATTTGAGAAGAACGTTACATTCTTCAGTTACATTCTAGCTGTATCAAGCGAGCTGTGCACTGTAAGTCATGATGAATTAAGGTGTTTACAAATCACATGATGGAACTGGGTGTTCTAAAGTCCCAAAGCTGTCTGTGGGCTTACCGATGGCTGTCATGTGACATAGCAGCTAAGGGAACTGGCCTAGAACCAAAAAGTTTCAGGTTTGACTCTCATATGGGGAGCCGACTTTTACACTCTTCAGTAGCCAGCTGTGTAATAGAGAGCCTGAAAACCGAACTGACGTTCTCCATTGCAAGGACATAGGCGTGTCCAGAAAAAGCCAATAAAAAATAAACTGTTATTCAGTCTGACCGAGAGACCTCACAGTGCTACGGTGTGTGGAGCTGGAGCCGGCCCCATCCGTTTCCTCAGAGGTAGCATAGCTTACTGAAGAGGGTCACAAACGTTCTTATCAAACGGTCCGCTAACATGGCCCCTCATTGCTCCGACATCAATCAAATGACCATTACCACTCCAACCGCAATAAAATAAATGAAGAATTCAGCGGCTATTTAACACAAGTACACCGAGACATGTCTAAACTATGTGATATCATATGACATCCTCATATATTAATAGTGTGGATCGATAAGAAGTGCAGCTATTTAGAGCAATGGAAAGCTTTCGTCATTACAATAATGGCAGCATTACCAAGGAGGTGTAAACCAAAGTTTTATTTGATCTGAGAGCATATGTCATTGATGAAATATGGAAATATAATGCTAAAGGTTCTAAGGGCCTCAGCTTTGGGAGCCCTGACCGATAAGACAAACAGGATGATATCTGTATCTGCTTTGACCTTTGACTCCAGAGACAGGAAGTACAGCAGGCAGCAGAGTCTGTGTATCCGTTGGAAACGGGGGCTGGGGCTTCTGGGCCACGGTCTAGTGACTACCACTGATAATCAGAGGGAAACACCCTGAAAGGCCTCACTGTTGTTAAAATAACAGACTAGCAGGCAGCCCTATCTCAGGACACATGCCATTGTTCCGTTACTGACCGTGTTCGTGTCTGCAGAAAAAGTCTGAGCCCGTATTTGGCTCTCAGCTTGTGTGCAGTTGTTTGCATTTGTGTGCATTCACTCAGATAGCAGACGTAATATTGTTTGATCAAAGAGTTAATGCCCTCGCCCGGGATGACGGCCTCGTTTACACAGTGGCTGTGTGAGGCACAGAGCAGTCACACTCCACCTGAGATTTAGAGAGTAAGTGCACTCACTGTCTTAGCCTGACTCACAATTTTGAAATTTACTTCATGGGGTGGGTGAGAGAGAGGAGTGGGGAAAGGAGGTGTGTCCATCATCATTTGCATAAATTAATATTCAATGTACAAATTATTTTGTATAACTCGGATCAAACTAGACATTGTAGATCAAATAAGAATAAAAATTCAGGAACTGCATGGCCTATTTCTCACCTCAAATATTTTCAGAAACATATTTTAGTGGACTGTTAATGGAATAAAACAGTTAATGAACAGGCCCCCATGTTGTTCTGGTTTAAAAACGTAGAGCCGAAACCAAAGGACCATAGTGCGTCTAACCAAACAGGTGCCAGCTATGTCCGGTGTGGGCGGCAACAATTATCCGTATGACGTAGAGGTACCTCCAAAAGTAGGCATACACACACGTTTACAGCTAAAAAAAAATAAACTTGTTCTAGAGTGTAGTTACCCTTTAAAGACGTGACTTTAGCGTTACCAGCCTGGTTCCCCCCAATTTCTATGACTGTGGATCCCAAACTGGGGGGTCGGAGGTTCTCATTATGTGGGTCAGGGGCTCAGCTCTAAGTTTAGGAAATAAATATTAATTTCCCAAGTTACCCCTTATGAGGGCCCCTTGGGAAAGAAAAGTTTGCACTGGCCATTCAGTGTACTGTAGCCTTTAAGTAGGAAAAGAATTTCAGCCGTTTGTATGGACAAGAACCAACAGCACAACGCTTCTGTCAGAGGGGACCTTGTTTGAAATACCTTTCCATGTTTTACTGTATTCAGCGTGTGAAGGAGAGCGGAAGGGGCCAACTACCCTTTATTTGAAAACTTGAATTTCTAACAGAAGAAAACAAATCTAACGAGGCATTCTAAGACTAAGAGGGGGAGGGACATGCGATCTAACCGCATGGTGCTTTGTTCTTGCCCTGCCCAGCTTCCCCAGTGGTCCAGCCCACAGAATAAAGAAGCTGAGAAAAAGAGCTTCTTTTCAGAGGCATAAAAACTGAAACCTGAAGTCTTATTCTCTTACCTGACCAGTGAAGTTTTGTTAGGGTAATATGAATGGTTTCGACTTTCGACTCCTCTCGCGTTTCCTGGGTAGATCTCACCCTCCCCTCTCTTCATCCCCCTCCTCCTCCTCCTCCTCCTCCTCCTAGCCCCTACTTGAGGAAATAAGGCGGGAGGGAGAGAGGGAGGGAGGGGCTACGGAACTGTAAGTACTTCCTGCTGCAATTCGGATATATAAGGTGTGGTCTGTTGCTCTCCACTTGTGGTTTTGTTGGGTTTTGTCAGAGAGAGAGAGAGAAAGAGAGAGAAAGAGAGCAGCACTGAGAGGGCGAGAGGGAGGAGAGGGAGAGAGGAATTGTACGATGA